>JAWWEW010000001.1:42560860-42580301 GCA_035583185.1 Anabacerthia variegaticeps | reverse complement strand
CACCGCGGGTACGGCACCGCACCGCGGGTACGGCACCGCACCGCACCGCACCGCGGGTACAGCACCGCACCGCACGGCACCGCACGGCACCGCACCGCACCGCGGGTACAGCACCGCACCGCGGGTACGGCACCGCACCGCACGGCACCGCGGGTACAGCACCGCACCGCACCGCGCCGCACAGCACCGCGGGTACGGCACCGCACAGCACCGCACGGCACCGCACAGCACAGCACCGCACCGCACCGCACCGCACAGAGACAGCTCGCCAGACAGATGGACTGACGGACTGGCTGACTGACGGACTGACTAACTAGCTAACTAGCTAGCTAACTAGCTGACTAACTGACTAACTAACTGACTAGCTAACTAGTTAGCTAACTAGCTAGCTGACTGACTGACTAACTAGCCAGCTAACTAACTGACTAGCTAACTGATTAACTTGTTAGCTAATTAACTAACTAGTTAACTAACTGACTGACTAACTAACTGACCGACTAACTAACTAGGTAGCTAACTAACTAGCTAACTAGCTAGCTAACTAACAAGCTACCTAACTAGCTAACTGACTAGCTAGCTAACTGACTGACTAACTAGCTAACTAACTAACTGGCTAACTAACTAGCTAACTGACTGACTAACTAGCTAACTAACTGACTGACTATCTGACTGACTAACTGACTACCTAACCAGCCAACTAACTAACTAACCAACCCGCCCTCCCCAGCCTGCAGTCCCATCCCCTGGCTGGCCCCACACTCCCCATACCCAACCTCCGGCGAAGCCGCCACTCGCCCTCCCAGTTCCCTCAAGTTTTCTATTTGCAGAATCAGTAAGTGTGTAAGTATCTAAAGAGTGGGTGTCCAGAGGATGGATGGATGGATCCAGACTCTTCTCGGTGGTGCCAAGCAATAGGACAAGAGGCAACTGGTGCACAGCAAGCTCCACCCGAACATAGGGGAGAACTTTAGTGCACGGGTGGCCGTGCACTGGAACAGGCTGCCCAGAGAGGTTGTGGAGTCTCCCTCACTGGAGGTATTCAAGAACTGTCTGATTGAAATCTTATGCAATAAGTTCTAGGACAACCCTGCTTGAGCAGGGAGGTTGGACCAGATGACCCACCCTTCCAACCTGACCCATTCAGTGATTCTGGACAGGATATTCCAAGTTAGAAGGAACACAGGGAGTTCATCAAAGTCTAGCTCCTGTCAGTGAGACAAAGAAATACTTAGTAGGAAAAGTTTGCATTTAGGCACCTTCAGAGAGGGATTTGGAAACTTTCAGGGTTTGTTCATTTAAAACAGAATCTCAACCTTCTATTAAAACATTTAGCCTTTGTCTGAAAACGTGTCTTGAAGTAAATTTCACCGACCTTTTCTTACAGGCTCTGAGCCCTGAAAGCTAATGCTGCCTGTTCAGCCTGGCCTGCCATGTGTTGCTGTCACACACAGCTGCATCACCTGCCACCAGGGACAGCAGCCCTCCCTTCGCCTCTCCCAGGGCATGCCATCTGATGATAAATTTATATTACAGAAAATAGGGACCCTTAAGTGTTATAACAGCTGAAACAATATATTTAACAAATCTGTACCCCGCTGTGGAAGTTTTGATAAAACTGATCAAATGTGGCCTGCAGCCTTATTAACTTCAGAATTTCTGATAGCCTTCTCTTCTGAGGTCCTTCTCTTAACTGAGAAGTGAAAAGGAGGTATTGAACAATCTCCTATTTTGACAGAATTTCCAGCTTCTGAATGCTCAGTCCAGAATTTTTTTCTTTGCTGTTATTATATATTACATATTTTGTAAATATTTACATATGCAGTATTCATTGCACATATAATATGCACAGTTACACAGTTGAACATATAGCATGCATATATATTATCTATATTATGCAATATAACTCTAATTGTATTGCACACTGTCCATTGTGCATGTTCTACCATAGTGCTGAAGTCAGGAGTCCTCCAGCAGGGTCAGTAAAATGTGTGCATTGTGTATTTGTGCACCAACTACTCCACTCCACAGCCTGTGTATTATGTCACAGGTATGTAAGTACCAGAGAAACTAAGATACAGGCAAATGTTCTACAGACTATGATATGGATAAAGCCATTTCTGGGAGACACTACTCCAGTAACTGATTTACCCTCTTTTTCCCAAACACTTTAAGAAATATGAGCATTTCCTATTATTTGATATTTTTTGTTCTTTTCAATTTCTATTAGTTTTGGTGTTTTGGGGGAATTTTTTGTTTTTTGTTTTTTTTTGTTGTTTGTTTGTTTGTTTTTTACTATATGTGCTATTAATGATGCAATTCAGTAATGTTTTTAAACTGCTTTTGATAAATAGACCTAGAAAATAAGTTACTATAGAGAACTTCATCTCAGGTCCCTTTGATGCAAAGCTTAGAGTATAAAAAATGATACAAATCATTACAATGTTATAATTGCAAATTTTGCTTAACCATCATTGAAGCTAAACGAAGTTGGGCTGTGTTTTAAGGTGACATGTTTTAAAATGATGGATTTCTCTATACGTGCATTTTTCACACAAACTTAAAAATCTTGCCACAAAAATGTAAGAGTACAGAGGGCACAGCAGCACCTGAGTACCTTTCATGGTCTGATCTTTCCTCAGTACCCTTATGCACCTGGTACTCTTTGCTGTAACATTTATCCAGTTGACATGGAAGAGTCAGCAATGACTGTACTGAATATGAGAGTTCTTGCACCCTGCCCAAATATGCTCTTGTGCAGTAGTTATGAGTAGCGCTAGCCAAGGAATAAAGAGAACTTGAACAACTGAGAAGCAGGGAGACAAGGAAACAGTGGTAATTTCTACTGATATTAAAAATAATGTGCATCTCATTTTGCATGGCTTACACAATGACTGTAATTGTTTGAGTTTTTCCCTGAAGATCTGTGCATTAATTTTCTGGGAAGTAAAAACATCCATGAGACTCAAGGTTTAGTGGTATTTTAGTACCACTTCAAGGTGCTTTGACAGTACACTGTGTTACATAATCTTATTTTATTTGCTTTAATTTTATTGCAAATGGATTATTATTAAATTCTGATGGTAATGAAGGTATTAATTATTGATTAGTATACTGTACTACATTGGCCTACAGTTTTATATCCTTTGCATTGATTTTAAAAGACAAAGTGAATGACAATCCCAGAGCTACCCATGGCTTTAAAGTGATTTATAAGGAACAGCTCATTAAGAGTTGGATGATCAGTGAAATTAATACCATCATAATATCTTAGATGTCTTGGAGTGAATTGATTCCAGGCATAAATCTGTTGGCTTTGAGTGAGTTGCTTCAGAGAGAAATATGCATTTCTATATTCTGTTCTAATGCCCTGAAACACATGTACCAATAAGATATACATAGTTTTCTCTAATGTTCACTTAATTCATGATGGAAAAAATGTTTGATGCTTGATTAGTCCATTTTAAACTCTTCTCCCACCAAACTAGTTATATTTGGTAGGGATAATAACACTTAGGGTTTTTCTTTCAGTGGGAAAGTCTCATTTATCACTGCTGTGGACAGTCACAATGACATCATGCACAAAACATGCCATGAGTCTCTGAAGACAATCCTTTTAAAAGGGCAAGAACACTCAGACATCTACCTGTGGCTGAAAAAAGAAGCACCATCAGTGACCAAACTCCTTCTATGTTTGTTTCTATTTCAACAAGAAAGCAAACACTTCTGGTGTTTGCTATCTGGACTTCACATCACCCTTTCAGTTAATAACAATGGCATTCTGGAGAAATTGCCTGCATGTGGGAGTAAAGATTACTGTTGCTTTCACTTAAAGTTGCCTAAAATTTTGGTATCTTAGCATCACCAGAACCTACGCTGTGCATCTCAGCGTGACCCCTCTGTTCTTATGCCAACATTGTCCTTTAGCTCAAATAACTTCTCTCTCCCTGATCTTTGTTCTTCTCTGATGTATTTTTAGACAACAGAGCTATTCCCTCCCAGTTTCCTTGCTGGAGAACCTCACACATTTTGCCCAGAGTGACACTGAGGATGATGTGGGCCAGTGCAAAGTGGCTGTTTGCAGGCAGAACCTGCAGGAGGGTTTTTGTTGAGGCAAAATTCCTCCTGGGACATAGAGAAGCACATGGCATGCGTTAGGCAGAATGTGGCCATTGTTCCTCGCCCCAGCACAGGGTTGCAGGGAACTGCTGCAGGGATTTACATCTGACCTCTTAGTGATTTTCAGACAGCTAGAAATTTACTGTTCCATTCACTGTGTACTTGGGGAGTTATAGCTGGTCTGTGAAGCATGATAGAGTGAAAGAGGATACAAGGTGAAAACACATGTTCTGCTTTTCTGACCCTTGTTCACATATGCATCTCCTTTTCAGTGCTCAGTAATCTTTGTCTCTCTTTTCTTTTAGAAGTTTCTCTGAGAATCAGACTCTCTTTTCCACAGAGAACTGGGCAGAGAGAAATCCCAGTAAAATGAGTTATGAATTTCAATGGTCTGATCAGCCAGGTTTGAGACTTGTATCTTCTAAACTTACATCCCGGCATAGCCCTTTTAATACATATAACACAAACTGTATGTCAAGGAAATGAGAAAAATGATCTGCACAGAGGAGGCTTTTCCCCTGAATAATAAGCAGTAATTATTTTTAAATGGCAAACGAATATAAATTATTACTAAATAGCTAAACTATTTGCTTGGCAGCGAAAACTTAACCAGCATGGACAATTCTCAAAAGTGTTTGCAGAGCAGTGCCAGCCCTGAAAGGTTTTTATTACTAAGATTATGACTGGAATATTTTCCACAATACTTCCCCTCAGTTCTAGTACCTTAATACTTAGAAACTACCACTACCATTTTCAACTATTGCCCTGCTCAGTCAGACCTTCATGCCAGGTATGGCTTCTGACAATCTCTTCCTGCAAAGAAACCATGCAGGGGAGAAAGTGAAAGGGGAATAAGCCTGCAATGTAGTTGTAGTGCCAGCACAGAGTTATACCCAACCATTGCTGCAGCTGTCCCACAAAACTAACCTATCCCTAGCAGCTGCTGGAGCTGGAGAGTCAATAGGCTGCGTCTCTGTGCCAACTCCAGGTCCTTGGTGCTTTTCATTGATCCCACAAGTCCCACAACAATGACGGATATTTCTGTAGGGTCTTAAGGGCTCTGACAGTATTTAGTCTCACTGCTCTCCCAGGGATGTGCAGGGGTGGAAGAAATTATCTGTGTCCTTCCATCCTTATCTTGTGTGACTGGGTTTATTGCTACAGGAGGCTCAGTTCGTCTCTCCAAAATTTTCATGGAACAGGAAAAATCAGTTTGCATAAATTATGCAGACTGGAAATCACAGCAGTGAGGAATGGCTGTAATTGAACTAAAGCTGAAGTATCAGCTTGTTTAACTAGGCACTGATTTTATTTACAATGCATAGAGTTTCTTTTTGTTACTTCCACTTTTACTTTCTGTAGAAGTTCTTCAGCTGCAAGGCGAGCCTTTAACACCCTGTGATCAGGATTATTCTTAGTTTGAGCAGCCCTTGCAGCCTGTGAGGCTGCTGGAGGTTGCTGTCAGCTGGCTGGCAGTACTGCTCCCAGGGAGCAATAGTCTCTCAGCAGCTTTCACAGTGGTGCCATAAAATGTGCCTTTTTCTGAAATACAAATTATTTAAATACTTTCCAAGACAATGATTCACTCTAGCACCTTGGGATTTTCTTTCTTGTCAGTTGAATTCCTCAGTTTGAATAAATGAAGATTTACCTGCTGTTACATAAAGAACCTGCTGCTCCCCATTCCTGTCTGGCCACTGTGGGTGATGGGCAGTCATGGGAGAAGATGCCATGCAAGTGCTGTGGTGGTGTTTGCAGCCAAACAGTTGTTCCCTGACTCCCCAGTGCCTATATTATATTTTTGTGGATTTGTGCTCTCAAGCTTTTTTCCTGGACACACTTTAGCTGTGTGTCTGCTGTTCCACTGGTTGCCTGTGGGAACAGCAACTCCATGAAGAAAAATGATTGTTCTGTGGAGTCCTGTGCCTATAGACATGGGTCTTCCACATTAAAATTCCATTACTATCCTTAAGGAATCTAAGTAATGTAGGTGCTTCCACACACAATTAAGTACTAGAGCAAAGAATTGTTACACAAATGATTATTTTTTATTTTTTTTTAAATCTATTTATTTTGTTGTGCATTCCTATCCATTAGGACTTTTAGTGAGATTTCTATTTTAAAGACTCCTCTTTTAGAATTTTAATTTCATTCACATATTTGGAAGATTGTCTATAGACTCTGAGAAATGAGCAATGCAAGTGTTTGCTCTTGACAATCGTGTTTTGATATTTCATGATTTCTTAAACAGACCAGCATGTTCACAGTATGGTTCCATGCCCATGTAGAGAATAAGCCCTGAGCCTTCCTTATTTCTCCCCAAGGTGTAATAAAGGCTGCTGAGATTACTGTGCCACCTCTGGGTAAAAAGCAAAGGTGCAGACTTGAAGGAGCTGATGTTGTGTGCTGAGGTCTACAGGAAGGGGAAAAGCACTTTCCTGGATGTTAATTATGTGCAAAAAAGGCAATGCGGCATGTATTCTGTAAGGGAGCTGGAATGCTGAGACTGAAACACCTGTGATCATGGTGAATCCACCCACCTTTGCTTTAAGTTAGGCAACTTGGGTGCCAGTAACAGTTTTGCTGAGGCAGAAGAGGTCTCAGCACAGGGCAGCACAGAGTCCTTGGGTGCTCAGTCAAGCATGTGTTATTTTCTGTGAGCACAGGACTGTCACCAGCTTGAAATTAGATTGGTAAGTCAATTCCATACAGAAGGCATAAAGGAGCAGTATGAACATTTGCTACCTCAAAATCTTTTCCTTGGTTGATTCCTAATGTATGAGGCTAGTTTCTGCTTCTTTCACAGGACAGATACAATTATAAGCAAACAAAAACATCTGAAGAATTAATGTGTAAAATATTTTAATGAGTAGAGGAAGATATTTATTCTTCCTTATCAAACTTAAAATAAAGGCAATAGAGTTTAAACATTCTAGGAGTCCAAAATAATACTTTTTATCCATTCATTTGCCTGGCCTGTGAATCCAAATAAAACTTTTTCAAGGTACTTCAACATTTTTTCCATTTCCTAACTGGGATTGACCAAGCCTAAATTTACAAAGTTGGTGTTTTCTTATGAAATATTTTCTACTTTTCAATTTGGCTATCAAATAAGATTTATCTAATTTCTGTAATTTATGGGAATTTCGTTCTGTTACCAATATTCACTCTTTCTTGGGAGGAAAAAGAATATACATGCACTGCAATATAACCCATTATATAGCTTATTCAAGCTGTTACTTATATACGGTACTGCAATGCATCTGAAACCAAAATGATGTATTTCAGCAAATCATCTATCAGACATTTCTATTAACTGCAAGTGCAGTGAGAAGGTACAGTAGAGGTTTAATAGATCGTAAAGACAGACAATGTATGAAAGTACATGTTAATCTACATTTTTAGAAATTACAAATAAGACAATTATGTGCACAGTATTTTAAAATGCAGTGAAGTTCTCTTCTAGTTGCATTGACAATACCAGTGTCTTACACAGTTGAATCTGGTTAAAAGCTCTATTTCCAGTGTAATAAATGTAACACCTCAGGTACGACATTGACAACAGAGATTAAGGCTCTGTTCTGATGATTGTTTATTTCTCTGTGCATACCTCCCCTCCGCTCACCTCTTACCCCAGTCCTTTCCCCCCAACACACCTGATTGTTTTTATACAGAATGAAAAGCTCATAGCCTCCAGAGTATTCAGGAAGAAAAAAATTAAGATAAAATATTTTAATCTGAATGTAATGAAAAGTGTAACAGAATGTAGATTCATAGTAATAGCAATACCTGGCATTTATAAGGCTATTTTAATACTTTAAATTTTTTACCTTTTTTTTTTTTTTTTTAAATTTGGTTATGTCAAAAGAAACCAGTATCCACATCCCATGATGCTTGACACTCCACAACAGGTAGCACACAGAGGATAGAGTCCAGACTGAAGATTATACAGTCTGATTGAGTCTCAGCAGTCTTCGTGAATTTGAGGAAGAACAATCATCTCTGTACTTGAGATACAGAAGGTGAAGCACAGAAAATATAAAAGCCTTTCTCAGAGACACACAATGAACCAGTAGTAGACTTTGGGTCTGTTGACCACCCAGCCACTGATTTATTTCTTGGCCCATTCTGTCCTCTTAAACAATGAAGAGAAGATCATCTGAGATACACAACATGGCCCTGGTATCATAAGGGAATCAGTGTCAAATGCACACAGCCTGATTCTGCACTCCCTTTTGGCATCTGCATGTTTACTTCATAAACAGGGCCTAAAATGCCCTCAAATCAAAGTTGTTTTGGTGTCAGTTACTAATACATGTAGTTTAATAGAGAATCAGTTTCACAGCAATTACTCTATGGCATGCTGAGACTAGAACTAACTACCTGTTTTAATTGCTAATGAATTAAGGCTGATTCCTTATATTAAGGCCTCTGTATCCTTTCATGATAGTATAACTGTGCCTTAGTGCAAGTAAGACTCAGGCTACAGCAAAACTTAACCTTTCAGTTTCCTTTGAGGTCAATAATCTTAGTGGCCCTAAAAGTATAAAGTAACTGGAACCAAACAACCTGTCTCTATCCTACAGAGGATTTTAGAAATGATTGTAAAAGAACATAAAGGTAACTTGAGGGAAAATCAACCCTATGCTTGTTGAAGAAGCAAATTAGATTAGATAGACTTGTTGCCTGCTCTTGAAAATGGAGAATTGTACATGATAAGACACCTTTACATGAAGATAACTGGCTTGATGTTCGGTGGTTATGAGTATGCCCAGATAAATTGTAGGTGCTT
The DNA here is from genome assembly GCA_035583185.1 of Anabacerthia variegaticeps. Classification (NCBI taxonomy): domain Eukaryota; kingdom Metazoa; phylum Chordata; class Aves; order Passeriformes; family Furnariidae; genus Anabacerthia; species Anabacerthia variegaticeps. The sequence goes on along the minus strand of JAWWEW010000001.1, from coordinate 42,571,393 downwards.
AACAATTCTGAAGATCAAGTCATCTTTTATACTACTACAATAAAATAGAAATAGATTTATTTGGTATTTAAGTGCTAGAACTAGTTTGCATAAAGCTAGTGTGTGTTATATTTAGAGGATTAGGAAAATGACCTCGAGCTCAGTAAAATGCTACATGTTCACAAATTTCTCCTATTATTGTTGTTATTAAAAGCTATTACGGGTTGCTTTCTTACAATAGGGGTTCTCTAACTTTGCTCTCTGTAGCCAAGCATTATTTTAGAAATTCTTTCCTCTCCAAATGCTCTATTCATAACAGTTTTAGTTTAAAACCTTCCTATTTTAGACAACAGTTTAATACTTGCTGGCTAAGAATAAAACAGTCCTTGCTCTATTCAAATTTAAGGCCTGGGTCCCCATAGGTTGCAGCACTTTTTAAGTTACTTTTACTTCTGGTTAGAAGTAAATCTATTTTTTAAAGCTAATATGCAGTTTGTGTAAATCAATGTAATTCCTTAGGCATCAGTGTGACTATGATAATTACCCAGCTTAGGATCTGGCCACTGAAATGTAACTCCAGTGGTTAGGAAATCTGTTTTGTATACAAGTCAATAACAGCTGGATCATATGTGATGTTATGTTTAGTTTCATTGGCAATTCAGAAAATATTTAATAATAAATTCCATTGTTTCTATTCCCTGTTTTTGTATACAAATAAATAATCTTTTCTAAAACATTCTTTTTCTTTAGTAAGGCTTGTATTCATAGTCATATCAAAAGTGTTTGCTGTTGGAGCAATCTTTCAGTTCGCTTTCTTTAGAGTTATCTTTATTATCAAATTCTACAGCACTCTAAACTTTAATAGTTATTAGCAACCCTGCACTTGAGTAAAGAATCACATTAAAACAGTATAAGGTATACTATTTTCTTGTCCAAAGCGAAGGCAGGATGAACAAAAGTAATGAGGTCATCTGATCCTCACCTATCAAGCCTTGAATTTTAAACAGTGTTCAAAATACCAAGCCCAAGTGAGGATGTTGTCACGGTGATTATTGCACTTTCTCAGTGTCTTGCTATAGCATTTGTTTTCTCTTTAGCAATACAGAATTTCTTTTCCTGAAGACCACATAAAGTTATCGTACTCTGTAAAGAAAAAAGCACTTAAACTTTTATGAATTATGACCTAGACAGAAGGATACAAAACCAAATTACTGTTCTATGATTCAGCTATGTCATGATCTAATATTGTTTCAAAATTATTATTCTGCTATTTAGGTTGGCATCATCTTCTGAACACCCCGTGGGCTCTTTGGCATACTACAAATTCAGCAGACGCACTGTCTTCTGGGCTTTACAGCTTCTTCTGACGAATGTACAACATTTGGAACAAAGCCACTCTTGACACCTTCCCATCCATCTTGTATTGAGATTTCTCCATTTTTCACAAGTTCATAGATGTCTCGTGTAAGAATTGTAAAGGACTCTTCAACATTCGTGGCATCTTTTGCTGAAGTTTCTATATATTTCATACCGCAGTCAGATGACAGTTTTTCAGCTTCTTCTCTTGTAACCTCACGCTGTGACACTAAGTCACATTTGTGTCCTACTAACAGGAATACAATCTGAAAGGGCTGCACGTGCATTTTTGCTTCTTCTAACCAGTCTTTCACATGTTCAAAAGATCGCCGATTTGTGAGGTCAAACACCAGTAAGCCACCCACAGAATTGCGATAATAAGAGCGTGTTATTGATCTACGAAGGGGGAAAAAAAAAAGAAAAAGGAAAATTAAAATTCATTTTCGCTTTATTCATAAATAGATTACTTTTCCATATGGCAATGTGTTTTAAATCTAGTTGGAATTTATTAATTTACCTATGAAACACAAACTATTTTTTTTCTTACATTCAAAAGTCACTTTCTAAACATTCTTGAACCCAATATCTCCAGGGTGAATTTTTGTATTCAGGTAGAATTCTCTGTGGGTATTTTTGTCTGTGTTTGGCCCAGCCACCTGTGAGAAGCTGGGTTTTCTCCCGCCAAGTTATGGGAAAACAGGCCAATAAAGACAGTCTATAGTCTTGAGAGAGATTTCTGTGTAAACTAAAATTAATTGGTCTTTCATGATTGGCTGATGGCCCTCCAAGGGCATTTGAAGGAGAAAGAGAGGAGGAGGAGGATGAAGTAAACCCCCAGACTCAATTAAGGAAGACCCTCTGAAATGGACTGTGCAGGTACAGAGAGACCCACGCAAGCGCAGAGCAGTATCAGCTATGCAATATGCGGGGCAGTGCCAAATACCTTTGCTTGGGCGGCGCTGGCCACGTCACTCAGGTAGATGTCATTTTGGCCAAGTAGATAAAAGGCAGATGACTCAGGTTTTGGAGCTCGCTCACTTCACATGACAGGCCAATGTTGCCTTGGCGGGGACGCCCGCCATCACCTGTGAGCCTGCTGACCCTCGAGGATACAGCCACTGCTCGGGGAGTCTGGGCATTCCGGGAGTCAGTGAGAGAGCTCCATGGGGACACCTGGGCAGTTTGGGTGTTGGCACCTGGAGGCTTATTTTCTGTTCTCTCTCTCTCTATTGGGTTTCTTTCTTGTTTACTTGGCCACCTTTGGTAATAAAGCTACTGTTTGGGTTAAGTTTTCTGCAGTGTCTCAGTTTTGGCTTCCATGTCCCCTCGGACCCCTATTCTCCCTGGAACAATTTTGAATGCTGAATTATTTTGCAAAGTGCTCTTTATTAGCAAACTGTGAAACATGTTCACAGAAGAAAAGATATATACCTTTGTTGTTAGAGTCTGAGTCCTTCAGTTTTGTACAAACATGCACTTTGCTTTGTTCTAATGAATTATTTCAAAATTAAATATGTATGCAGATGTCAAGAAACCCGGAGCCCAAACTTGTCAATGTAGAGGTATATCCTTTTGTATTCCTTGCAGAAACATACTTTAAAAGAAGGTTTATATAGATAATCACAGCTCTTTGTGCTTGAAGAAGTCAACAGGTAGAGAAAGGAAACTCCCTGATCAAAACTGTCCAAAAGCAACTGAACTAGGCAAACACACACTTATTCCAGCATTGGTGAGGGACACATTTGCCTCTAGAATCTCTCTCACACAGAGGTTCAAAAGCTCTTTATAATTTCCAACTTTATAATTTTTTGGCATGAGGACTGGCAACAGATATTTTCTACTTTTGGGTCCTCTGTGTTCCAGAACATTCACTAGAAGGAATTTTGGAAGTAGGAAACCCTTCCTCTTGTTGAAAATATTTTTAATGTGTTCTAGAATCAGAAAAAAATGCTAGAATGTAGAGAGAGAGAGAAAGATACAGGAACTAATTATTGTAAGTCTCTAATCATGAGCAATAGGGAGGATGGAGAAGGTGAGAAGAGACATTTTAAGAAGTGAAAGCTTACCAAGGAGTGGATGTGAACACTTGTTACAAGCATAAATGTACAGCTAGTGTTTATGTAAGTATTCTCCAACTGAAATGAGATGCACAATCTCTACTGAAAGACATTATTTGAAATCATAGCTTAGCCAAGAACTAATTCTGCTTTATCTCATGATTATGAAGAGAATGCAGCCTCAAAACTTTTGAAAGCAGGATGAGCTGTACACAGTAAAATATCCTTCCTTAACAGTAGCTCCCTCCAATTTTCAGTTCATTATATTTCATGTGGTTTTTTAAAACAATTGGAACATGGACATATAATCAGCAGCAGTAGTCATATTAGAGATAGGTAAGTGCATAGCTAGATAAGACTTAGGTTTCTTGGCATATAAATTCATTTAGCCACAGCAAACAGCAATTGAAATGGTTTTATTTAGATAATGGGGAGGGCCTGTTTGCCCTAATGTTTAGAAAGATCTTTTCTATCTTCCTTGCAATAGAGTCCATGCAGTGTCTCTCTGAATATGAAGACAACAGAATCTTACTCTCAGATTAATTCAAATAGCCTAGATATGAAACATATAGTTTTGCAAAATTGTTTAACACCATAAATGAGGGGCATCACGTTTTGTGAAGGATTAAATGAAGTTGTCATAAAGATCTGTTTCTGTTTTCCTTGACCATTTTTTTTTTTAACCTGTAGAGTGTCTGCAAACACAAATGAGTGCATTGAAACAATTCAGGTAGTTCTAGAAAGAACGACTCTTTCCATGAAGATATTTTTCTTAATACCTATCTATTGCCCGCCTGGCTACAACCACTTTGCAGGTAGTTCTAGAGGGTAAGACAGTCCCTTTTGAGCCTCCTTTTCTCCAGGCTAAACAACCACAGCTCCCTCAGGTGCTCCTCACAGGACTTGTGCTCCAAACCCTTCCCCAGCTCTGTTGCTCTTCTCTAGACATGCTCCAGCAGCTCAGCCTCTTCCTTGTACTGAGTGACCCAAAACTGAGCACAGGATTCGAGGTGCGGCCTCACCAGTGCCCAGTACAGGGGGACAAGCACTGCCCTGGTCCTGCTGGCCACACTATTGCTGGTACAGGCCAGGATGCCACTGGCCTTCTTGGCCACCTGAGCACATTGCTGGCTCAAGTTCAGACACTGTTGACCAGCACCCCCAAATACTTCTCTGCTGGGTTGATTTCTAACCACTCTGTCCCCGGCCTGTAGTGCTGCCTGAGGTTGTTGTGACCCAAGGGCAGGACCTGGCACTTGGCCTCATTGAACCTCATACAGTTGGCCTCAGCCCATTGATCCAGCCTGTCCCGATCCCTCTGGATAATGTTTGTTAAAAATATGATCTACAATATTTGAATAGTTTTACTATTAAGGTGACTTATTACTTGCAGTTACATTTTAAAAGAAATTATTCCTGACAAGGCAAAATTTTAAAGCAGAAAATTTAGGTCATCAGTTGGGAAAAACATCTGGGAACATGAATGTGGTAGGTTGTTCAACAGTATCTGAAACATCTTACAGATGCATAATGTTTGACTTAAACATGGCAATCAGAGTAGATTAAGTATTAGCATTATTTTTGGTAGAAAGCTTACAGTTATTTGGGAAAGAGCTGTGTGGTGTACTCACTTATGCCCTTTATCACACTCAGAAAGAATGAAAGAGCACTGACTGATGGTCTGGTAGGTCTCTGCTTTTGGTGTGGGTTGTTTGGGTTTCTTCCTTCTCTATAAAACTAATTGTTTCTTATTAATATTAGCAGTAAAGACATTAGGACTTTTAAGTGCCTTCCACGAGGCTTAGTCAGAACTACAACACCAACGTTTAAATTGTACTACACTGCTGCAGATCTAACCATGGTGCCTGAAAAAGTTCCCTGGGGAGCTGAGTGCTCTGTCTCTGCACAGGCTGTTAGCCACTCAGTGGGGGCAATCCTGTTTTCCCTCTTAGCTCAGACCTTAGCTGAAAACAAACTACTGATCCAGGTGAGAGGCCAGAAGGGTTTTGTTTGGGAGGGCTTCCCAAAAGCACGTGGGCACTCTCAGATGGGTTCAAGCTCCTCACAAAATGCAGATGAACTTTGTTTCAGCACAGTGGAGGAACCTATCTTTCACACAGATGCCTCATGTCCTGCTTCACAAGATACAGGTCAGTGCAGAGGTTCAGATGACACACAGCTTTACAGATTTCACAGGCCTATGCCTTCGCTGAAAAGCCCAGTGATGAGAGTGCATGAAGGCAAACAAAAGAGGAGAAGGGTTGAACGTAAAAGGCTCTTCATGCAACAGCTGGTAGATTTGTAGGCCTCCTTGGGAAAGATATTATGAATGCAGAGTTTACCTGTAATCCACAGAAGACTGAACAAGTCCTGAACAATAAATTGAGAGAGCTTTAGTTAACAGACAAACTGCATTGGCCCACAAAAGTGCCTCAAGTTGAAAGTAGAAGATAGCAGAGTACTCAGTAGAATTCAAAGACTTTCTCAGAGACAAGATATCTGAATATGAACCATGGAAAAAATCAGACTGGCCTTTCTTATGTCCTTTAACAAGCAGGGAATCTACTTTGCAATTATACACACTTTGGTAAGTGCTGCAAAATCAGACTCTAAAAGTAAAACGAAGTTTTTAACTCCCCTTTTTTTGTCACTTTTTGAACAGAAAGAAAAAAACACACCTAGGGGGACAGGTCAGGTTTGACATAGTCTCACTTACTCATAAAGGATGTACAAATTCCCATTTCTCAAATTATCCCTATGCAGACCTTAAATTCTTGTTGAAATGATGGCTTCTTGTGTAAACTTTGGTTCAGCTTATTAATGTCATTAAACATGAATGATTCTATGCTGGCAAGCATCAGAATTTTCAAGAAGGAAAAGAAGGATGACCTTGGAAATTACAGGACTGACAGTCTCAATTCAGTGCCTGGTAAAAATAATGGAGAAGATTCTTCTGTGAGTTACTGAAAAGCACCTCAGGGGCAACGCAGTCATTGGTCACAGCCAGCATGGCTTCATAAGGGGGAAGTCCTGCTTATCAAACCTAATTTCCTTTTACTATAAGGTAATTCACCTAGTTGATCGAGGGAAGCCAGGTTGATATTCTTTTGTGTTTCAGTAAAGCTTGCCATACTGTCTCTCACAGTATCCTTCTGGACAGAACATCCAGCACACAGCTGGATAAATACATCATGCGGTGGGTGAGCAGTTAGCTCACAGGACAGGCACAAAGGGTAATAGTGAATGCAGTGACATCAGGCTGGTGATCTGTCACTGGTGGGGTTCCACAGGGCCCTGTGCTCTTCAACATCTTCGTAAGCAACAGGGACATAGGATATACTGAGTAAGTTTGCCGATGAAACTAAATTGGGAGGAGTTGCTGACTCTCTTGAAGGCAGAGAGGCCCTAAAGAGAGACCTCAATGAATTAGAGGGCTGGGCAATCACCAGCTGTGTGAAGTTTAACAAGGGCAAGTGATGGATTCTGCACCTGCGATGGGGCAACCCTGGATGTTTGTGCAGACTGGGGAATGAGATGCTGGAAAGCAGTGCCATGGAAAGGGACCTGGGGGTCCTGGTTGATGGCAAGTCAAACACGAGTCAGCAGTGCCCTGGCAGCCAGGAGGGTCATCCATGTCCTGGGGGGGGGGCATCAGGCAAAGCATCACCAGCCGGGCAAGGGAGGGGATTGTCCCGCTCTGTTCCGCACTGGGGTGGCCTCACCTTGAATATTGTGGGCAGTTTTGGGTGCTATAATACAAGAAGGATATAAAACCACTAGAGAAGGCTCACAAAGATGGTGAAGGGCCTTGAGGGGAAGCCATACAAGGAGGGGCTGAGGTCACTTGGCTTGTTCAGCCTGGAGAAGAGGAGACTGAGGGAAGACCTCATCTACAGCTTCCTTGTGAGGGGAAGTGAAGGGGCAGGTGCTGATCTCTTCACTCTCATGGCCAGTGACAGGACCAGAGGGAATGGCACGAAGCTGAGTCAGGGGAGGTTTAGGTTAATTATCAGGAAAAGATTCTTCACCCAGAGGGTGGTTGGGCACTGAGAACAGGCTCTCCAGGGAAATGGTCATGGCACCAAGCCTGACAGAGTTAAAGAAGCACTTGGACAGTGCTCTCAGGCACATGGTGTGACTCTTGAGGATGTTCTATGAAGAGTCAGGAGCTGGACTCGATGATCCTTGTGGGTCCCTTCCAACTCAGGATATTTTATGATTCTATCATTCTTTGTCTTAATTACATCAGACTATGGCTTAAGGAACACTTTAAATCAGCCCCACTCTTTCTTTTTCATTATGATCATACTGATCTTTACCAGATGAACCAAACTTTCACTAAAACCTTGATCTAATTTTGAAGAGTTATTTTTATACTATGACTGAAGACTACATTGTAATGGTATTAATTTTGAAAAGACATGTTGCTTACGGAAAAAGAATAAGGACAGTGTTTTATTTTCAAGCCATGTGTTAGAAGCAGAATGTATCATGGTCTACTAGAAAGTGGGTTAATATAATAGAAGCATATTTTGTCCCTATTGAAATGAACTCTCAGTTTTAGCACCACTGCTAAGGACTTTATAGCATTGGAGGTTTCATCTTTTAAATGTATTGTTGGATTTTAATATGGAAAAATTAAATAAACAAAACCCCTGAAATCATAGCAAAGTAGATGATGTAAAACACAGCCAAAGCAGCAGATTGCTCTAAATTACTAATCTGAAGATAAAAAACCCCTGAGGGTGTACCCTCATTTATGTTAGTCTGCGTTACAGAACCTGAGCCTACACTAAGCAAGTCTGTAGGTTCTTGTTCCAGTAAGGTGTTACTGATTATGTTGTTGTTGTCCATGTGGCACCATGAACAATGGGAGATTCTGCTTAGTGATGCCTTACTGATATCAAAGTAAATATAGTCAGTAACTGCCCTGCCTGGGCTCCAGTCAAGTGAACTGTCTAGCACAAGTATTTGCAGCTTGCTCACCCTTCTTGTGGAAGTGGTGAGAATTGCTTTGTTTGAGAAGTAATGCAAACACTGCATGTTAAAGATGATTTCTAAAACAATGCATGAAATCCAGTTCAAACACAGAAGCATCAATGAACTAGAGACATGCAAGAATTTTTCCCAAACAATTTCATCCAAGAAAGTACGTGACCTCTTTCAAGAGAGTGTGACAGCAGGTAGTCACGTCTTATTTTACCCCTGGGAATGCCTCCAATGCCTGGGACCAAAAGGACGGGGGTTATTATGCAGTCAGTAGTTTGCTGTGCACATGCAGGGAATTCCCCTGGGATCTTTAAAGACAGGTTTTACCTCCTCCAAAGTTTCCATGCAAGTGAGCCAGAGCAGAATTGGAAATTAGAACTGCAAACTGCTTGGTGTTCCCCAGAATTAGATAACTTCTTGGAATAATTAGTTTTTCCCCAAGATCATCTTTGCTTGTGATCTGTAAAGTTCTCCATTAGCAGAGAACAGAATGTGCAACATTTTAACCTGCAGTGTATAACTAAGTAAAATACTTAAAATTTTTTTGAGTAAAACAGGGTATACAATAAACACTGTATTTGGTACACTAACTGACAAGAAACTCTTAGCAGAAAAAACAACGCAAATATTTACAACTACTTTCTTCAGTTTGTATCTTCTGGATATTAGAAAAAACACAGAGGTATACTAATGACAAATTTAAAAGCAACTGACTGCATGACTCATCAGTGTGTGTTCCCTGAGCATTCTGGGGTTAAAGGATGGCCGTCATTTGATTTTAAACGCATGCAAAATTCTCTGCATTTGCATTTCTTTCAGTCGAGTGTCTTGTCATTGGTCATTCTGCCTATTTGTCAGCAAATTCAAAGTAGAGATTGTACATTCTTAGTCGCTTATTTAAAAGTAATTTATGATCTGTCTTGAAAGCGCAGGAGGGGTGAAAAATGCTAAGATCTTGTTATTATCAGTGTTAGTTTCTTTGCTAACCTTCAAAAGCCTGCTTGCAAGAAAATATATGAAGTTGTGACTCGTGCAAGACTGGGAAAGTTGCTTGTTGTTTCACTGTAATGCTTGTTACAGAAAAAAAAAGAAGTTGGAGCCCCCCGGCTAAGACAGTGCAATCCCACGTCGCCAGATGGGTGTGGGAATCTGCACAACTGCTGTGACGGAAGACAGGGAACAGAAGAATTGATTCTGGCCAGCAAAGAGGCCCATTTCCACCCTACAGCTAGCATCCTGGTAACAACAAGTGTGTGGGTCACGTACACGTAGATGGGCTATGCATTGGCCCCCCACAGGAGTTTGGACCTATTGAACCCCGAGTCCAAACTAAAATCCACACACAGCTTGCCTGAAGCAGCAAGCACTACAGACAGAACAGAGACACAAGAGTGAGTGAGTAGCAGTATCAGTTGCAAACTGGGGAATGACTGTGACTCTTCTGGGGCAGGAAAAGAGAGCAGTTTTGCTCCTTGTTTGTGGCAGAGGGAAGAAAGGTGCATTTGAGCTAGTTTAGCTACAGTATAACTGGTAGAGGTATTAGTGAAGACTCCTGACAACCATCAGGGCACAGCTGGTACAGAAGGAAGATAAAACCCTAATAAGGGACTGTAGCTGGCTGCCTGGTGGCTTCCACACCACTACGGCTTCACGGTGCTGCTGTGCTGGAAGGAGGAAGAGCTGGGAGGTGGCCTGTTCTCTCCAGATTGCATGGGAGGGAGAGTTAATGGCAGAGGGAAATACTGCAGGGGAAGATGAGTTCGGAGGTGATGACAAAGTAGGAAATGCGGAGTTAAGTAGGGGCCTCTTGCTGCAAAGAGGGAAAAAATCGTGGAGGAGGGATTGCTACATTAGGTCCAGGACTTCGGGGGAAAGATGAGGCAGAAAGAAGAAAGAGGAGGAGGCCACTTGTTACCCTCTAGTGCGAGCTGGGAGGGGAAGGGCAGCTGTTCCCTGGTGTGTGTGAAGGGAAAGGGTGGGGAAGGAGGAAGCTCCTGGGAAGGAACTGGGGGGCAGCGTGGCAAGTGGGATGTTGGGCCACGGGTCTGGGACCACCGGCAGGCAGCGGGGCGGAGGGCACAGCAACCAGATGGGTGCAGGGCGACGTGCTGGGGGGCAAGGCCCAGCCCCGGGGGCCGGAGAAGTGTGGGGC
>JAWWEW010000001.1:42539086-42560760 GCA_035583185.1 Anabacerthia variegaticeps | reverse complement strand
GCGGGGCGGAGGGCACCGCACCCAGAGGGGTGCAGGGCGCCGTGCTGGGGGGCACGGCCCAGCCCCGGGGGCCGGAGACGTGTGGGGCAGGGGGGCACGGAGCCGGGCGGGAGGCAGGGCGTGCCCGGGGCCCGGCGGGTCTGGGGGCGGCGGGAGGGGGGGCCGGGCCGCCTACCTGAAGCGCTCCTGCCCCGCCGTGTCCCAGAGCTGCAGCTTGACCCTCTTGCCGGGCTCGATCTCCACCAGCCGGGAGAAGAAGTCCACCCCCACGGTGGGGTCGGAGTGCAGCGGCCCCGGGAAGCGGCCCTCGGTGAAGCGGTGCAGGAGGCAGGACTTGCCCACGGTGGAGTCTCCCAGCACGATCAGCCGGAACTGGTAGATCCAGATCGCCGCGTCCATGGCGGCGGCCCCGGCCTGGCCCGGCTCCGCCTTGGGGCTCTTCGCGGGGCTCCTGCGCGGCCGGTGCCTGCACCGCGCCCCGATCGCACCCACGCCCGGCATCGGCGCTGCGCGGGGCCCGGCCCGCCGCTCCGGGGGCAGCGAGGGGCCGCACGGCCGGCACGGCTCACACGGGCACCCCCGGGCACCCCCGGGTACCGCCGGATACCCCCGGCTCCCCCCGGTACCTCCGGGTACCCCCGGCTCCCCCGGTCCCCCCGGTGCCGGCGGGCGCTGCGGGGCCGCTCCCGGGCGGGGCGGGGCGGGGCGGGGCGGGCGCTGTCCCTTCAGCACCGCGCTGCCCGACCGCGCCTCCGCGACCCGCTCTGACCCCGCTCTGTGCCCACCGCTGTGCCCACCGCTGCCCCCGCTCTGTCCCTGCTCTGTCCCGCCTCTGCCCCCGCTCTGCCCCCACCGCTGCCCCGCTCTGTCCCCACCGCTGTTCCCGCTCTGCCCCCTCTCTGCCCCCTCTCTGCCCCCTCTCTGCCCCCGCTCTGTCCCCGCTGCCCCCGCTCTGCCCCCGCTCTGTCCCCGTGCCCTCGCTGGGCGGTGTCGCGGCCGGGCCGCCCCCGCCGCACCGAGCGGGCAACAAGTGCGGCCCTGGGACAGAGGGGTGCTGGAGCGGGGAGGCAGCCCGGTGCGGAAAACCACGGGAGAGGGGCTGCCAAAGCGTGGGTCTTGCAGAGAAAGGTGGGAGCGGAGAGGGAACACCGGGGGAGGTGCGGAGGGACCAGAGCGGCAGGTGGAAAAGTCTGCCTGGGGGGGTAAGGGGAGCTGGGCAGGCCAGCCCGCAGAGAAACAGGTGCCAGGTGGCAGTGATGGGCTGGGCAAGGAGAGTTAGCAACCCAGATATCCCCAGAGAGAACCATGCAAACTGGCTAGGGAAAAGGCTTAATGCTGGAAATGACAGGGACATACACTCCTCTTTTCCCAATGGAATAAACTGCATGTATTGGGCCTTGGTGAAAGTGCCTTTAACGCACAGTAATAGAACAGTTCTGCCAGTAGAGATGCCTGTGTCGGAGAAATCTCTTTGCCCCCCTGTGATCTTCAGCTGAGGATCACATTATGATAAATCTGCTGAGCAATAGATTCCTCAGATTTCTTCTAAAGTCTCAGAACCACATGGGATAGCAAGCACTAACAATCCTCAGATGGCTGGCAAGGGCATTAAAGTAAAATAAGACAAAATCTTTGGACTTCTGGTGAACAGAATTGCAACAGCTTCTTCTGTAAATTGGTCTGGAGAGAGGGAGCCATCGGCAGAGAGCCTGAGAACCCCAGCAGAGTAGGCTGGGAGAGCTGGCAAGTAGGTTGTTGCTGGCAGAAGGTCAACAGCAAGTGGATACTGATATGAATGAGCACTTTGATAGTGAAAAGGACAGGGAGAGGAGATGGGAGACATTTTTTTTCACACAGCCTGTTTGTCTCTGTTAGTGTCAGACACAAATGCAGCTAAAACTCTAAGTGCCTGTGGCTGGTTAGGGGCATGTCTGAAACCACATTTCTTTTGTAACTCTGTGGGGCAATTTGTTGTGACAAGTATTCTCATTGCCTGAGTATGGTCTTGTTATTGCAATGTGTTACTTGATCACCAGTGTGAGACTAGTAGATTTCCCTAGTAGTCTTGAGCAGATTTTGCAGCTCCACAGTGTGGATGAGTGAGACCAAGGGCACCTTGGTCCCTCACCTGACCAAGGGCAAGGTGAAGTCAAAAAAGGGGTTGCTTGCACCACTCTGGGGACTATGTCTCCCAGCCCCAAAATGAGTTTGTCTTCTGGGATAAGCATGGATGGCTGGCCCTGGCGAACAGACCCAGATGACCCCAGAACCTTCCAGCAGAGACTTAGCCTAGCAGTCCAGAAGCTGTAAAAGGCACAGCCAGCAGCTGCCAGAAGGATTTATTTTGCTATGCATGCTGAGCTGAAGCTGCAAGATGCTGCCTGCTCCAAGAATACAGACTCTCCAGGGACCTTTTGGGCTGGCCAGTCATTCCCTGGGTCTTAGTCCTTCTGTGTTTGCATCTGTCTCCAAGTGTGTTCCCTCCAGAATCCTGCACATTTCTCACTTTCACCAATTCTTCTTCTTAAAATAAATTGAACACTGTTTGTACTTGACAAGTCACTCCTTTGAGTAATAATTAAAACAATGTTAACTTAGATAAATGAACCTTCATAAGGCTAAAATCAGTCAATTTCTTGCAGTTCTGCATGGGATGTGGTTACAGGTGATTCCTGGGGAACATTTCTAAGTGATAAAAGGGGCACTTAGATAAAAGAAGTATTTGTGTGTGAAACAGAGGTTTGAGGTATGTGGCTCAGTATGTGGCATCAGTAGCTCTGATACTTCCTGAATGTAAATAGAGTGAAATTTTAAGTGGACTTTGATCAGTATATAATACTTAGATCCTTTATGGATCAACACCCTGGCTAACACCCAGAGGTCTTCAAAGCCTCCAGTATGTGCTGTCTAGCTTAGATGCACAGCAGATTGCTGTCCTTTGCACATCTGGGCTGGAAGAACCTCACATTAATGAGTTATACAGCTCATTTAATTCCTAACAGGTGAGTAAAGTCAATTTGCCTACAGCATTTACAGTTGAACTAAATATGTTTGCAAATATTTTCAAGCTTCCACAGTCTGGTCTGTCATTGTAAGCTTGTCATTGTAGAAAGACAGTGGTATATAAATTCACATCCCTCAAGCACAACCTTAAACCTTCATTTGTGATTTTTTGAGTGTCATATGTTAAATATTACCAAGGGAGCCTGCATTTGTATTTTCTGTTGTGAACAAGGTGGGTGAATTTCACGTCCAAGACATTCAGTTTTTGTTCACTTACCAGTGAATACAGAGACCCTGACATCATGCAGTCCATCACAAAGGTATCAGACCAGCAGTCACAAGAAGTGATCAAAAAATGGGTATGTTTTGAAGAGGTGGGATGGTTAAACCAGAGTGGTTAAAGCACTTTCCTTCAGAGAGTTTCTACCACCTGTGCATTGGCAGCTTTAATCTACTCTTCCCAGACAGGGTGAAGAAAACCTAAATTCTGGGAATTAATAAAAGAGCCAAACAAACCCAAACTTCCAAATCTTCTCCAGTCTTAGCTAGATGACTGCACTTAGCTGTAAATCTGAGATGTTACAATCTAATAATTTCTTCTGACATTTTTGACCTGGCATGGAATTTTCTCACTCACAAGTAAGTGGGTAGGTTACCAGTGACTACATAGATCACAGCCCTCCTGAACAATGTGCACACATACTCACACAGAAATTTAGAGAAGCACAGATGAAAATAATCAATTCTCAACCCCAGACAGCTGAGACTGAGAAACTACGCTTTCTGTTGCTACCCAAGAACCCAAGAGAGCAGAAGGACCAGTCTGGAAGCAAGATGCCATCCATTCCTCTTTTAATTACCTAGGCTATTGGTCTGGATGCTGATACAGCTACTCATTCTATCACAGAGCAAGTTTCAATAAATGCAAACTGTTGATTTTTTTTTGCTGCAAGATACCTTATTTTTGAGAGTAGTACTGGAGGTGGAATACTCCCTACTAATGAGCAATGGCTTTCCTTCTGCTAAAATGTCATCAAGCCAGATAAGGCTTCACATGATGGTGGGAAGGGCATTTCTTAAATGACAGCCTCCTCCTAGAAGATGGCCTTGTTTCATAAGGGTGTTGTTGAGACAAATATGAAAAAAAATCCGTATAAACATTGAAAAAAAAGCAACTTGCACAGCTGAGTAATCAGAATCCATGAATAGATCTACAAATAAATAAAGAAACAAACAAATAAATACATGCCTATGTACAGAGCCACTTCATTTGTTAGGCATTAAAATGGGTCTGTGGAGGTGCTGCAAGTGAAATTACTCCACAGCAGAATGAACTCACAGAGGCAGTTAGTAAAGGAAAGAAACACCCAGCTGGGACAACAAAAATTTCTCCTGACTACTCAAACCTGATCTTCCAGAAATACCTACAGCACAATTTCAAAGACAAGCCTGGGAAATAAAAGAATATTAAAAATCAGGGACTAAGTATTTAATCAATAAATGTTTTATAACCATTAAATATTTTTATACTTTTCCTCATATCTTATCAACTTTTAAGCCACCCCTGTTCCACACCAGTAGACAACATCTGCCTGGTCTGTAGGCCCATCATTGTCTCACCCCTCTTTGCTATTTATCTCCTCCCTCAAAATGTTAGTATTTTTATGTTATTTTGTTCTCAGAGCAATGACTCCCAGCTTGCTTTGCTGTGCCTAGATCAGACATACTACAAGAAATGTATTTCCCTCCCAAACATCTGTGTATTCCAGGGGCAATAGATGGTATCTAGCTCTGCAAAATCTTGCCATCTTTGACACCTAAGATGGCATCTTAGGCAATCACAGTTACAGGAGCACATCTAATTCAGTAAAGTGCCAGGAAAATAGAGGAACATGCAACCTGCTCCACTAAAATATTGAACTGAATTTATGCACATTGACATTTCAGGGATATTGCCTAAACTGCACAAGAATCTGTCTTTAGGCAGGATTAGATTGCCTTTATGTGAGATTAAGAACCTAACTCAAAATGGCAATTTATTCTACTGTCTAAAACAAGTGAAATATTTGTTTTCATGCCTTCTTTTTTTTGTCATTTTTCAGTCTTACACCTCACTCTTCCATTTGTCACTTGGAATTATTGCTTCTAGGATTCTATGCCTTCTTTGCTCTGATGAAGTCTACCACCTACATCTCTTTTCTGTTTGAGAAATGCTGATGTGTGAAATGATATAGATTTCCACTAATGAAGAATGGTTTTTGAGCTTTGTACCATGGACCCTTTAGGCATGTTGATCAGAGAGGTATTTCTTCCTGCAAGCATTTAAGCTCTGAAGGAACCCAACCCTATAATTCATTTCCCACTATCACGGTCATCTATTTTTCACAGATTCCCAGTTTTGCCAATATGTAATCTCTGATAATTTCTTAAGAGGTGTATTATTTTTAATTGCTGTCACAAGTGTAATTGCTGAGCTGCTGCCTCAGGACAGGCAGACAAGTCTATCTGCACTATTTGCAAACATTAAACAAAGAACTTCCCTGTATGATAAGTTCCACTGAGTTTAGTCTGCCTGGAAGAATTGCCCAGACAAATGAGCTGTGCTAACATCTGCCAGGTTTGAATGGGCTGGATTAATCCAGTATAAGCTGGTAGCACAGGTAATGCTTCTTTTCTTGTACATTACTTGGATGGGTGACTGGAGGATTGTAGAAACTGTGGTGGCAACTATTGGCTGCAGGGATAGAGAATGTCAAAGACATTTGGCTTCAGGTCATGTGCTTAGAAGAGCCACTGCCAGTTCATGTCAGTGATTTAATCTGAAAGGTATTAAACTGTTGAGACAATAGCCCTTTGGGAGTGACCACCATACACAGTCATGCCATGCCATGTAGAAGCTGAAGCCCGAGAACTGCAATGCACAGAACTTAGACTGTCATCCAGAGGCTCAGCATGTCAACCAGTCAGAATGAGTGACCTGTTCCTCCAGGATTATGGATACAGGACCAGTCTAAACTAGACTGGTGGGGTTAAAGCTCTGATCTGTGTGTGATGTGTTTGCAGAACAGGAATAATTATCCACTTACCCATCCTCTCAATCAAACAGTGTATCCCTGAATACATTATCACACCACCCCATCTCCTCGTGATCGTGGGATACACCGTGTAGATCAGAGACAAGTTTCATTCAAAAAATGGTGACAGCTGCCCTACATCCCTACTTCTGGTGCAAAAGCTGGCCTTAGGCTTTGCAACTGGAAGCAGGTCCCACCATCTTTCTCCCAGAACACTATTCCCTATGCTTCCAGTTGAAGCCCCACCTTGTAGTGGTGTCTTTAGGACAGGAAGTCTTCCTTCTGTCCATAGGAATTTAAAACCCTTTAAAATTGAATAAAATTTATTATAAATTTAAAAGACCATGCCTCTGCTCAAAAAGCATGCATCTCAGAATGATATTTAGAACAAAGGAAATGTTTGTAGAAGGAAATCAGCAGACTTTAATGGATGAAATTTTCACAGTAAATGAAATCATCAGAAGGGGTTAGATACTTAAAAGACTATGGTCACAGAGCTATTCAGAGACCTTTTACCCCAAAGAACTTCAAGAGGTGAACCTAAATGAGAACAGAGTTCACAGACTTTCAGGCCATGTGATTGATGGCTCATTCCCGTGAGTACAAAGGAATAGAGACACAGTGTTGGGCAAGAGAACTCCAAAAATGGCACCCAGTGCTGACTGAGCCCCTGCCAGGTTGTCAAGGGCTGGAACAGGGGAGTCATCAGCCCCATGGGTTGGGGAGGATGTCCCCAGCTGAGTCAATGGAAGACACTCCCCATTAATCCTGTTACAGACTCAGAGAAAATTACCACCTACAGAAGCATGGGACTCACTATGGGAAGTTGGAAAGAAGATTGGGGTAGTATAAGACTTGCTATTTAGAAGGAGGATAAAAGAGAGGGGGAGAGAAGCATCAAATTGGACTGGGGAGGAAGGAGTGTGGAAAAGTACAGGAAAAAGGAAATAAGAGGAGCTAGACACACTTAAGCAGGCTACTGGTCAGTATGGCTGTATTGAAGGACAGCAAGGGCCAGGGCTTAGCCAGCCAGGACTCCATCCCTGGTAGGGAATGGTTTTCATGTGCTCAAGGACACAAATAGCCAAGCTATGCCAATGATCATCAAGAAATGGAAAAGCATCCAGAAGTAACTGAAGCAAGAACTGGAAAACAACAACAAATCAGAAAACAAGTGGTGTAATTATCAGTGAGGTATCTAATCCTGTAACTAAGGGCATGGAAGGGTACGGGGGCAGGTGAGGGCTGGAAAAAGACAGTACAAAGGAAGGACCTAAAATCTTGCTCCAGGATGCAGGACCATCTCTGCAACCTCTGAATTTAGGAAGCATAAAAGAGCTGGGGAAACACAAGACACACCCATGACCCCGTGCTAGGATGACACAATATGGCTGGAACAACCACACTGACCCACCCATGCTGTCTTCAGGATTGCACCATCTCTCCTGCAGAGTGAGGAGGAGCTTATGAAAAGAATTCAGGATGCCAGCCTGCGCAACTGCTCTCCTTCACTGCACTCTCTCTCTCTCGTGGCACAGGGAAGTAATGCAATTTGTAAAATTTTATGTATCTGTCTCTTACACATAATTGGCAGGCTGGGGATGCAGTGGTAGGTGTGAGCTCTGTGGGAAGGCCCCAGCCACACTAGACACAGCCAGTCTTCACCTGACCCGCCACAGGCCACAGCTGAGCACATCAGCCAAACCGGTGGCGTGTCTGAGCCACCACATGGGCTTGTAGCACCTCTGAAATAGACGTGTTCAAAAACACAGCAGAAAGAACAAGCACCAAAGAAGAAAAATTACCAGGTTGGAGGAGGAGGATAGAGAAAGCCATGCCTGAGCTGGGCCCATGAAGCATGACTCTTCTAATGAGACTGCTGCTGATGGAGGAACCACCATGCACAGACCCCAGCCTCTGTGCTGCCTGTTGCCACACCAGAGGGACTGACTGCAATTTACAGTATGAGGGGACTGGAGAACAGGAGAGGGGAGAGGTGTACAGAGTGAAGAAGGGTGTTTTTTATGAGGGTTTGTTTGTTCTGCATTGAAGAACCACCTCCCCAAACATCCTCCCAGGAGGGTTTCTCTTCCACTACTGGTTCTGAGTCATTTCGTGTTATCATCAGGAATATGACTGGTCTAAACTAAACTGGTCTTCTTTAGAAAGAAATATGGACAAGCCTCCTATCAGTGAAGACCTGATATTCATCCCAGGTAAAACACACTTTGAATTCGATATAACTCAGCAGATCTTCTGACCTCACAAGTTAAGACTATTATCAACACATAAGACTCTCACCTTAACACCTCTCTGAGATGTCACAAATACCATTTGAATATCTTTCCTCTCAGTTCTTCAGTTCTCATGCCACAGAATATGTCTGGGTTCAAAATGTAAGCTCTCCGATTTTGCAGGAATCAGTGAAAAATGTTCAGGGATTCTCAGTGTTCTAATCCTGGAATGCTGTCACTCACATGCGTGTTGTTCTTTTAATATCTACTGAAGGATGCGGCATTGAAGGAAAGGAAGCTCCTTAAAGCTGTTTTCTATGCTATGGCAGACAAAGCCGACAAGCAGCACTATCCACTGGAGGGCAGTGAAAGGCTGGGGAAAGCCGAGGTGAGACTGAGAGTGCTTCTGCCTAAGTACAGCCCCTGAACGGAAGGATCACATCCTGAGGGGACTGCAGCCCATGAAGGAATCTCCACAAGAGCAGGTACTACACTGAAGGGGATTATAGTCTGGGGAGAAATCCACACTGGGGCAGTTGAAATGCATCAGAAACATGGAGTGCCAAGAAAAAAACCACTACACACCGATGTCAATCTCCTGTGCTGCCTGGTGCCTTGCTGAAGAGACTGAGTGTAACATTTGGCAAAAGCAAGCAGGGGTGAGACTAGAAAGGGGGCATGAGAGGTGTCTGGAGTACAGTTGTAGTGATCTTTGTAAAGCCCACTTGAGAAGTGTGATTTGAGCAAGTACAGGTGAAATAAATCTGGATTGAGGGAGGATGCTGCTTTTTTGGAGGAAAAAGTGTACTGTGAAGGGGTGTATGTCAGTGTGTGCATACCTGCAAATATCAGTTGGATTAGTTGATGAGAAGAATAAGAGGCTTGGAAGCCATGTATTGGAGCTGCCATAGCTGCAATCTACACTGGATACTAAGCAGACCAGAGTGGTCTGACAGTGGGCTCCTAGAGGGACCAAGAGGCTCAAGCCACTCCCTGTAGAGGCTGTGAGGTCAGGTGTCAACTGAGACCCATCTGCTCGTATATGTCTCTGAGCATGAGTCAAGGGGACACAAGAGAATCCAGGGACAGTTACTGGGGAGATCCATAGTGCATATGTGTAGATGTTGGTCTGTGTGGGGTCATGCAAAGAAAACTCGAATGCCAAGGGTCCAGGGTCAGTTACCGGACAGAGTACCTGAGTACCTGAACTGTGCACATTCCACAGCCTGTTGTCCATAAATACATGTACAGATACCATAATTAAAAAAACCTTTTAACTGCCAAAGAGGAGGGAAAATTAGGATGTTCTTGCTTCTGTTTGTGTGATCAGCGGTGTATATATGCATGCACACAGTGTACAGCACCTCTGGGACTGTTGACAATACAGGCAATAATCCACCTCAGGACTGACTGCGTCTGGTAACACGTTGCTGCAGCAGCCTGGCCTCTGTAGGGCTACCAGCTTCAGCAATCCTCAAGCCAATGAGTTTCTCTCACACTACAAAAAGAAGCTCCAGCATTTGCAGATGAGTGACTGGACAAACTACACCACTCCAATGCTAGAAGTGGATGCACCCAAGCCTCTATTCAGATGAGTATTTGTCTGTATTGGATGTGCAACAGCCATTTAATTCACCAGCAAAAGGTCACTATGAATGCAGTGCAGCAGAAAATTGCTGAAGCTCCAACTCACAAAATTTATTTACAATGTGGAAGTGCAGGGAGAGAATTTGTAATTTTAGCTAACCCAAGAAATTAAAGAAAGATCATTGGACTATGTCCAACATCCTCACAGTTCTTAAAATATACCTATGCCATAAAACACAGGTGTAACATCTGTTATCTGTAATGTTTCCATATGTGCCCTCTGGGTGTACTACTGATTTGGCAGAACTCACATCTTAACATTTAGAGTACGACAATGAATGTTAAAGCTTTTCCTGAATAAGCAGTCAATGAAACTACTTTTTCTTCCTCAAAGCATATGCTATGGTCTGGCATGCTAAATAAATGTGATAGATATACAGAGGAAATTGCTCTTTACTCTTTAAAAATCAAACATTACCAAAGAAATTGTTAATATTTACCCAGAATATCAGAGAGAGCTTTTGACAGAAGAGCATTTGCCTTCTCCTCCCGTCCTCCACTCCCATGATTGTTATAGAAATCTTAGAATAGAATAGGAATAGGAATAGGAATAGGAATAGAATAGAATAGAATAGAATAGAATAGAATAGAACTATATCAGTTGGAAGGAACGCACAATGATCACCCAGTCCAACTGCCTGACCAATTCAGAACTGACCAAGTTAAAGCATGCTATTAAGGGCATTGTCCGAATGCTTCTTAAACACTGCCAGGTTTAGAGCATCCATCACCTCCCCAGGAAGCCTGTTCCAGTGTTTGGCCACCCTCTTGGTAAAGACATGCCCCCTAATGCCCAGTCTGAACCTTTTTTGCACAGCTTTGAACCACTCCCACATGTCATGCCACTGAATAAGACAGAGAAGAGCTCAGCACCTCTCTCTCGACTTTCCCTCCTCAGGAAGCTGCAGAGAAAGATGACCCCATGCAAGGACCTTCACATTCTTCTTAAGTTCTGGGGCCCAGAACTGCACAAAGGACTCAAGGTAAGGCTGCACCAATGCTAAAAGAGGGGTAATCACCTCTAAGCCCAATGCTCCAATCGATCGAGATTCCTCTTCAAGGCCCCTTGTCCCTTAAGAAAGTCAACATCACCTCTCAGTCTGGTACCATAATCAAACCTGCTAATGGTGCATTCAGCTCCTGCATCCAGATCATTGCTAGTATATTGAACATAACTGGCTCTCAAATTGATCCCCAAGGAACACCACTGGTGACTGATCACCAGTCAGCTGTAACTATACAACCCTCTGAGCTCTGCCCTCCAGCCAGTTTTTCTCCCAGTGCACCATGAACCCCCTCATCCCACAGCTAGACAACTTGCCCAGAAGGATGCTGTGGGGGACAGTATCAAAAGCCGCACTAAAATCCAGAAACACTACAACCACTGCCTTCCCTTCATCCACTAGGCAGGTGACTTTATCATAGAAGGGTATCAAAATAACTAAAGAGGAATTTCCCTTTGTGAATCCATATTGACTGTGCCTGATGATTGCATTTTTGTTTAAATGACTTTCAATAATACCTAATAATCTACATAATTTTTCCAGGAACTGAGGTAAGACTAACAGGCCTGTAGTTCTCTGGGTCTTCCTTCACATATTTTTTTTTGTAGATGGGAGGTAACACCCAGTCAGAAGGGATTTCCCCAGATCCCCAAGACCTTTGGCAGAGGAATGAGAGGGGTCCTGCCATAACATCTGCTAGCTCCTTCAGAACTCTGGCGTGAATACCTTTAGACCCCCTGGACTTGTGAAAGTTCACCTGATAGAGCTGGTACCTTACAATTTCAGCGTCCACAAATGAAAAGTCTCTGTTCCAACACTCATGATCCTCCAATCAGGGGACCAGGCAGCCCAAGGTCTATCAGTGTTATTAAAGACTGAGAACCAAAAAAGCTGTGAACGCCTCTGCTTTTCCTTCATCCCTATTAGTGAGATGACCATTTTCAACAAGTATCAGTCCAATGTTCTCTTTAAACCTCCTCTTGCTAATAACATATTTTAAAAAGCCCTTCTTGTTATTTGAAACAAGACTGGCTGGTTTCAACCCTGGATGATCTTTGGCCTTTCATGTCTTCTCCCTGCATAAATGAATGACAGCCCTGGGCTTTCCTCTTCTTAATTACCACTGAAGTTTCTCACACCCTATCACAAGGAGATTCCTTCTGCCTGACACCACGAGGGGAGCCCTAGGCCTTCACACGGAGGAGAGGGAAGGGAGTGGGACATGACCTGCACTTCTGAAAATATGTAATAAAATTCAAGCACAACTTTTTAAAACCAAGCATTTTCTGGTGCCAAGGTGGCTAAGAAGGCCAGTTGGGTCATTTTCCTATGCAAGGCTTCATGATGGGTCCTAAAGTGTGGTTAGATCAAAGTTGGAGTTCAAAAGTACATGTACAGTCATGGCAGTCACTCTGAATTTATTCCAGTCTAATTCAAAGACCTCGTTCATGATTTTTAAATTGCAGAATGCTTCATTCTTTTTTTTGGTAAAGTTCTGGCTTACATGTAGAGAAATGGGAAAATGTGTAACAGTTCCAGATAGGTCAAAACATAAGTAAGTACATATTTGACTACAAATTTAGGATGTCCTTTTTCTTAAGTATGCATTGTCTAAGATATGTGTCTACAACTCCAGGAGACACAATTTTCCTTTCATAATGCAAAAATAACCAGAATTGTTTGGAAAAGCAACTGATTCATACTGGTTATGGACTCAGAAGGTGCCTTGGAGGTAGTCACTGTAACCTGAGGTGTCATGCTGAAGTTCCAGCTGAATTCACTGGTTTGGAGGGCTGGGCAATGGTGGCAAGGGGGTTATGGTATCAGTGGTCTGAGTGGTAGAGGTGCACTAAGGGATATTGGTGGGTCAAGCGGTTGCTGGGGAGGGGCGTACTGGAAAAATTTGCACGTTGAAGAGACATCACACAGAAAAGAAATGTAAACAAGAGAAACAGAGCATACCACAAAAATTACAGTTTTCATAAAATAATGACTTGTAATAAAACCATGCAAGTGATTTCTGTAAATCAGCATAGCCATTTTCCTTCTTTCACAGATGTAATACAAGTTTTCTAGCATGGGAAATTACATTTATCATACCCAAACAGAATGACAAAACAACAATCATAGTACTGTTACATGGGTATTCAGTCTTGAATCATGGAATGATTACATGGGAATTCAGTCTTTCCCTATGCATTTCCTGTGGGAAGGCTTAACTTGTGGTTTCTAGAACTGAAGACCAGCTAAGGAAAAGTTATAAGGAAAAGACCACATAAACTTCTGACCAGTGTTATAATTTGCAAACTTATCACTACCTTACATTATTATTAAGGATTTAAAAATCTGAAAGGCAGAGAACATTTTATCATGAAACAGCTAAGCTTTTAGATAAGAATATTTTTGGTGAACTCTCTCCCAAAAAAAAGTCTAAGAATAATTTCCCTGTCATTAACTTATGTTTCAACCTAACACAGAAAAAGAGAATTCTGTGATCAGTCTTAGTCCTAATGGAATCATAACAGAAATAGGAAAAGAAATAGGAATAACTAAAAGCATCTGGTTACATTTCTTAGTAAAAATTGCTTAGGAAAGCACTTTAACATTTGAAATTAAATGGGTAATTAACATTTTCCTAACCTGGCAACTAAGCCCTGCAAGTGTCTGGAAGACTATTACTTTCTTAATACTAATATTGAAACAAACAAACAAACAAATGTGATTTAACATCGCTTACTTTGTGTTAGTTCATGAGAACAACTAAACAATTTCTGTTTGAATGTATATTAAACCACAGGTTTGAAATGTCTTCCAATACCTTCCCACATGGTGAAAGTTCAACTAAACAATCAAGGCGCAGCTTGCATCATTTACTCATTAGTGCCTTGCCAAGATTAAAACAGAGTGGAATGCAGTTCCACAGGTCTGGTTGGCACCTAACTTCTTTAACTTTTATTCTACTTTTACAAAATATTTTCCTCTCTCTCCTCACTTAAAGAAAGTGTTTAGGAACCATTAAGAATAAAAATTCAAAGACCTAAACTCCAACACGGATGAAAGAACAGACATATTAAAAAAATCCCCAGCTTTAAATACTTAATACTGAAATAGAATGTTCTTAAGAAAAGATAATTATTTTTTCTGAGAAGGAATTCATATCAGACATGAGCATATTATTTAACTAAAATTTCTTCAAGCAGGAAATTTCAATGAAATGGCTTTTGTATAAGTAGGAATTTTAGAAAAAAAGAATTTAAAGCTGTTTACTTCTGCATTACTTATATAACCCTATAGTATCTCTTTTCGACAGTATCTTTTTATATGTAGAATAATTTTATTTATTAAAATGTCTGGTATTACTATGTTTTGTTGGATTGCCAAAAACTAAAAGGAATTAAAAACTAATTTGATCCTAGTTCTACACTGAAGTTGATAATAAATTTCTGCTTTTTCTTGTGTAACACTTAATATGCTTTTACAGAATGCTTTTGCTCCAAGTATGATTTAAAATGTCTGAAGGCATGTTTTTATTTTAAGAATAAGTCCATCCGAAGTAACACTTCTTTCAATGTCGATATGAACACAAAAATAATACAAGAATTGTTAGATCAGTAAGAGAATGTAAGATTTCAGAAAGGAGCTGGCAGGAGCCATGTTTCTGAGACTAAATGTTAAAATTGCTGAAATCACCTTAATAAGCATTGCTGTGCTCAGTTTTGGGCTCTCCAGTACAAGAAAGAAAATGGCATATAGGAGGGTGTCCAACAAAGTTCATGCAGATGGTCAGGGGTCTGCAGAATAGAACATCCAAGGAGAACCTAAGGGAACCTGGAGAAGAAAAGGCTAAGGGGGGATCTTCTTGCAGTTTTCACCTTCCTGACGGCACGCAGCATAAGGACAAAGGCCAAGAATCCTGATTTGCAACAAGGGAATTTCTGACTAGATAAAAGGATGTATATATTTATTTATTTATTGTACCATGAGAATACTTAGACACTGGCACAAGGACCCAGAGAACTGTGAAATCTTCAGCCTTGGAGATATTCAAGGTTAACATGACATGACCCTGAACAACCTGCTCAAGCTGACCCTGCTTTAATCAAGGGGTTGGGCTAGATGGATTGTAGAGATCGCTTTCAACTGAAGCTGTTCTGCAATTCTATGAATATTTTTTGATAATAAGTTCCCTATCTTAATAATATTGCATTGATGTCGCCCAAGTCTGCAACACTGCAAATCCAATTGGATGAACTGCTTGTGTGGCAGGCTAACCTGTCTTCAAATTATACTAGTTGATTTAACTAAAAATTTCTTCTGCCTGGAATCCACATTTTGTTAGTGGTGGATCATTGCAATGTGGCTGTAGATGTTCTTACCTACAACGTTTTCACCAGGGTGTGAAGGAAAAGTGACAGTACCAGTAAGGTGTAAAAACAATCATGGAAAGACTATCCAAACTCTTCTGTTTGGCTGGGAGTGGAGACATGGGTCTCATCTGCCTGTAAAATACTATCCTACCCTTAAACCTGTTTTTGTAAGGGCCTGACTAGTTTCTTCTCAGCCCCGTTCTGAATATAAGTGGTAAGATTTAAAGATACAGCACACAGTGCAAAGTCTGGCGTTCACATACATACAGGGAATTTTGGATTCTGGCTTTCACCATGGTGAGTTTAGTCTTGATTATTATGATAATATCTCATCACAGACAAGCAAGTAATATGAAATGAATACAACACAGTTTTAATTAAGAAAGACCTCAGAATGGCAAGTTTTGTGATTAAATTTACACTGATTGTGTTTTTCCTGTAATACCAGAGCTGTATGCAGTGTCACAGGGTATTCTGATTTAAAAAAAATGGAGTCAGTGTAGTAAACAGACTATTTTGTTAGTGATTTCCTTTTAAAGACCAAAATTCCTAATCTGGTTATATTAAAAATAGGGTGTGAGTACAGCTAAGGTGTGCTTTCCCAAGAAGAACCCAATCCTGACATCAGAGCTGCTCTTGTTGCCCCAAACCCTTAGCCATTATACCTCTGCCTTTGCACTGGAAGTCCTCTCCATAAGAAGCATATAATGCAGAGAGATAGGTTACTGGAACACTGATGTTATTTAATAAAAACACCCCAACCCCCCAAATCCCAAGGTATTTTCTTATGGCTCAGCCAGCTTCATGGGTAATCTCTGCAGGATTAGATGGATACAAGAGAAGGGGCAGCCAGAGGTGGAACACTCAGCACAGTGGTCCATCCTAGAAAAGGAAAGCCAGTTCCACCCAGAAGGTATGACCCCAACATGCCATACCAGTGCAGGGCAGGGATCCCATGCTGAAGACTTGGACTAAATGGTGCACACAACACACACACTGGATTCTCAGTCCCAGGCCTATAGCACAGGGCAGAATAGCCATGTTGTGTGCTTTGCCCAGTCTGACAGAAGTGCAGCCAAGTACACCCACACGGTCCCCACAAATTCGTATTGCCAGCAGTTTCTCCATGCTAAACAAAACACAAAGTCTTCACAAACTTTGGGAATGTCTATTGCATTGTAATTCCTAAATAATGTGGAAAGCTTTCAGATAGGGTTTTACCCCAGTCTGTATAGAGGAAACTCCAGGCAATTTGCTGGGTCTTTTAAAATATTATTTTCATAGACATCAGTGTCATCAACTAAAAATCCCCAAACTCTTCTGTTTAGTCCAAAAAGCAGAAGATGCCTCTTAAAGAGGACTTATTGTAGGCTGCAGCTGCACAGTCAGAGGTGTTAAATGCTGTTCCATTAAACCATTGGGAGAATACAAATCTTTTAAGAGAAAGAAGTCTGCTAGTGGATTGAAAAAGAGTTTCCTTAATTTCAGGGACAAGGAGTTTTGAAAAAAAAAATCAAGCTTTCAACATGTGCTAAGGAGATGTAAATTTTGATGGTCCTTGGGCTTTATTTTGTCTGCCTTTCTGAGGCTGAGCTCATGGTTTGAAGCTGTAATCTCCAGTTGTCCTACTAGATCTTTCCATATCATTTGTGTTGTTGTCAGTGCTGGAAGATTAAAAATTCGAAGGAGCTGTGTTTGTACTGAGTGAGAAGCCACTGTCCTTCAAGATCTTGATAGTTATTAGTGAAATTGACACCCACATAGGTTTCCTTAGGCCTTGGAAACACTACATTTGCAACAAAACTCCATTTCGTTTGTCTGGGTCCAGTTCCAAGCAGGGGGTCGCATCTCAGGTGAATGGGAAGTGAGGATGGTGTGTGAGACCAGAATTACAGATGAACAGATTTGTGTGACCTCATATTGATTGCCCCCAAAATGCCTCTGTCTTACAATTTCTGTTAGCTCTAGTGAATTTTAATGATAATCGAGTACCTAAATTCCATTCTTAATATTTTTGCATAAATAAAACTCAACACATACTGAAATTCTCATCCCTCCTCATTCATCTACTTTTACTTAGTCACCTTTTTTGAAATTACAATGGGAAAACACACCCTTCTTTGTATTTCCTTCTTGATAGAGACTACAGAACCACCCCTGCACCACAGGATATGGTGGTGCAGCCATAAGGTGTGTTTTTTTGCACTGAATAGCTTACTGTGATGTTTCTCCAATTAAATTTTCTTATTGCTAATTTTAGAGATTTTAAAATGGGAAGTAAGCTTTTGGCTATCAAGGCCAAAATTAACTACCTGGCCTTTCTGCCACGTAGTTAATTTCTTGTTTCTGCTACTCCTATGGAAAATCTGTTACAGGCTGTGATGGTCCTAATAAATGTTAGTAATGAACACTCTTCTCATTTTCAGCTTAAACCTAATAATATTTCATATATGCATGTTTTCCCCAGGACTACATCATCTTTTATTTAAAGAAGTTTCTTTCTAGGGTTTGCTCTCAGTACATTTTTGTCAATGTTCCCATCTCATCTCAGTGTCCTTTGCTAGACTAACAAGCCAAAATTCCATGGCCTCCTGCAGATCCTTTTGCATCTTTCTGCATATTTGTCTTGATTATGAGTAACCAACACTAACCCTATCTTTGATTAAAAGTGTCCCCAGGACTTTGTATAGTCTAACACATCTATCTTGATTCTAGCTGGTACATTTGCTCTTTGTGCGACTATTAGGCCTTTTCAGCTCATGGCAATCCTGGGAACAGCAAGTATTTCTCTTTGTTCCTAATAATTTACAAATAATGAACTGTGAATGTTTGTTACTAGGTTCCCAATAAGTGACACTGTGTTCTGTAGTGATACATTTAGTCTCAGTCCCAAGGCTGCACAGTTCTTCCAAGTAGTGTTCAGACATTTCTAACCAACTTCTAACTAGGAAAAAATACGAAAATAATGAAGCAGCAGAGAAAAACTACCTTATGTATTGTTTTATTATTCCAGTTGTTTATCCTAATTTCACTCATTAATTTGACATTTGTTTCCTTCCTTTATTTTTCTGAGAGAAAAGTGGTTATGTTGAAGAGATGGTGTAAGAACAAAAAATTGGAAATGTGAAAATATGAAGTTATTGAATTAAAAAATAAATAACATTTTATTTCATAATAGAACAAGAGCTTTTATTAAAGAAATGCTATTTGGAAAACCCTTGTATCGATATTTTCCCAGAAAAAGCTTAATCAAGAAAAAAATCACTCTATTATCCTAAGAACATAATACATTAAAAAAAATAAATTTCTTTAGAGATAGTAATTATTATATGTAGCATGGACTAAAAAACAGGGCAAAACCCCAAAACACTGTGGAGGAAAACATAATCTGACCATGAAGGACCTCTAGTGGCACATATATTTCCAATTAAAAAAAACCAAACTAATATTATGCTTGCTCAGCAATTTAAAGGAATCACTTCTGCAGTTTCAGATTTTAAGTTCAATTAATGTGATTTTTTTCTTTCCCTTTGTCCATATGGCAAATGCAGAAAACACAGTTTTGTTACAGTAATATACAGCAAAGTGTCTAAGTGTACAATGGCAATGCCCTTTAAGCTCCCTGAAACTTAAAGCAGATGTTGGCAACTTAAAAATTATGTTCTGTGTTTTTACTTGTTAACGTTGTTTTCTACTTTTATCACTTACTCAAACTTACAATTTTCTGAGCACGAGGCATAGCCTGACAGGACACACTGAAATGAAACTGTTTAACAAAACCAAGTTAAAGCAGATGAGGATAGGAGAACTATGTCTGTGTCTCATTTCTTATGGCTGTGCTAATTATTTGTTCTCAGCACAGAAGTAATTTTTTATTTTTAAAGCAGCAGGATAAAAACAACTATGCTGCTACTTTTGAATTATCCTTCATCCACTCTAGAAGATATCCAACTCTAAGAAATATTTGGATTCCTAATTCCTTTCAGGGACTCTTCAAATTAGTTTGATATTTTAGATACAACTTTTGAATAGAAATAATGAATTTTAAAGAATTCTACAAAATGTATTGCTATTAGTTTTTTGTCTACATTTTTTTCTAAGTCAAAAAAGAGGTATATGTCTAGTAGTTTAAGGGCCCAGTGAACTTCTAAATACACCCTGTCTGCAGATATGCTACAGTCCTTCCCAGCGATTTCACTCATCTTGGAAAAGACACAGTAAACCATGTTACAGTGGAAGCAATTACTTTTGTAGGGCACTAGGAACAAAGCTTTTATCTCTGAAAGAGGATGCACAGCCTTAGATGCACACATTCCCATGTTTCCATGGATGAAATGGCACAGGGAAGTGATAATATAGGGCCAGTCAGCCTGGTCGGTGCATGTTGCAGGCAGTTGTATCTCTTTGCTGCAGCGTGAGTTAACTCAGGAACCAACAAAAATCCATAAACACAAAGCCATGATCACACTTGAGGTGAACCCTGAATCACAGTAAAGCAAGAGCCTTATTTTTTGTTAAAAAATTAAGTTAAAAAGTGATCCCTGCCTGTTTAAACTCTTTTGACTTCATTTCATATCTTCACAGCACACAGATACCCCTCTGGCATTGCAATCCATCTGCAGCTGAGCAGCTGCACTGTGAAGCCCCAGCCTGGCAGTGGCTTTCTGCTGTGAGGCTGCAGCAGCCTACCTGTAGGGAGGAATTCCAAGAGCTGAGCTTAAATGGAGACAAAGAACACCAAAACCATGATTCCTTGTCTTTGGAGAATCAGCAGCAGACTGTAGATATAGGACGAATAAAACTAAATGCAAAGACAATAGTACCACAGTTGTGGAGCTCCAGTATGATTAAATATGCAGAGGCTGGTAGTTCTGCTTCTTTCAAACTTATTGTTGCTTTAGGTTGTGGAGAATCATGACCAGCATGACCTGATTCATAACTATCATAACACTGCAATTAATCTTGACAGACTGATTTCTTGCAGGAGTCACAGCAGGATTTTTATTGGATTAAGAATTCAAGATTAAAATTTCAATAAACTATTCTGTTATACAAGCAAAGGACAAACACATAAAATCTAAATGCCATATAGAAATGGGTATGTATATTATAAACATAGAATTATATTTATTAATGCTTTTAAAACATGTAATTATATAGTTTTTCTTTCATATTGACCTACAGCTTTAATATAATACCATCACGGAGTCAAAGAGAGGATTTGGGGACCAGTCCTCTCCCACGTAGCCAATACCTTAGTGGTTGCTCAAGCCTGGGCCCTTGGGAAGTGGGAGACTAAAATTCACCTTTATTCATGGCAGGCACATGAAGTTATAAAGAGAACCTGAAAGTGCCAGAGTAATGCCTCTTTGACACCTCTAAATCTAATCCTACAAGAGTGAATCTGATTAATTGCAAAGGGGGCTAAACACAACTTGAATGAGAGAACTGCGACTGAGAAAACCACATCTGAGTAAAACTTTGTGGTGTTGGAGGGAGGAAGATTAAAGCATTGTGCTCCGCGGGGAACAGGTGAGGGTACGAGAGCAACAGTGCCTTGTGGCAGAAAATCCTTTCTGCCAGCACAGGCAGGACAGTGACAAAGATTTGCACCAATGCAGGCAGAAGATTTCTCTTTCTGGGGGCACCTCTGAGGTTTAATTCCATGATCTGTGACACATATAGCATCATTAACAGTGAGAGTCCTAAAAAACCTCACCAGGGCATGCAAAATACCACCTGCTTTTCCATGTGAGTTGCCCTGAGGTAAATCCATAGGCACGGGAGCTACCAGCAAGGGAGCGGGGGCTGGAAGGCTGGAGGAGCCTCAAGGCTGCGCTGGAAGCGTTTAGAGCAGCTTGCTGCCGCAAGTCGCGGGGGAGCCGGGCCGGCACGGAACACAAGGAGCAGTCCCCCCGTGGGCAGGAGCAGCCCTGCTCCGGCCCCCCGCCCCGGGACGAGCCATAGCCATGCCCCTGCCGGGGGCGGCCCCTCGGCGGGCACAAAGCCGGCTGCCCGCGGCTCCCGGTGCCACTGCCCGCCGCTCCTTCCCTTCCTGCCGCCGGGCTCCGCCCCGACAGCCCCGGCATCCCCGCCCTCCCGGCGGCGCGGCACGGCCACGACATGGCCACGGACCAGCCGCACGGGGCTCCATCGCCCCCATCGCCCGGGGCTCCACCGCCCCCATCGCCCCCATCGCCCGGGGCTCCACCGCCCGCGGCCGCTCCGCGCCGGCTGCTGGCGCTTCTCGGGGCCAAGCTCTGCACCTGGTGAGTCCCCGGCCCCCACCTGGGGCCGGGCCCCCCCCGAGAGGGGGGGGCGGGGGGGAGGGCGGGGCGGGCCGGG
>JAWWEW010000001.1:42401693-42538986 GCA_035583185.1 Anabacerthia variegaticeps | reverse complement strand
GGAAGGGAAGGGAAGGGAAGGGAAGGGAAGGGAAGGGAAGGGAAGGGAAGGGAAGGGAAGGGACGGGAAAGGAGGGCAGGAGGAAGCGTCCCTTGTGCCTCGGCGCGCTGTCCGGCAGCGCGGTCGGGATGCGGAGGAGGGCGGTCGGTGCCGCGGGGTGCGGGGCCGGGCACACCCGCAGCCTTCTGCAGCTTTCGGCAACCTGCATCAGCTTTCACCAGCCATCATAGCCTTCAGCATCCCCGCAGAGGAGTCTCGGCCGTGTTTTGGGTTTTTGGCTGCTGCCGCTGGGCGAGAGCGCCGAGGGTCTCAGCTCAATGCTGAATTAGCGAGGGATGTGTTGGACTTTGTCAGAGCCTATTCTCGCATCTACACGCGCGCTTGACTTTTTTTTTCCTCTTCACCTCCCCCCCCCCCTTTTTTTTTTTTTTTAGTAATTCTGGCTTAAGGTTTTAAGGTTTTTCTGTTTTCTTACTTTTTTTTCCTGTAGTTCGATGTGTTCTGTAGGCTGCGGTCAGCATCGTTGTGAAGGACAGGTCATGGGTGGCAGGGAGGGTAACAACACAAAAGAGCTGAGTCGAGGTGTGGAGTCCAGAAAGACCAATACCCCCTTTTTCTCCTCCATTGAACCGGTTTAGGACAGAGACCTATTCACGTGTATCTCGAACTACACGTACTGCTTAAGCATGGAAAACTTGTGGGGAAAAAAGTCTGCCAAGCTGTGCAGGCAGAGCACGTTTTCCAAAACTCGTACTTGCAAAGCACTGCCTTTTACAAGAGCAGGATTATCTCCTCAGACTTTTAGAGCTACCATCCATTTACAGCTTCAGTTTCCATCAAGGCGGGAAAAAATTAATCCCTGGGCCACAGGTTTGGCCTCTAATAATTATTGCATCAGATCTCCTGTTTGTCAGCCAAGGATGTGCTGGCTTTCCTACCAGCCCCGTGCCTCCATCATAAGCTGGAGTCTGGTGACTGGACTGCATGAAGGTGTGTGCTGGCCAAGCAGAGCTGTATTCTGGGGGGCAAAGCTTGCCTTTTTCTTTTAGTTATAAAAGTTTTTCTGTTTTCATTTCTTCTGCCTGTCAGGAGTAACCCAGAAGGCAAGACAAACTTGTTGAGCTGTTCAGTAACCTTATTTATGCTAGCAGTTTTGCCAGGGGGCTACGCTAAGTGAGTCTGTGGATGGTACTTGAAAGTAAATAAAGTGCTTTCACTGAATTTTGCAAAATGTTGTAGGTTGGGTTTTGGGGGCTTTTTGAGTAAAACCCGTAGAAGTATATTTCTGGTGCTTGAAATAAAACAAGTCTGTCTTTTCTGTTTTTGACCTTTTACCAATGAAAGTGACCTCAGTTTCAAAGCAGAACACTGAAAATGACTAACTCGTGATGACATTAGTTCTTAAAACATGTATTTTGTTGACCTGAGCTATGTGCTAATCATGGTACAATGTCGGTTCTGAACCTGCATTTTTGCTTTAACTAATCACCTTTCCTTTCCTCACATGGAAAGGTGAGATTAGTGAAATTAAAAGGTCACTTCCCCCACATTTGGGAAGGGTTGGGTATTTAAAACTAAGTGCATGTAAACTCTCTACGTTGTAGAGTGTTGCCAGGCTTTGCCTGCTTGTGCTTATTTGGTGACATAAATAAAATTGATTTTTGAAAAGGTACATTTATCTTAATTAAAAAAAAAAAAAACATTAAAATGGTATGATTTAGTAAACTACTAGCCAATAAAATTTTTAACTGTGGGGCTTATTAAATTTTCTTTAATTTCCACAGATAGAGACTGATTTTGTTTTAGTATCTCAGTGTGTTTTTATTCTGTGTTTCACATGAAGACAGGGAAGGCTGGCCTGACTTTCTCATGATGTTGAGAGCTGCACATAGTTCAGTGTTCACTTTAGACCAAATTGTGGCAAATTTTCATCCTCTAAAAGCTCTCAAAATGACTTCTAGTTTTGCTCAAAGCCATAGACAAGCTAGCTAAGATATGGTGGCTGAACAGAGTGGGTGGACTAATTACTTAGTAGCCAGCTACCAAGCACTAAAAAACAACAACAAACCCTCCTCCCCAACTATAAAGCTAAGAGGCCTTTTCAGACCACTTACCTTGTATCATCTGAGAGTCCAAAGTGAATTAGTCCATTTAAACACATTAAAAAAAAAAAAAAGGAGAGAGGATCAAGTTCTGGCATGGAAAAGTTAATAATTAATATATTTCAAAAAATGATCAATTATTAATAAGAAAATCACTGTCATTGATCCTCATGTCAGTACTGGAATGAATAGAAACTCATGTCTTTGAAGCATTTTTCTCAGAAGAAATTGTCTGGCAAAATGAAGACAGTGGGATTTAAAGTTTGCTCTCAAGTTTTACAGAGGGTCAAACACTTTTTTTAAGATATGCTGTAAGCCCAGTGCATTGTGGCAGGTTGAGTATCTTCTCAATCTGAAGAAATCAGTTCTGACACTTTGGCAGATGCTGTGAGGGGAAACCACTGGTGCTTTCTGCTGAGGCTTCCACGAGGTGTTGAAGGGCAGTCAGGGCAAGAGGCTGTTACCTTGAACACAGCTGAGAAAACTGCTAGGTATGTGGTATTTTGGGATCCACAGAAGACATTTTTTGAGGGCAGCCTTCCACTGTGGGTGAACAATGTCCTCATGTGTCTCATGTTAACATCTTGTATCTCTTCAGGGAAGAAAAAAAAATCCCTGAGTTAAAGTAGAGAAAACTAGAGAAGGTGGTGAGGTGTGGTGAAGCCTGTCAGATGCTTTTGGTACTGTAGAAATAAACACGCTAGGACTGCTAAGACATACATTAACTAAATAGCAATGCTTGCTTGGGCAGTAACCACAAAGCAAACAGTTCTGGGTGTTCTGGACCTGTGTCTCTTCCCATATGCAGAAGCACGAGGAAATAATTTCTGAGATGCTTTGAACTGGAGAAACTTCATTATTAGAAAATCTGAGGATCAGCTTAGTGGAATAATTCCTCTTCAAGAGGCCAACTGTGTCTTTCTTCTTTTCAGTAAAGCAGATCAATCGTTAGCAAATTTGAATGGCAGCACATTTTCCCCATTCTACCCTCTTGCTGGAACATGGTCACTATCCCGTTTGCCAGAACACAGTCCAGGCCTGTGCTGTAGCTCAGGAGAAGTGAAAGTGCTCCTTGCATATCATATCCTAGAAGGAAAACGTTTCAAGCCTTGCCCCGCAGACGTTTATGTGAAACACGCCTGTGAGGTGGTATTGATGAGTGCCGTTTATTTTGTGCACCACAAAGCTTTGCAGCTTTGCTCCAGTAAAATTGCTGTAGTTTGCCCAGTTGTGCCTCTGCTCGTGCCTTCCTCCACACCCTTCTTCCAGCAAGTCCAAACATAGAGTGAATTTAGTCCAATAAATTGCTAAAGGCTTGCTGTGTGCCTTCTTTGCTGACAGTGAAGAAGAAATAATTTCTGCTAGTTTGGAGCTAGAAGCTTTATTTGAATAATAAAAAGTACATGTGTATTTTATTAAATGCCTGAAACCACATTTTTGTGTGTTGTTCACCATGTTATTTCTTCCTTGGAATTTCAACGGGTCTTCTGTCATCTTACCTGCTGCAAAGGAGTCAGACTTCACAGGGCTGGCAAAGAGTGTGCTGGAATCATCATCCATGCCTACATTACGTTTGTCCTAATGACAACTGATGAAATAATTTCTGTAGATGAACATCAATCAGAATAATTACCTAGAATGTGTCAGGATCATTGCTGAGTTGTTCACCAAATAGCACAACCAGACCATTGACCAGAATAGAAGAAATTAAATCTAATAGAAGTGAGGGAGCTTCAAAGTTTTTTTCTGGCTTTTTTTTTTTAAATGAAAAAACTTCATTTATGTATTTTATAGCACTGCTCACAGCTAATGCTGTGCTATTAAGTAGCCATGATAAATTTCTTGTCAAAATATGATCTGTTGCCAACTTCAGTGAGACTGGATAGAACCTTACAAGATTGTCCCATGATATATGCATATATATATATATGCACTTACAGTGTGGATGTGCACCATTGCTGGGATTGGTAAGGCAAGCCGTAGCAAAATGTGGACCTCAAATCTCTCAGTAGTGCAGCATGGCTAGACTTTGCAGAGATTTGCTGTCTCATCAAAATGGAGAGAAAAATGTGCCAGAAGAGCTTGGTTTCAGGCTGAATTGAAAATGGGATTCATACAGGTGAATTAGAGTCTGGGAAAGGAATATGTCTCCCTTCCAAAAGGAGGGATTGATTGTATGATTGTAGTTGGCTTTAGCACTGTTGAACACACCCTTCTCATTGCCTGGCAGCTGGACTGCGCAGCATAGCAGGGTGAGCTGGTATTTACAGTGCTGAAGTCACCCACCTGGGGAAAACAATAAGTGTTACTCTCAGGTGATGTGCCTGACACGTGGGTGTCCTGCCAAAAGTCATGGTGTGGAGAGATGTGGGCAGGGTACCTGCATAATCCCAATGAGATAATTTCTTCCCTTACTCTGTTACTTTGAGTGGGAACAAATTAATCAGTTGTGCAGACAGTTAAATTCTTGTCAGTTTTCAGAGTAAACAAATTAAATGTACACAGAGCACAGGGCTGAGCTCCTGTCACTGTATTTGTATATATGCAGAGACTGGGGTGGTACAAATCTGCATAGCTCCAGTAGCAGGAAAATCAACAAGCCAAAACATACGCAGTGGTACTTGCTGCTGTTTGTCTAGGAGCATCTGGAATAGTTAATTTTATACTAGGTGAAAAATTGCTACTAAAAGCTTTTTTTTTCCCCTAGCTGTGGGCTGGACTTACGAGGAGTTGTAAATGCAAGCATGATCCTACTCAAAATACATTCTTAACTCTATCCTCATTAGTAGTAGAACATGATGGAATATATCTGAAAAAATCCACAATAAGTATTAATTATAATAATTTTTATTATAAGAAAGTTTATTTTTTTTTAAGTTAAGAACAATCAATCACTGGAACAAGCTCCCGAGAGATGTGGTGGAGTGCCCATCACTGGAGGTTTGCAAGATGCAACTGGACAGGACGCTAAATAGCCTGATCAAGACTCCCTTTCCCATGAGAGTTTAGACTAGAGGATCTTTCAAGGTTCTTTCAACCTGGACTGTTCTATGGTTAATGCTTTTGTATTTTCTTAGCACTGCTCAGCTTAGGGTCTCAGCTCACTAAAACTCAGGACTCAGAGGAGCCTGAAGGTACTTCTGCCTTATCTCTGTGTTGTAGATGTTTGCTGACCAAAGTCAGAATGGAATTCAGTGGAGGACAAAGGATTTGACTCAAAATTAAAGGATTTTGCTCTCAAAACCTGTCTTAGCCTCCTATTGGGTAAAGCCTGCCCAGGTGAGCTGCTTGAAGATCCTTTCAAACTACTGCAGTCTCCACCACTGGTGGTTTGGCCTGGCCTCACTTCTTACTTGGCTAAAACCCTGCTTACCGGTGGATCAGAGCAACATTGGTAGGGAATAGAAAAAGAACAATCTAAAAGGCATTTTCCCTCTACAACTAGCAAATATCTTTTAGAAATTTGAGTGTTTATTTCTAAACTTACTGTTTTGTCTTTTATATTCACAGGCATATTTTGAAAACAATAATTCTGGGCCAGATGCTCTCCTTGTTTATCTGTGGGACTGCTGTTACCAGCCAGTATCTAGCAGAAAAGTATCAAGTGAATACTCCAATGTTTCAAAGTTTCATCAACTATTCTTTGCTGCTTCTAGTTTATACGACAATGCTGGCATTTAGGACTGGTATGTGAAATATGGGATGGGAGATTCTGGTTCATCTTTTTTTTTTTCTATGTTTTCAGAATTTGAAACTAAAGAACTCAATGCTCATCCTAGTTTTTAAAGTTCCTCCTTTGAAATAATACATGGAAATGAATTTCACAGGTGAAATGCACATTTCATTTGATATCATTTCATTGGAATAGGCTGCCCAGGAAGGTGGTGGATTCACTGTTTCTGGAGGTATTTTAAGTGGAGACTGGACATGGTGCCACTTAGTGCCATGGTCTAGTTGATAAGGTTATGTTGGGTTGTAGGTTGGACTCGATGATCTCAGAGATCTTTTCCAACCTAGTTGATTCTGTGATAGCTGTTTAAAGTTTTGTATTCTTTGGTTTGAAGTCTTAGAGAAAATAGGCTTTCTTGTAACAAGCTTCACTACCAGAGGCTATTTAGTATTCCTTAGTATTCCTTTAGTATTCTTAATTAATTTACTCTTTAAACAACTCCAGTCTTGTTGGGTTTTTCCTCATGTGGAAGAATTTCTGTGCTTTTTACCTATTTGCATTGTCTCCACTTAGGCTGCATTTTGATGTCATTGTATCTTAAATAGGGGCAGGCAAAGTCGAACATCTTGGTATTATTTGTGCTTCTGAAAAGCAAAATTCCTTTGCAACATTTGGAAAGAAACACATCAATTTCTTTCTTCTAAACAGGCAGTGACAGTCTTTGGCAAATTTTGAGACAGAGATGGTGGAAGTATATTCTTTTGGGGCTGGCTGACGTTGAAGCCAATTACATGATTGTAAAAGCCTACCAATATACAACCCTCACAAGTGTGCAGGTAAGGACTGATCTCTCTTTTTGAATTGTTGCTTTTATTACGGTTTTGGACTGGTTTCTAAAATGAGATTCATAGGACAGACATGGAAGCTATTTAAGCCTGAAAAGAACTTTCCAGTATCTATTTTTGCTCTGCAGTACAGGGAAGAGCATCCTGTATCATGAATAACCTTTCCAGGAAGCAGAGAAAATTGGCTGGTATTGCTCTGTGCCAGCTTTTAAGCTGAACTCTAATTATTTTGATAAAAACACTTCTAAGAGTTTGCTGACAGCCACTCACTTTTTTTCTCCTGACACAAAATAAAGATTTATGACCAGATAAGTCACTCGGCACAGGTTTTTGCTGATGAGAGCAAGGTAGATCTCTTGTCTACTCCTGAAAGCTGCAGAAGTAACCCCACATGTGAGGACACGCTGATAGTTAGCTGGTGTTGCTGACCATGCAGTGAGGGACCTGCCCTGTGGCTCTTGGATGTGGCACTTCAGGGCTCTCTCTGGAAGAGGCAGACGAGAGGTCAGCATGTCAGGCTCTAAAGTAATAGTAGACATCCTCTGCAGCACCATCTGCTTGATGCTGCATTGCTGCGCTAGGATAAATCTTGCATTCTGAAGCAGTACTACAAGCAGAAGGGCTAAGGCTGGGGTTTCTTTGTCACTCTGCACAGACAAAAGCTTCTGGAAGAGTCAGTGCTTTCCTCCTGCCTCCAACTGCAAGCTCCTGAGCTTGCATGGCCAGATCCCTTGAGCAAACTGGCTCAGGGCACTGAGCGAAGTGGGAGTAAACCCTGTCTTTGGCTGGACTGCTGGGGATCTGTGTCAGGCCCAGCTTAGCTCACTGTGTGGCTTCACAGCTGCTATGGGAACAAGGAAGGGGGATGGTGCAGAAGCAAGGAGGGAGCGTGTCTAGGTCATGCCAGTTCACGTCTGCTGTTACCTGTGGGGATCTGTGGCTGGGGTCATGGCCCCGCTTACCTGAATGAAAAGGCAATGGAAGATGCAGACTTGGCTGTTAGTTGGAAAGGAGTGTTTATGTGTCAGTGTTTTACAGAGTCAAAGTAACGGGGGTTAATGTTTGAAAGAATTACCTGTAAAGCAATAAACTCCTGTGGTCTGGACTCCCTTTAGAGAACTGCAGTAACTTTTCTTTGCACTATTTAAGACCAGTTGTGCCCGTTGGGTTATTATTGTCACATTTCCACTTCATACTTATGACTCATTAGGCCTTTAATTTCCTTACCAATAGTGCCAAAAACATCAAAGCTTTAAGAGCTACATGTTTCAGTCTCAAGATCAAGTTAAACTGATAATTGAAACACTCTTTGATCATATACTTTACAGCTGAAAAAGTCAGGACTTTGATCCAAGTTCTCAGAAGTAGTAAAGCTATTCCCATGATATCTTTTATAGAAATTAAGAAAGAATAGATATTATAGGTTGTTCTGTCTGGTTGCCAAACTCCAGCATTTTCTGAGCCTTTTTCCCTTTTGGTAACCTTCAGGTTGATGCTGCTTTGTGTCAGTAATTGTGATTTTGTTGTAGTTGCCTGTTGCCATGAGGTTTCTTGCACATTTTCTGAAGTCACCAGTTTCTCACCAATGTCAGAAATGAGAGCAGGATTAGGGGAAAAAACAAAGAAAAAAGCCTGTGATTTGCTTTAGTGCCAGGCATTTGCTTTTGGCCATTAGCAGGCAGTTCTGCAGCTGTATCAGAACCTGTGATTCAGAGCACCCAGTCTGATGGCCTGTGTGCAGTGCTGACTGTGAGTGGATGCCCAGGGAGCATAAAAGCAGCACAGGGATATATAGCACCTTCTGAAATACAGGGTAATCACTGTAAAAATGCTGGCTGGCTGCAGCTTCAGCTCAGCACTATGAAACATAGCTTCAAAGATAAGTTTTCTCAGCTCAGCAAGGAACTTCCATGTATTTTCTCACACGTGCACACAAAAGCAGAACTGATTTCCCTTTAGTTGTTACCAAATACCAGCATTTCACAGAAGGGGGTTGGGAGATTTTTAAGAAGGTAACAGTGGGATGGCAGCTCTCATTTCTCTATAAATAAAGAAAAATACTTTTGTCAACAACTGAGCTCTTTCTGTTTGATTGTGGCTGAGGCCATGCCAGGAGACTTCTTGCTGCCAGTTTCCTGTCTTGTGGCAGGACTTGACTATGCTGCTGTTTGACCATATGTTAGGGCATGAAGCTGAGTCAGAGGAGGTTTAGGTTGGATATTAAGAAAAGGTTCTCCACCTAAACAGTGGCTGGGCACTGGAACAGGCTCCCCAGGGAAGTGGTCACAGCACCAAGCCTGACAGTTAAAGAAGTGTTTGGACAATGCTCTCAGGCACGTGGTGTGACTCTTGGAATGTCCTGTGCAGGGCCAGGAGTTGGACTAGATGATCCTGATGGGTCCCTTCCAACTCAGCGTATTCTATGATTATATGATTTCATAGCGAAAAACAAGCAACATAGCTGTGGTTTCATGTTTTAAACATGTTATTTGGCACATTTAGCATTTGCTCTGTAGATAGTTGGAATGGAAGCATTTTTCAGGCAACTATTGACAGAATATCAGCTGATGGAAGGGTGTTAACCTCAACAGGATGAGCTCCTGGGGTTCAGCTGAAGGCTGTCCTAAGGGAGCCTTGTGGGAAAGTGAGCAGGATGGGCAGTTGAGTTTCTTGCTTACAAAGCTGTCTGGAGTTGGCAATTATAAGCAAACCAATGACCTCCAGCAGTCTGTGATAATTTATTAACCATGTATTAAAATGTCTTTTAATAATTTACTCGCCGTATCTTTAAAATCTCCTATAAACAGTGTGGTCAAAGCCTGGCTTGAGTCAAAACATTTGTAAATCAAATCACCAGGTTATCTGGTTTTTTTCCACTTATAAAAGTACAGGCTGGAATTGAATAAGATGAGGGTTTGATGAGGCTCTACTGGCAATAGTAGTCAGTGCCACAGTACTGCTGTAAATATAATAAAACCTGAATAAATAAACTTTATTCTTTTAATTGGTTCCATTGACACAATTCATTGCAATATTACATCTGCTTTGCACCTCTTTGATCTTGATCCTGTACAGATGAGCCAGTAATGTCCTAGATGAAGGGCCGCAAGATCCAGTAGTTGGAAATCTGATTTCATCTGTTTGTAATTGAGGGTAATTGTCTCCTGGAATAGATTACCATAATATGTTCTTCATCATTTGGTGCTTGTGTGTCCTGGCTGCAAGTCCTCCAACCAGGATGCTGTAGCTCTGCAGTATGTTCTTGGTCTGGATGCAACAATTCCCCATCTGGTGTTAATGAAAGAGCTTCTGGCTCATTATGTACTACTCCCTTACATTCTCATGAAGAATTTGTTTTAAAGAGTTTTTCTTCCATGCTTTCTGTTTGGGTTAAAAAGCTGCTTGGAGGTTTGTAAGACTGTGTGCTAACATTTCAATTGATGGGGAAGTGAAAACTTACTTATTAGTAGAAGACAAGTCTACTATCAGACGGGTAAAAATTTTGCTTTCTAATGTTTGTAATATTTCTTGTTGTTTGATACTAGTCAAAAGAGTTAAAGTTGAAGGAAACGTTAGAAAGTTTTTCTTGAGTCTCAACTAAAGGTAAGATAGAAAACAAGACCTGTGACAAGATAATCCCAGCATGATACTTTTCCATACTATAAAGTTGTATTGAAATACTTGGTATCACATATTGGGTAGCTGTAATGTCTTATAATACAGCCTAAGCAAGTACTTTTGCACTTCACAAACAGACTGTACAAACTGCACAAGCTGGAGGCAATCCAGGGAGCAAAGACAAGTGGAAAGATTAGAGGCACTGTTAGGATTTAATCTGAAAGAGCTTCCCTTAATGCTAGGCTCGTGAGACTTTACTATGTGTAGTTATGAACAAATAAAACCACACATATCATAAAAATGTTAACAAGTTTGGTTAAAGCCCTTGAGGATAATGACTGAACTATTGGAAGCCAGCAAAGGAGTGCAGCAGTACACTTAGGCAAGCAGAGGCTGGTAATGAACATGAAGGACTATGGGCTCTTGTCTTGATTGCAGTGATTATGCCCCAGTTCTATTGACCTGGACCTTGTACTTTGTTGGGACTTCAAGAGGCTAAGGGCTGACATTTGAGAGTAGTTTGTAAGCAATCTTTGTGAAGTCAAGTATATGTTCTACTGTAGGCTGTTCCCTTATGTAGCTTCTTGACACTACTGAGGTAGGTCAGAAAATGTATCTTTTCTTTCCTCCAGACAAATTCAGAAACAAAATCTATTTCATTAAATTAAATGAGGTCAGTGATCTTGGTATTATTTGGTTATTCTAGAACATTATGCTCATCTTATGATCAGTGTATTTTTCTGTATTAAATACGCAGGTAACTCTTGATGCTTTCTGTACTAAAGGAGAAAAGGTGGAAGATCCTTGGAAGTGTTCAAGGCCAGATTGGATAGGGCTTTGAGCAGCCTGGTCGAGTGGAAGGTGTCCCTGCTCACGACAGGGAGGTCGAAACTAGATGAGCTGTAAGGTCCCTTCCAATCCAAACTGTTCTGTGATTCTGTAGGTGGCTCTAACAGCAGGGCAAAGATACATAGGAACATTTAGAGAGGGGATAATAAAGAAAGGAAAGAGAAGTCAGTATCACTGCTTGTCATGGAGTGCAGACATCCTTGAACCACAGCTGTTCTGTCTGCTGGGGGAAGAGTCTGAAAAAACATCTGAAGTGCTCCAAAACTCCATCTGCCTTGTGTGTCTCTGGTGCTGGGGCATGGGTGAATTAGAGTGGGTTACCTGCTTCTGACTGATTGAGAGTCAGCTCTGACAGAGTGATGAAAATGCATTGGTGGTTTGTATATGTTTTAGTGGGAAGCTGGGAGATTGGGAAGTTGACTTAAGGAAAGCTGTTTTTCCTACCTATGTTATTTCCACCAATTTTGCACATGGTTTCCAGCACATGTACCAATTTTGCTTTTTAGTATGATCCAATTGAGGGGGGAAAAGGTCAAACCCAAAGCTATAGGGTCAGATTCTTGTCCTAGTCACTTCAGTGTAAAATCAGATTACTTGTATCTGTCAATAGTTCCAGATTTTTACTTTGTGTACATGGAGCCATGGGTAGCAATGCTGATTCAGAGCAACATCCTAGGATTCATTTGTGAAGCCGTGAAGTTTTATTAGATCCTTCATTGGAAGAGTTTCTAAATCAACACTTTCCTACCAGGAAAGAGTAGACCCCTTCTCCAGCTCCTCCTTCACTTGTAAAATGCTTTTAATGGTAAAATGTAGGTCTTACCCCTCTCTTAAACACA
The DNA here is from genome assembly GCA_035583185.1 of Anabacerthia variegaticeps. Lineage (NCBI taxonomy): Eukaryota > Metazoa > Chordata > Aves > Passeriformes > Furnariidae > Anabacerthia > Anabacerthia variegaticeps. The sequence goes on along the minus strand of JAWWEW010000001.1, from coordinate 42,527,063 downwards.
TCCATGAGGGTTACTTTGCAGGTTTCCTTAACACCTCATGGAAAGTAGGTCTGGGGTGTGTTTCTAACCCGGACTGTTTTTCTGTACACACAGCTGCTGGACTGTTTTGGGATTCCTGTGCTGATGGCTTTGTCATGGTTCGTCCTCCGAGCAAGATATAGGCTGATCCATTTCCTTGCTGTTGCTGTCTGTTTGCTGGGTGTAGGAACAATGGTGGGTGCAGACATCCTGGCAGGGAGGCAGGACAGTGAAGGTAAGGAGTCCTTTATTGTGTAGGGGGGAGAGCGGACACATAGTTCCTGCAGTGGGCTCACTTGTAAAGCAGGAAAAGGAGCAAATGCAGGGGGAGTGGACATAGTTCTGTTTTAAAAGAGGAGAATGTGCTGCTCTTTGTATTTCTTGTGCAGGAGGAGGAGATACTGATTTTGTGAGGAGCTGTGGAATTTCTTTGCTTGTATGTTTGGATTATTTTTTTCACCTTAAAAGAGAAACACTTGTGTTAAGCTTAAATTTTGCTGCTGTTCATTAGAAATGATAGAAAGTCTCATTTTTGAAAGCTTGTTAACTTTGACTATCATGTGAGATGGTTTAGTAGAGGAAGCTGCCTCTCCCTGCAAACCTTGTCTTGCTTACACAGTATCAGCCTTCTGGCAGCCAGACTTCTCTGATTCACAGTTTTCTTTGAGTACAAATGCCAAATAAAAAGTTGCTCACAGCAGCTGACTTCTCTGAGCTATCTGTGGCAGACCCAGCAGAAGTGGTTGATGTATCATCGAGGCCCATAGGTCATAGCCTGGAAAGCAGGGACTTGCTACCAGAGAGCAAGAGGAGATGGGGCAGGATGCTGGGATTTCTGGGACCTCTGGGAGGGAAGCTGGGCTCTAGGCACTTGGATTTGGCTGGGTGCAGATAAGAGCAGGTTTTGTTTTCTTTTCTCTGACAGATGCCTGAATCAACCCATATTACAGTGATCTAATTTTGAATAACGGTCTTGAATTTTCAGAGCCAGAGGGTATGGGACAAAGTAAATTTCAGGGCATTGTCTTCATCAGGCAGCATAGAGATAAGCCTGTGTGGTGCTATTTTGGGGTCTTACTGTAGGTGAGACAAACTGAAGTGTAGCTTTACTTCTGAGTGGTACAAGTATCTTGGTCCTGAGGGAACAAAATCTTTTCCTGAGACTTGAAGGCAGTTGTGCTTTATTTGCTGACCTGGGGTTCCTTACTGCTGCTTATCCTCATATTTTAGATGTATTTTCTTAGTGATTGCCAGCTGGCTTAGGGAAGGAAACTTTAAATCAATTCAAGGATTTAAACAACAGCGGTCCTCTTGCTATTTAGCTGATGCATAGAGGCATTTACTTGATGAGTGATGGTAGCACAGGGAGTCCCATTTGCACAGTGTAAGTGCATCACAGCAGGACACATGGTATCACGCATCTGCAGTGCCCACTTAAGACCTGTCATAAACCTGAAGCTGAGTGCAGGTCCCATCAAAATCAATAAGACTGATTTTAGCAAGACTTGAATCAGGCCTTACTGCAAAAGCGGGGACAATATTCATAAAAGGCACAGAGCATTTCCAGCCAGGAATCTTTTCCACTCCCTATGGTGCCCAAGGTCAGCAGAAGTAGAATTGGACCAGATGATACAGCAGTGTCTTGGTCAGGATGAGATGTAAATGGTGGGTTCAGGCCATTCCAGACTGTGCAGAGTGACATGAGCAGGCAGCAGAGTCCATGCTCAGACACTCCTTCGCACACACAGGAGGTGTTTCCTTTCCCCTTACCCTGGAATGCACGAGGAAGATAGAGATGTTAGAGATAAATTTGCTTGTCTTTTTAAGGAAAGTTAAAAAGTGTTTGCAGCCTTGCCCTTAATTGTGGATTAATATTTCTGTACAGGTAGTGACGTGGTGATTGGCGATGTCTTAGTGCTTCTTGGTGCTTCTTTGTATGCCATTTCTAATGTGAGTGAGGAGTACATTGTGAAAAATCTGAGCAGAGTGGAGTTTCTAGGAATGTTGGGCTTGTTTGGGACTATTGTCAGCGGTCTACAGCTGTAAGGATCTAATATTTATTTTAAAACTAATTAAGAATATTCTACAGATGATTGTTTGTCTACCATGAAATGATGTTATTAAATTAATTCTTTGTTACGTCTGCATTTAGTCTATATGGGAGTCCTTCCACTTGATTTATGTTGCTGATCAGCATCCGTTTTATATCCTTTTTATTTGCACTACCCTTATTACAGCAATTCTAAAACTGAACTCCTGCAATTGAACACATACGATACTGGGCTGTATTTTTGATTTTGTTGTTGTTCATGAGGACACTCAGAATACTGAGGACTGTTTACAGGAATGTGTTTCGTAATGGGTTTTCTCTGTGGAAAAGTTTAGGAGATAATTCTTAGCAGGAGATCTTCTGTATTAAACTCAAGTTTAAAATGAAGTGTTGTATAGTCTTACAAATAACCACATCAGAGTAACAGACCACATGCACTTAAGTCTATCGAATGAATTTTATGTTTCTCATTTCTCATCATTATAGTTAATAATTCCCCCAAATGGCATATCAAATAAAACAGAATCTCTGAAGGATTAAAAAGCTTGTGAAAAAGGCATGAAAATTAAGTAACAGTGCTCTTGATTTTCAGGCACTATAATTTTCAAGTCTTTTTTCATACCTGTTAGATCTTTGAGTTAGTGTCATTCAATAAAATTTCAAATAAAAAAATTAAGGGATTATAAATCAAAATGTTTCTTATATAGTTTGGTAATTAAATTCTCTACTTGAAAATGATTTTTTTTCTTTTTACTGTATTATATCTTTTCTCTAACTCTAGAGCCATTGTGGAACATAGAGAGATAATGAGAATTCAGTGGAACTGGAAAGTTGGTATGTCTATGAAAAAATTATGTGAATGCTGAAGAACATTGGAAAATTAGATTTAGACTTTGAATGCTGGGGTTTTCCTTTCCTTTCTCTGAGTATTCAGCAGGATTAAAATTAGGATGCCACAAATTTATTTTCCTCTAACTGTGCAGCTCAGCAAAGAGATAAAGTTTGCAGGAGTGAAATTAAAGCAGGTTTTGCATTTTACATGTAACATGAAATAATTTTTCAAAATAAATTTAAATAATTAGAAATGAAACCTGTTTAATTACTGATGTGTTGGTATTGGAACATCATAAGAACATTTTACTGTTTTCCTTTCTAAATGAAATACTGGAAAAATTGATTTTGTGGCACATTTTGACCTTAACAGAACTAAATGTTATCAGGAATTATGGCTCTAAATTTCTTCAGTCAGCTCTTAATCTTACCTAGGAAGGAATGAGAACTTTCTTGTACAGATACAGTAATTCTTGCAATATGAAGTGGTCTTGGAAAAGAAGTATTTCTTCTTTGTTTTTCTTAAATGTATGCTTCCATATCTTTTAGGAGACCTTATCCTAAGAGATAAAAATGCATAGTTCTAAAGCATCTGAAGACTATCAGAGTTCTTTAAATCATTGTTCTCTGCCTGAGGAGTAACTTGTCATCTTGTTTTACAGCATTACTGTTCACAGTCTTTGCCCTGTGCATGTTTGGGCTGTACAGCTTCATGCCAGTTGTCATTAAAGTCAGCAGTGCAACCTCAGTCAACCTGGGTATTCTGACTGCAGATCTCTACAGTCTGTTGTTTGGGCTTTTCCTTTTCTATTACAAGGTAAGTACATGCATTTCTACACTTTCATGTTCTTTCAGTTATATTCCTACTCAAAAATTACAAATAAAGCACAATGTTCTTAAAAACCCCTGAACAGTCAGTTGCACCTGTACAATTCTACAGCTTTTATTGTTTGTTGTTGGCAGATGTGAATCAGGAGTTGTGCTTAGTTAATGACATAGCATGGCACTGTTAGGCAGAGTGATTTTCAAACTGTTTCACACTTGAAGGAATAAGTTAAGAGATAGTAAGTAATTTCTCAAAGTGTTCAAATGGTAGAGTTCTTGTTGAAAGCCCAGTATGGAACTGTATGTTAGATCTGGTTCATCACTCCCAAGTGTCCAAAGAGAGGATTTGAATTTCCCTGTCCTGAAAGGCATTTGGTGTCTGAAAGAGGACCAGTTTGATTTCCAGAAATTAGTATTTTTGTTTAGAAGCTTAATTGGTTCATTACCAGCATCTTGGGTTAAGAATCAAGCTCTCTCAGTGCTACTGCTAGGGAGAGACTAGAGGAACTGAAAAAAATACAGATAAATACATTATGCTGTATGCTCTCCAAAAGGCAGTTACTTTTATTGTGCTCTAAAATATTTTTGGCAGTGTCTACTCAAGCTAAATGACAGTGCTAAAAGGATTTCATTCCACTCTACACTTTTCATCCAGAATAATTTGTGAGAACCTGCCTCGTTAAAGTAATTGGAGTAATTGAGTCAGGCGCTCGGTGACTGGAAGGGCTTAGTGAGAAGTTTGTGACCTTTGCTGAAGAACTTAATTTGTATTATTCTATGTGGTTGCTTTCTCTTCAGCCAGAAGCTTTTAGGTCAGATTTGTTTCTGAAAACAAAGGCAGCGTGGAGGTCTGGTAATGGTAGGGTCTGACAAAAGCTAGATTTTCATTTTCAGGAGTCTCTTAGCTCAGCTTTCCCCCCTGTTTTGAGTTCCAAAATTGCTCCAAGCTACAAAGCATACATTAAAAATGAATGCAGGAAGCAAACCATACTTTCATTCTAACAATTAAATCCTTTCGAAGTCACGTCCGAGCATGTATTTTGGCACCCAGAAAACTTAACTCAAGAAGTGATTATAAATTTATATTCAAAACAGTGAAGAGCTTTGGAAGGGATGTATTAAACTTTTATTGTTCTGGACTTTTAGCTTATTTTGGGGAGATGTTTTTCTGGGAGTAGACCATCTCGTAATTGCTAACAGCAGGGTATTCTGGTAGCAAAAAGGAAAAATTAATTAGAGAAGACTGTGGGATTATATTGAGAGAATTTTTTGAAAGAGGAACTTACATCTGCAGTTAGAAACAAGTAGCAAAAAGGGGAGCAATAACTATGCTGCATTCTTAATAATCAGAGAATTTGAGAGAGCCTGATTTTGACATGGCTTTTAACATAACACTCATCAGCAGAAAATTGTATTGCCAAGTTAACCATATGGTTTCTTTATGAAAGGAGCAAACAAACGAAGGCAGGATATTTGCTGGATTGAAAAGCACCCTGGATGTGGAAATCTATGAACAAAAATACAGGGAATTGCTCTGTATTCCCTGTTACCAGATGATATTTCACAGCAAGCTGCTAAGGGCTTGGCTAATCTGCAGAGCAGAGTGAACCATGGAGAACTCTGAATTGCTGTGGTCTGAGCTTGCTCTGAAACAGAAACAGCACAAACAGTGGCTACAGTAGAGACCAGCCCCAGGAACTGATGAGGTTTTGACTTGTTCACAGTGCTTTCCTAATGCACTTAACTTTTCAGCCTCGGTTTAAAATGAAGTATGAATTTTGCATGTCTGTTTTGAACTCTTTTTCTGTCACTCCATAATGAATCTTTGCTGTGCTTCCTAATGAGCTCGTTTTATAAATACCTGTAGTCCCTCAAGACATACCAAAAAAGGTCTCCAAATGCTTTTGTTGTGTAAACTCCTGTGGAAGGGAGTATACTGCACAAATAGACACTAGGTGGAGTTACAGTCCTCCAGTAACATTTAAAGTAGTCTTTACGCTTGATAGTGAGAATGGGGACGTAAGCTGCACAAAGTATAACTGAAATCAATGTCAGAAGCAATGAAGTTGTTGTGATATTTGAAATCAAAATTAAAAAAAATCCTGGGAAAAGAACACTGAGCTCTCCTTAAAAACAAAAGATAAAAGAAGGACACAGACCTGTTGGAACAGTATAGGTAAGGTTCAGCTGTGTCAATAGCTACAAGAAAATAAGCAGGCCTTGAATAATCAGTTACACTGCAACAGCTTTGGCACCCTGACTTGGTGGCTGTATCCATTCAGGAAGGAGTTAACTCAGCAGGATGAGAGACACCTCCTGCCCTGTGTGTGCTGCGCTGTGAGAAGAGCCTGCAGCTCCTGCGACTGCTCAGTCGCACCTGCCAGCCACAGGTCCTTGTGCACCAGCACATGTTCACTCAGAGCCTTGAGTTGGAGAATTTGTGCAGGTGATTTGCTACAGACCCAGGCTCTGCCCTTTCTGTGGGAATGGGTCAGTCAGGGGTAGGATCACGGATGACGCTGCTGCCTCCACTGGGATGTGTTCGGACCTTGGTGCCTCCTCCCGTGCAGTGTGAATGCTTGAGTCCAAGGTCCTCCAGGCCAACAGCCAGCAAGGCCACTGTGTTTCCTTTTGTGTGTTGTCATCCAAGGTTTTTCAAAACAAGTGACTGCCAGCTAGGAATTGCAATGCCAAAACTGTAGGTGCTTCGGTCTTTTTTGGATCAGAGTCCATTATCCAGGGAGTATGATTCATTTCATCCAGCTCTGCTGCTTGATAAACTGGAACATATTTTTCAGGCGTGTCTAAGGAAGCTAAGGAGGTTAGGGAATATTGACAGTGGGATGTAGGATACGCTATGTCCTTCCTCCTGCTGTCTAATCAGTGTGGTTTGACAAAGGCAATATGGAGGATTTTAACAAGTCTGCTGAAAAAGGATTCCTGGCTGTGGATAACTTTACACTTTGTATTATTGATTCTGGTGTTATGAAAAAACCATTTACTTTTCTGTCAAGGTAGACGAATCTTGGCAATTTTTGGAATTTTAACAGGCAAGTAAACGATAGTGAATCAAATGCCTGATATACCTCAGCAGTTCATACTCTTGCCTCACATCACTCTTAACAAAGCTAAAATGCTGATTTTGTAAAAGAAGCCCCAGTCTCCCTCCTTTCAAGGACTTGCTGGGTGTGGAGGTCAAACTGGTTTTGGTCCAGCAATGACACTTACCTAGCCCTGTAGATGGTTTAAAAGTTCTGTGCAGAGAAGCAGCTGCTCTTGTGACTTTAAGGAAGATGGAGAGATTAATCTCTTGCCAGGACCTGTGGCTGTGCTGCATCAAAATTCTCTTAGGGATAGAGTATTTCAGCATTTGTGTATGTAAACAACTGTCCTTCAGTATCAACATATTTACAGCCATTTGTTCTCTCTGTTAAGATTCTTGTATGTAGACCTGAGGGAACTCCCTGTCAAATAATGTTGAGGATCTGATGCAAAGAAAACCAGCATCTTAAGTCTTTAAGTAGATGGAGGTGTTGAATTTTGACTTTCAGACCTGAATCCAGGTCATGGTGATAATCCTCATTAAAATAATTTTTAAAAGGAAGGCTAGCTTTAACATTCTTAAAACAAGGCAGCGTTGACATGTTTTTATGATCAGTCAGGACTTAATGTATCTCTTTCTTTCCTCTGCCAGTTTTCAGGTCTTTATATCCTGTCCTTCGTTATCATCATGGTGGGCTTCATCTTGTATTGCTCCACTCCAACTCGGATTGCAGAACCCACCGCCTTGCCACAGCCTGCCAACACTGGCTTGGACAACGCGGGGCTAAAGCTCGAGGAGAGTGACACTGAAACTCCAGCCGTAACTGTGCAGTTCACAAGGGGAGACACTGTGGTGGTCAGCACGGATTAAACAAACGGCAGCACTTCAAAACAGAGTGGTTTTTTTAATTGCCAAATTTCCCTCAAATATTAATCCACAGAATTGTTCTACTGCCGAGGCATGTGTCATGCTGCACTGGTTTTAATGCACTGGATAGACTTTTAAGGCCAGATCCTCAATCAGTGAAATTATTGATTTGCCCTTGCAGAAAACCTGGCCCTTAGAAGAAGACAAATTAGTATTTATGTGGAGCCTCTAGAAAGTGAGAGACTGTTATTTTTAAATGCTTAATTAAGTTAACAGCAAATGCTTGGGGAAAAAACTAAGCCAAAGCAAGCTCTGTGGTCACTAAGTGGAGCAAATACGTTTTATATTGCATTAGGGACCTAAATATGCACGGTGTTATCAAAGGGCTTCATGGTTTCCACCCCTTGGTGCCAGGTACCCTCAAATAGCATCTTGCAAAATCCACTCAGTTTCTCACAGAGCCTAGTTCTGCAAGCCATATAACATACATACACCTTCCACATGCTGATGGACTCGTATTCTCCTGCAGGAGGATTTGCTTCCTACATTCCACCCAAATGTTCATCTCTTCATGTTGCTGCACTCCCTCTCGCAGCTGGGGCTGCTATGTGTATTTTATTTTGAATTTTACTAGTAAGGGAAGTTTGAATATGTGTTTTTATAGTGCCTTGTATTTCTCAGTGGCCTTTTGTTTGCTGCATTCCCACTAGGTGGGGGAGGCTAAGGCAGGCCCTTGCTCTGTTCAGTAAGAACTGACTGTGAATGAGACAGCAAAAAGTCTTGAACTGACGTTCACTTCTCAGTGAATTTCTCCACGAAACGGGACACAGTTCTGCTGGAAGGGTTGAATAATAATGACATTTCTTAAAAAAATTGAATCATCCTAGCCAACTCTCATTGTAACACTAATGACATAATATCCAAAAGGTTAAGTGCTTTCAGTAGATACATTGGCAGTTTTCCTTCCCCCTCTTCATATTTACAATAAATGATTAAAAAATACGAGACTGCAGTTTTAACATCAGTAAAACCATACTGGAGTTTTATTTTATTTTATATTTTGTATAAGCCTTCAGAGCTCAGGTGTACAAAGTAACAAACGAATAAAGTATTCAGCAGATAAGAGTTGGTCTTGGTTTGCTCATTTTTTCTAAGCTAGAATTTCTTTATTGCTCAACGTTATATTAATTTTACCAACCAAATAATTCTTTTAATGAATGAGCTTTGCTCTAGAAGGAAATACAACATTTTCTGAAGATACTGGTGATCAAACAACAGACTGGGTTTGTGTGCTTCTGGTGTAGTTTATTCAAGCAAAACAATTCAGGAAAAATCTTACCTGATTTTACTTAACAATAGCAAAACAAAGGTTCAGCAGATACTACAGGAACAAGCACTGCTTTTTCACTGAGTAGTTCATGCATACAAGGGTGAAGAGATGCTGATGTTTTATGATGAACGTTTGGGTTGCCTCCCATGTAAAATGCTCCTTTTGAGTGAGGATGCTATTTATTTTATACTCTGTATGGTATGATCAGTGTAACATAATGTGGGTTTTGTCTGAAACTACGTGGTAGTGTGCATTGACTCAGACTTTGGCTGGTCTTCAAAACACAGGACCTTCTTGTGGCACGGTGTGAGTGCTCAGGCAGTAGCTCATCATCTTGATATATAGACCACTGAAATAAAGATTTTGTAAAAGATGGGTGAGGCTCCAGGCACAGCCTGATAACTATGGATTTGTTCTTCCAAGGCTTCTACAATCTGACTATAATGAGAGATTGAAACCTGATTCGAGCAAATTGGGATGTACAGGACTTACAGTGAAGGCACAAGGAGAGGGGTGCAGTGCAGGGGGAGCGTGCCAGCTCAGATTCCTCAGCACGTACACTGGGACTGCTTAGTGATTTGACAACTATATTCTGAACGGAAAACTTTAACTGTTTCACAGAGTGAAATCACTGTGATTTAACTTTATATGCTGTGATTTAACCCCATACAAAAGATTTTCATGGCACATGGTGGGTAGCTAAGGGTAAGATGTGTACTAATGCCACCAAGAAGGGCATAGAACGTCTTTCAAGCTTTCAGTGAAGACAAAGTTGAGGTTTCTTCTCAGACCTTCTGTCAATGACTTTATGCCCTTGCCATCTCCATGATGGCTTGCATTTCTCTCTTCCCTACCGGATGCAGGGAGCTCCTCTGGCATCCTGGGGTGGTGGCCAGCTACATGCTGATGGTCATGCACTCCTAGTGTAGTACCCTTCCTTGCCTTAAATTTCCTCTACTCCCACTCTACCTGGGTGAAGAGGAGGCAAAGATGACTTGCAGAACAGCTCTGTGTTGCAAACCAGCACTGTGGTGCAGTCCAAGCTCTGGGCACAAGAGGTATTTGAAGCCTGACCTTTTGAAGTTCTCAGCATGGAGTGCTGGCTCCCTGAGCCTGCTCTGCACTGAATGAGGCCAGATCCATCACTCCTACTTGCAGTCTGTCCCAGGAATCAGAAGGAAGTAGGTGCAGGCTGGTTTAAGATGCAGTGCTTCAGAGCACAAGTGACATGTGTTGTTCTTGGGGAAACAAATGTTCAGTTAATGAATTGCATATGCCAGATCCTCTGTACCTCAGAGACAAGGTGCATGGATGAGTCTTTAACACAAATCTTTATGGAATATTGGAATAAGCTGGAGAAAAAAAATCCAGCTGTCACTTGCATTAAACCCAAGAATCCAAATAAAAATGTGTTACATCCAGCCTCTCTCCAAGCTTTGATTACAAAAGATCAAAAATTATCTGGCATCAAAATGTCATGGTGTGTTGGAAAAAGAAATTAGTGTGGCAGTAATTGAGTGGTGACATTATCTGTGCTAGTTTGAGGGAGAGGATGGGCTTGTGGATGTCAGCTATTTTAAGATTTTTGACCTTTCTTAGGTCGCAGTTCTGTATAATGCCTGGGACAAACATATCAGTTCTTGTCAGCACCATTCACGCACACTATGTATTGTGGGATATTTCATTGTGTTACACATGCCATCTTGGAACTATCTATTTCAATCAGTTTAGGAAGTGTGACAGCGAGAAGCTGCACAAGCTAAGTGATCAATCATGAACAACTTTGAGAGACCAGACAGAGATTCCTGAAAATGCAAAGTGAAGGATCCTGTGACTGGTTTGGTCTTTCACCAAAATGCAGCCTATTGGTAATTTTAGTGTTACAGCTGACCAGCTGTGATGTTGCAATATTTAAAGTTTGACTTGAGGCTACACCTAAATGTACACTCATCAGACAAACAGCATCTGAGGTGTTGGAGTCTTACGCTCTTGAGCTCTCTCACTGCAGTCCTTGAAGAGAGCAGTTCAGTTCTCCCTTGGAGATGCCAATATTTATTTATGGAGTTTTCTTGTGTTGGGTGCATAGTTTTAGGTGTAACTAAGCCAAGTCCAGAGACCCCAACCAAGTGCAATGTCCCATTTTTGCAGGCATTGGTGTCTGTAATGAGGGGCTAGTTGAAAGTTTTACAATTGATATGAGAGGTGAAAGAGGCATGGAGAAATTTCCTTAGCAACTATGGGAAGTCCATGACTGATTCAACAATATTTGTGTGCAGTGGTATCCAAAGTGTGCATCCTTCGTTCCTCTCCAGATACAATTTAATTTTTCTCTTATATAAGAGCATCCAAGAGTGAAAGTTATAGATTTTACAGAAAAGAGCCAGAAGGAAAAATCTGATTACTTGTACTACACAGGTCAACACATTTCATCTGATTGCTCAGAAGTGAAAAACACAGCACTGTGCAGCTACTGGGAAGAAAATTAACTCTATCCCAGCCAAAACATGTAGGTTTTAGTTAAGTCGTAGCATCTCATTAAAATCTTGATATTAACTTCTCAAAGCAATACTGAAGTAATCTCCTCTGGAAGTAGGGACATTGATTTTTTTCATGAGCTGGTTATTGGTGTGAAAAAAGTTAGAATTCTCAAATCTCTCTGAGAATAAGCAGCCTCCAAAAGCAGGTTACCATGCCCTTCAAGGCTGATATGTTTTTGTTAAGCTACGGTCTGGGAACACTTGGAATATTTTCATCTTAAATGTATGGCCTGGGGTCAGTATCACTGAACCTGTGACATCGCCCTATGCAAAATAAACTTTATTTCATCAGCTTATCTCCAGATGGTCTCCCTGGCTTCGATACCATGAGCAGAGCCTGGGCAGCAAAGCAGAAAGATCACTGGGACTAGAGGTGAAAGGTGTGTTTTGACCTCATACATCATGGTATCAGAGTCTCTAGAGTACTCCAGAAGAGCAGATTGAAGCTACATTGCTACTTCCAAAGAAGGCATTAAAGAAGATGGCTTAAAAAATTAAAGTGGCATATTATTATTGTACAAAATGAAAATTTCATGTTTGCAATGTTAAGATGTTTTTATAGAAATGTCACAGTTTATTACCTACTGATGTCTGGAAACAGTGAAATATCTCCAGAAGTACAGGTCACTGGAAGTTTATGTAAACAGCAGCTAGTGGCAGTGGTTGCAATTCCTTAGGAATATTCTTGATGTTATGGCAGTCCAGGGCAATGATGCTGCTCTTCAGCACCATCTGTTGACATCTTATCTAATTATTTTAATTAGAAAGAGCTCTGATAGGCAAAAGTGCACCTTCCCCAACACAACCATGTAAGTCAGTAAATGCACGATAAAGGGGGTGGTTCTCATGGGGTAAATGTGGCAGGAAAAGGCAGCACAAAAGCATGGCTGCTTGCCAGTAGTCCAGGAAAGATTGGTTTTGCTTTAACCCATTATTATTATTAAATAAACCAGGTAATTCACCCAGACACAGATGGTTATAACAAAGTAGAGAATGTTTTAGGGTTTAGCCTCAAACTATTGGGCCAATAAAACACCCTCTCCTTGAAAATTTGACCAAAACCATGACAAAATTTAAACTGAGAAAGCTTGATTAGAGTAAAAAAGGTGCCACCAGCATCAAAAAAGCCAACACTTCATGTTCTGATGATAATAAATGTGTATGCACAATATCTGTACCCTTGAAAAATCAATGAGTATTTAAAAACCTGCAAAGATATGGGGTACAACTCACATTCTTGCTTTGCTGTGCTGTTTGTAACAGAGTTCCTTCAAATCAGTTGCAAGGAGACTGTCAGGCTCCTTGAAGCTCAAAAACCTTTGTAATTTGTCTCCCTCTGCCATCAGTGTAAGTGCCTGTTGGACTTCCCTGAAGAAATTGCTTTCCTTTAACAAAGTTTATACATTGAATGTGTTAAAAAAAAAAAAAAAGAAAAAAAGAAAAAAAGAGAAAGAAATCCTGCTGGGTAATCCTATCTCTTGTAACATCTGTAAATTAATTTGTTTCTTGAGAGCAAGAATGATTTGTAACTCACAACAAAGCTAAAGTACCATGACTAAATTAAGAGGAGCATTTAGGCAGCTGGAATGCAATTACAGCATAAATGCACATGCTGTGTTAATGCGATATTAAGGTTATGAATTTAGTGAAACAGGAATCAGCATGCACAAAGATATGCTTCCTTTCTTTCTACAGGGTTTGTCTGGCCATGCTGACATGAGAAATGTCTGCATTAGCTAAACAACCTGAGGACTACCTGCAGGTTGCATGCATGCAGACAGGAGATGCCATCTCAGCTCTGCATTGCACCAGCTCATGGACAGCAACACACACTGTGCTCTGTCAGAAAGACTTTGCTGTTACTCTGGTTGTGTTCCTTAGTCTAAGGGAGGCAGCTGGCAGGAAGTGTGTGGTTGCTCTGTTTGCACAGAAACATGGGGAGGCAGGGCAGGGTGCTGGGCACCTCTCACGCGTTCCTAACTCTTGCAGGGGCTGCTATGGGGCTTCCCCTGGGTCAGTGGGAAGGACCTGCAGGAGCCCAGACCTTGGCTGGGATGCATTGAAGCTGCAATAGTCTTTGCAGGATCTCAGTTTCCAGCGGAACATCATTTGCCAAAGGTGAGTTGTCCTTTGGTCTCTGTAAAGAGCATCCCCTGCAGCAATGGAGCTACCACAGGCCCTCCAGCAGCATCAGTCTGTGCTTGCAAGGACAGTGTGAAGGTATGGGGCCCCAAATCATCTCAACTGCAGTGAGACCTGTGTCCAGCCTCACTTTCTGAAATCCACTTTGAGATACACAGGTGATGAGTTTTCCTGGAAGGGATTTGCAACAGGGTGCGAGGAACACGTGGCAGGATTTGGACTTAGCTCAGCCCTCCATCCTGGTGAGGGCCTTTGCCAGAGTGCAGAGTGAGGTGTTGCTGTATAAATCTGGGAGGCGTCAACTCTGGATGCAAAACACTGTCTGAGACGTGTTGCTGCAGAGCCAGTTAACTGGCACAACTTTATGTTCGTACCAGTAAATAAAAGAGGCTGTTTTCTGGCCCCTAAGCCAAGACTGCAGGTTCAATCACAGCTGAGATCTTGCTTCTGCAAAAAGTAAGGCATTCCCAGTCTCATGGAAGCTAGTATGTAGAGGGCTCTGTGAAACCAGAAACCCACCAAATTTAACTTAGTCCTTGTATCTTTTTTTTCCCTTCTCTTTTGCTTTCTATTAATATATTTCTTTACTTTTTTTTGCCATGAAAATATTTCTCTGCATCTGTCTACTCAGATAATGCAACAATCAGCTTCTTTGGCTGGTTGGTCAAGCAGGAAGGAGAAGGTATTTGGAACAAAAGAAACCCTTGGTCACGGTGCGATGCCTTAGGCACAGATTGCAGTAAGTTTGTCTGAGAAACTCTGAAACATCATGTAACTTGGCTGGTGCTCACACTTCAGTCTCCTGGAGTTGTGTGGAGGGGAGCCTGCCAAGGCAGGGTGCTGGGCAGGTGGCAGGATGTCGCTGGATGTTCACCAAAGCCTGAGAAAAGAAAATCTCTGAGCAGGAATGGCAGCATTTGGAGAAGGCACTGTGTCATGTGATCCCTTCAGCCATTTCAGCACATCACAAGGCACCCATGGCCACCCTGCTCAGCCTACAGCTGGTGGCTGCCTCCCCTTGCGTGGTACTCTTCTCCTGGGCTCAGTGAAAACCTCTGAGATGTTGGTTATTGTTTTGGGGATTCCTTAGTTGCAGAAAAAACATGAAGGGTGAGTCACAGTCAACCAGCAGAATGGTTTTATCACACTAAACTGAGGATACATCTCACAGGCCCAGGCAGGCAGTATGAAGTTCTGAGTCCTCCAGGAGAGTGTTGGGGAGTTGCAGAGGTCAGTGGGAACCCAAACTTGTGCAGCCATATCCACATTGCCCACGTGGAGCAGCTCTTGGCAGGAGCCACATGCCAGTTTGGTCTCAGAAGATGCTGACTTCTTCACTCCCAAGAGACCCTATGGGAGGCAAATGACCCTTCAGTAACACAGATGGTCAGGACAGCAAGATCCAGGAGTCAGCAAGAAAGCTAAAATACTCAAGACCCTTTGACTGACCCTGCATGCAGGTGATGAGAGACAGTTCATGTCCCTCCATATGCATTTCTTTCCTTAAGGCTGGGGCCTCAAGGATCTGCCTTCCAGGACAAGGTGCTGGTCTGTACTGGTCTGTGCTTGTCTGCCCTGAGTTTGTCTGGGGAAGTCCAGCCAACACAGGCCACAATTTGCCAGTCTTTACTGTTTTTTATATTTCACTCAGTGAAGGCTGTAGCAGAAGTTAGCTGCACCATTGGTTAGCTCAGGTGAAGTCAGTGGAGGAGGACAAAGTAATTTCTCCATGTCCTCATGTCTGGATGTGCACCATGATCCAGTTGTGACGTTGTTTCAGGAGACTTAGCAGGGTTAAATGTGGTAGGCCCACCTCACTTATGCTCCAGGTTCCCTTTGTAATGTCCTTTTCTACCCTCTGCTGTATAATTTCTGCAACAAATCCTTTGGGTGTCAGGAATCTGCACATTTTTCATGCAGGAACAGCCAGTGACAAGTGTTAGGGCAGACTTCATCGATGCTGGTGTGACAATCTCTTAAATGTCAAGCCTGTGCACGTGCCTGTGCTCTGCTTTCCTTCAGTGACATCTATTTTTGTTAAAGGGAAGCACGTGAATTTGCAGAGCACATCCTCTTCATCCCCTAATGCTGCTCTGCAAAGTCAGTATTTTTCACTGCGATGGGCTGCCGAGTTTGGGATGAGGAAGAAATGAGTCACCCAGAGGAGGGAGTGAGGTGCTTCAGAGGATCCAACGAGCTACTACAACTCTTGCTAATAAAACATGAAATGTATCTCACACCTATCTGGGTTTCCATAGGTCTTTTCAAAACTTCTTGTAATTTTGAGGTGTCTGCTGCCTTTCATCTACAGTTCCTCCACAGATGTTTCGATCGTTTTTGAATGGTTGCTGGGAAAAAAGGTATTGCATAGAGGGAAGGGAATGATTTATCCAAGCATGAAAGACATTTCAAAAGACAAATGTCCCAACCCAGGCTGTTAACCTTTCAGACTCCAGCATGAAGGTTATGGTCTATGGAGAGCTAGCAACTTCTTTGTAAAGGAAAGGACCTTTCATCTCAGTATTGAATGAGAACTGCTCACCGTTCTTTCTTCAACAGAGTACAGCTGTCTTCTAGCAGCATTATCAGGCTGCTGGCAGAACTTTGAGTCAGGTTTGTAACAAACTGAATTAAGACTGTTTTAAAGAAGACTTGCATTTGGCTTTTTAATTTGCTTGTAGTGTTATGAAGTTTTCCACAGGGACTACCTCAATTTACTCCTGATAATTTAATCACCATTCAGTTAGCAGAAATGATGGGTCACAGAAATTTCATTAAAATGATCCAATATTTAATTTTGGTTATAATTTGGAGATGCTGAATGTTGAATTACTTATTAGTGGATCAACATTTAGCTTCATGGAAGAACTGTTCTGGGGATTGTGCCCCATGTCCTCCAGACAATGCTGATAGATTTGTGTCCATGAGGTATGAACCATGTATCGAAAACAAGACAAGCCTTCAACTCAGTGCAGGACAGGTATTGACCTGCGACCAAATCCTTCACACTCTTCCCTTGAAACATGAAAGAGAGAGCAGACGACATCTGCCAATCTAATTTTTCCCAGTAAGGATTTATTCTATGGATGCTTTAATGGGATGAATCTTGGTCACATTCCTGGTTTAATTGACTAAAGGTGGCTAAAATCGACTTGTGAGCATTGGTCTTCCCTTCCTGCAGTCAGCCATAGCAAGGTTAGTCTTGCCCCACAATTGACTTGCCCTAGCAGTGGCTGCTGGCAGCAGGGTCTGGTAGGAGGGATGGAGGGTCCTGAACAGCCCTATAGCCACCAGGAAAGAGGATCATGGGCATAGTGCCCACCCCAGGTCTCACTGCCTTCCCCCTCTGCTTCTGAAGGCTGCACAGACAAGTGTTTGCGAGGGCACCAAGGTGTGATGGGGCAATTCTGAGTCACCCAAGCAATAGCTCTGGCAGCCAGGCTTGGGCATGTGCCCTGCAGAGGCACACCTGAGTGGTGCTGACTTGCCTGCCTGGACACCCAACCTTGGTGCTGAACACCCAACCATCCTGTTGCTGAAACATAACCCTGCCTACTTCGGGAAGAACTGCAAAACTGATTAAATACCCTCTTCATTATGAAGCACACACACTCCTGTGCTCTGATGCTCTGATGTTTGCAATGAGAGCCCTGCTGCCAGCAAAGCCTTGCAACTGTGTTTGAGCCACGTTCACGTGGTTCCAGCTTTGCCCAGCCCATGGCAGCCTTTGATCCAGCACAGCATCAAGAGACAGCAGAGTTGTGTCCTTCTGGGACTTCTTCCCATCCAATTAAGCTTCTGTGTCCTTGATCTCTATCTCAGTAGTATGCTGATACTCTGGCAGGGTATTTCATCAGAAATTAATTAATAAGAGCAAAATGTTGTGAATATATACAGTGTTAAGTTTTTATTCTAATAGCCTAGTTAATAATTTTGCTTCTTCAAGCAAAGTACATTAGTGTGAATTCCAGCACTTTGATCAGTCAGTGACATTTTGATGCTAAGTTGCCAGGATAAGAATCTAGACCAATAGTGTTACACAAAAGCAATTTGAAAGTACTTTGGCAGTTTTGAATCTGCCCTTTCTGAAAGATGGACCAGGCCCTCAGGAAAAGGTCTCTGCCCCAACACGCAGCCACCAAAGGCTGGTGCTATATGAGGTGGGGAGGAAGCTGTGCATGTCCTTATTTATAGAGGTAAAAGACTGGTTATTCTGCTTAGGCTCTGTTTGAGTGGAGGCTTTTGGGGTCTCAGTGATGCAGGCAGGAATATTATTCAGGACAAACTGCAAGAGAACACCCCCTCTGATGCCACTGCTTATTGCTCTGCTATTCCTGCCCAGCTGAAGCAGAACATGACCCAGAAAGCCACATTTTTGTTCCAAAGTCTAGCAACAATTAATTTTCATCTGCTTATTCTTTTCATTCATGTTCCTCAAAAATGTAAGTAGAGTTTATTTCTTTGGCACAGATCTTCACCATCTGCCAGTGACATTCAATATTCTCTTTTTGTTTTGAAATGGCCTAATTGACTAGAGATCACGTTGCAATGACATGTCTGCAGGCAGACCTTGCTCTGGCTTTCTGATGAGGCCGCACGAGTCAACAAAATCACTCCCTTCTTATTTTGAAACTGATAGAGCACATTGCTAGAAGGAAATAAAGTGTTTGACCACTTACACTGGTGTTTACATGAACCTATTTAACATAAAAAACAAGAGCAAGTGAGCTCCAGCACACCCATGTCCTGCAGCTGTGTGCAGTGCTGGAATCCTGGCTCAGCAGATACTAACACAAACAGCAGCTCCCTGCCTTCAGTACCACAGGTTAGCTGGTTTACTGCAGGAACAGGAGGCAACTTAGTGTTGGCATTTTGAAATTCATTATTTTAGTATGGTACCACAAAGGCAAGGATGTAGGGGCTGATTTTACACATCTGGGACTCTACTTGTAAGCTAGCAGAAGATTTTTTTTTGATTCTGTACTTAATTTTATCTGTTTAATATAAACCTTTTTGTTTTGACAAGAAATAGCTAGTTCAAGCCACAGGAACACTTGCCCTTAATGGGCTGTGCTCATCACCACAGTGCACAGAAATATTAGCTGTGGATCAGCTTGGAATTGTTCAGAGCTGAGGGCATATGGCTCGCAACAAAAATTGCTCGTGGCCAGATGGGATCGCTCTTAGCACAATGAGCTGAGGGATTTTACTCACAAAGCTGGTACCAGAGCTGTGGCACCTATGCCCTCTGCTTGGTGGAGCACTGAGACTGGAATGCTCCAGGTTTCTCTATGCACCTCCTCATCAGCTAAATGGAAACCTTGAATCTTTCTGAACAAAAAAATAATTGGAAAAGTTTTGTAACATTTCTCCAGGTTCAAAAATACAGTTCTGTTTATTTGCAACATCATGATAGACTCCAAAAACTGGGATAGTACTCATAAGTCAGGTGCCATCTATGTTGATACCCATAAGCTCTTCCTAAATGGAGGGGAACAATAAAGAAAGTGCTGTCCAACAGTCTTGTACCTGATTTCTCTGCACTGAAGTGCCTTGAATAACCACTTTTGGTGTTAGTTTGGAAATAACATCAAGTACTGCTTCAGACCACCTCTATCTAGCCTAGCATATTTTTGGTGGCAGCCTTATGGATTCAAACTTCACTTTTTTGTAAGTGGCTGACATCAGTTGGTCAAACACCAAATAGATTTGTTTGCAGTGACTTTACTGTGCTTTGTTTTGATCTTTAGAACTTTTTCCTTAGGAGTGCTGCCTTGCAGACAGCACACTTCAGTTTAAAGCCCCTGTCTGGAGAAAGACTTTCAACTGCAAAGGTGTTGGACTACTTTCAAAGCTTTTTCATCAGAGATAAAGATCTATACTTGCCTACAGTCAACATCTTTGAAACACCATAAGCAAAACAGAAGCCATCAACAAGCTGCATTAATAGTTTAGAATGATATTTAATTATTTATGATGAAGCTTCAGCATATTCTTCATATAAAACTTCAGTGTAAAGGAGTTGCCTTTAGATAACACTTCTGCTTGCTCACTGCTGCACCACTGGGAACAGTTTATAGGGCTTTTATTTATCAGAGAACATCAGAAACACTTAGTTAATTTGCAAGAAGTGTAGTAAAGGCGCTTTGCATACGGGGGTTATGGTTGCTGTTTGGGTATGCAGAAGTCAGCACAGGCTTATTGGGTTTCTGCCTGCAGCACTGGTACAGTGGGGGTGCAGGAGTACAGGTTACTTGGAAAGCATGGAAATAAGCTATTTTATTACAGCTTCTCAAATAACACAATGAAATTGCCATGGCCCGAGCAACCGTACCAATAGCGGGATCCCAGGAGCTGAGCCAGGGACGCTCAGTCTAACACGGGCCTGTTATTTGGCTGGGGAAAGTAATTTGATCTTCCAGACTCAAGCTCCCCAGGTATTAGAGTGGGACATGAAGACACCAGCTCCTTTTGTAACTGCTTCTGAAGTTAGAGATAGAAGCAGCTTCTGAGTAGTCTGTTCCACAACAGTCTTAAAGGACTGAGAGTTAGAAATGTGCTAAGAATGCAGTTAATGTCTAAAGGTTAATTCATCTAGTCAGACAAGAATGACATTTCCTTCCTGATGTCCCTGAAATGACCCTCTAATGTGCAATGTTTATTTTATGTTGTAGCACCAAACACAGCATTATAATTTGCCCTGCCAGAACAGGTGTCTGTGTCACTCTCCTCTGCATATCTGGCTTTTTGAGGAAGCTAGAGGTGGCATGAGAGAGTCATAGACACAGACCTGAGTTTGTGCTTCTCTCCTTTGCTTGTCTCAGGTTTAAATAAGAGTGAGATTCAGCATGCCTGGCATGAGGTGAGGGCAAATGAGGAATATAGGCTGCAATGGTAATACAGATTTTCAGGAGATAAAAGCAGGTTTCTCAGAAACACTCCTCTCACTGTCAACATCTCTCTTGGTACCTCTTCTGGATGTTATCCTGCCTTTCTGGGTTAATTTCCCCCTTCTGCAAAAGGATCTTAGCATTTCCTGTATTCATAGCTTTGTATCCAAATGTATAATTCTAGAGACCATCAATGAACATTCCCAAAATCTCAGGTTCTGCGAGGCAGATGTTAAATGCTCACTGATGTATCAAAAGATAAAAGCTAAACCTGGAAGTTGAAGATTGCTTTCCTGAGGTCCAAACTGGTGCCTCCTCCCACAGCCCTGGGATGTGCTTCACCTTCTACAGAGGTGTCCAGATGTGTCACCTCTTGGTGAAGCTTGGGTCACTGCATGAAATGGTTGGTGGTCTAAGTCCTGTTCTCAGGGAAAACATCGTAAATAGCAGCATAATTAGGCCAAGAACTCAGATTCACAGGCAGATTTTTTGCACATTTATTAGTACAGCCAGTGGATAGGGAAAAAAAAAAAAAAGAATATCAGGAATAAAGCATGTTGTAGTTTTATACAGTAGCAGAACTAGAGGGAGTGAATTTCACAGCTTCTGCTGGGAGTTCATCTTTTCTTTGACTACTGCTAGCCTATACCTGCTGGGCATCACTTTTATCTCTGACTCAAAGGACACTTCTGAAGAAATTTCCTTCCCTAGCAGTTTTTAGACTTGAAAATATTTCATAATCTAAGGCATTTCAAAGGGGAAAAAGAGACTCTGGACCTACTTGCAAGGGTGTTATCATGCTACCCTCTAAAAAAGCACTGTTTTCCCTCTCTGTATGTGAAACAAAAAAGCACCTAAGAAAACTGCAGAAAAGAAGGCAGGGTACCAAGTCAGTGCACTTGGAAACCAAAGAAGCATTTGAAGGCAGGTTTATTTAGTACCATGTCTGTGATGTTTTTAGTAATTTTGAGTTTTAGACCTACAGGTTCTGAAAATCTGAGATGAGGATCTTGCCTTTCACAAAAAGTAAGTTTCTTGCCCTTGCTCTTGCAGCGGAAATAAAATCTAAAAGAATAATAACAGTTTAAGTCAAGAGCACCTTAGTTGCTGCTATTTAAAGAAAATAGTTTGGATTTGGGGGAATCTGGCTTATCACATTTAAATACTTGAACCTGGCAGTAGCAACCCAGCTCTTTGTTTCTCAAGTTAGAGCTTCCACAGGCTCTTGACAAAGTAATCATGGTGGTGGCAACACTCAGGGACCTAAGTCTTCCCTATCTCTGCAAGAATTCACAGTAATGGCACACCTTTGACCTTTGATGTTCTGAAACCAGAAGAGGAAAAAGAAAGTCAAGCTCCAAACCCAGTTGTACATTGATTTAACTGGCTTGGAGCCCTTCTCCAAGGAAAATCCTGCAAGAGGAGAGATCTGAACTTGATGATCTGAAAGCATACTCATGTTTCAACTTGACATCCAGCTCTTCTAGCAACACATCAACTACGTAGCTAGGAAATGGGAAGTTTCTCGCATGTTGTCAGTCCAAAGAAGTAGAAGGAAGGAAAACCATTTGCCATTTTGCAGATACTTTATTTTTGTTCTACCAGAAACGTAGAGGTCTTCTACAGAAATGTGTACTATTGATATTATTACTGCATAAAAAGTTATTGAGGTATCATATTGAGGCATGGTAGGTTCCAAGTTTCCTGAGCAGGCTTTTGTTTCTGTTATGAAAAGCCCACAGGGAGAATGGAGATGTTATGGAAGTCTTTCATTTAGGTAGAGCATGAGAGCTCTTGGATACTTTTGTCTTACATGGCAAATTGTTCTGGGCAAAAGAGCTATTCTATATCGTCACTGTATTCCCAAGTAAAAATCACCTTTCCCATGCAGACAAGCACAGGAAGGTCAATTGCCTTTCTATTCACTGTGCGCCTTCTGCACATACGAAGCAATTCTTCAGCATGTGGGGATTTGCTCTAAAGGCCCTTACCTTATAGGGGACAAGTTTTTAGACCAGCACTGCTACTGTGATCTCAGTAGATGCTCATGCACATCTGCCTCAATTCCTGGGGCACTTACTTGTCATCTTGTGAGAGATAGCCTGGTTAAATTAAAAACAGAGCAAGAGCAGCAGCACAAGCACACTTCAGCACTCCTGCAAGAAGCTGTTGCCTCTCAATATCCTCAAGCTCAGACAGAGGAGGGGCTCTGGGGCTGTGGCTCAACTGAGCTGCTGCAGAACACAGCGCAGATTTTGAGGCTGTAAGGGAGTTTTAATCTACATTGACAATTGCGTGCATCCATGTCTTTCCTCTAAGCTGCAGAAACGAGCAATTAGTCTGGCTAAAAACATGACTGTGGAACAGGCAATAAGGGCACTAATAAAGCAAGCATGCCTTTCCATTAAAACAATAGGCATAATGTAGTTCTATGAAGCATTTTCTTAATTTTCAATGTTATTTTCATTCACTGAGCTTCATATTAATTGCTATTTAAGAAAAACACCAAAAAACCCAACCAAACCAAACCCAATAAAAAAACACAACAACAACAACAACAACAAAACCCCAACAGAGCAAGAGTTTTCATTTTAAAGTCTTCCTCTGCCTTTTTGGAGTAAGAAGCTCCAAGCAAAGCACAGGTTGTTAGCCTAGATTCAGATATGTCTCAGTGCAGACCTCTTTCCTATCAGAGATGTTTGATAGCTTAGAGGACTCTGTCATTGTAGAGGGCACACAGGGCATATACAACCTGTGAGATAGTTCTCTGGTTATGATACTATTAAGTGCCTATCAAAAGCTGTCCATACCCTCACCCTGTTTTGTTCTGGAACAAAAGTAGCCAACAGCCAGGTAAAAACTAATGCTTAAATTTTTTTCGGTCCTGCACACATTCTGCTCTGAGAGGCCAATGCCTTACATAAGGCAATGAATGTGTGCCAGTTCTGTGCATCTTGACTTCATGCATTCAAAACACCATAAAACAGAAGAAGAATGAGTGAATCCTGGCTGTGCTGGGGGTTGAGTGGTCATATCAACATGCAGAAGCTTTTGGCCATGGCAGCTGTCTTCAGTTTTGTGGGACAAGGGAAGACTGAATGCTTTGGTTAGACAGGGAAAACTATTGCATGTGGGAGAAATGATGAGGTTGGTGAGACACTGGAGCAAGTCGCTGAGGGAAGTTGTGGATGCCCCATTGCTGGAAATGTTCAAAGTCATGTTGGACAAGGCTTTGAGCAACCTGATCTAGTAAAAGATGTCCCAATCCATGGTCAGGGCTTGGACTAGACCTTTAAAAAGTCTTACAACCCAAACCATTCTATGATTCTAAGATGAAGTGATTAATTTGAACTCTGGGGTCCAGGATGTTTCCTAATTCTCTGATGGAGGAAGGAAAGTTGTGGTAGCTGCCGCACATTCGAAAGAGGAAAACCACCAAGGTTCAGCTCTGTAAACAGACAAGTGTTTTCTGTGAAACTATGAGAAAAAAAGAAACAAAGCATGAAACTTTGCGTGAAAGGAGTTAAGGCCAGAGACATTGCATATTCCTGGTGGTCTCTTATTTATGCTTGGGGGAAAAAAAGTGCTTTACACTCTTGGAAAATAACATGCCCCTCAGTCTTTCTTCCTAGTAGAAACAGTTTGCAATTTTGTTCAATTCCTTGGATCAAAAGTAGCAACTACCTAGCCAAGTCAGACCAAGCTACAGTTCCCAGCCCTGGTTTCCTTGAGCACCACAGTGGCATGGTGGTGATTGCTCTGGGGCTGGGATGAGGCAAAGCAGGCTGTCCTGGAGATGAGGACTGGGTAAATGGAGCAGAAAAAAAACAACATAAAGAATATTATTATCAGTACACAACAAGTGAACCACACAATTTTCCAGGTATTCGAATGCAGAATTTTTATTTGCTGGATAATTTGAATGAAGCACATTGTATTTGATTTTGTCAGTAAAAATGATTTTTCCTCCATTAGCATTGTTAGATTTCTTGTGCTTTCTCATGCCTTTTTTTTTTTTTTGCAGAAAATCCAAATAAAATTTATATGTTCAACCAGCTCTTTTTATACTGTTGAGCATAGATGTAAGTTCTTTAAGGATATTACTGTTATTTAACTGCTAGGCAGTCTGATCTTTAAATGATACCATTGTAATAAAATATGATGGTAACAGTGTCTTTGGGAAGACACTTACTGAAATTGCTTTTTAGGTATTGTCAAGCACTTTTATTTACCAAATAGTTAATAGACTGTAAATTAGAGGCAATCATTAAGAATTTGAACTTATCTGCATGTACTTTTCAAGGGGATAAGGGGACTCCTGTTCATTAAATCTACAGTGCTCAGTCAGGAAGATGACAATCACGTGTGATTCAAGTGATCTATGATATTCTAAAGCAGCAAATCATGAAGCTGTGGCAGTCAGTAACAGCTATCAGGTCACAAAGAATGATGGATCAAAACATGTTTCTGCAAAACATGTCCATTATGAGTGGCAAGTATCAATAAATAACACCGATTTTAATGCAAATAAACATCACATTAATAAACATCATATTCCGCTGAGAAGCTCTTTGTATTTTATATACAGTCTGTCTTTCTTGCCATTGTCTCCAAGGCTGAAAGTGTATAGGTCTTAAATCATGCAAGTTTCGGCTTTCAGTCAGGATCAGTTTTCAGCCATGCCCTGCCAGTGCACGTCCTTGGCCACACATAGACTCCACGACAGCAGCAGAAGCAAGATAAAAGAAGGTGGTGGAGACCCATCTTCCAGCCCTGCCTTCAGGAGATGTGTGCATGGGGTCAGAGAAATCCTATCCTCAGTCTCTGAAGGTCTGGGCAATGGAGAGGCTGGCTCTGACTTTCTGTTAGTGTAAATAGTTGCGTGGTGGGGTAGAGGTTTGAGTGGCCAGAAAGGAAAGGGCTTGGTGTACATCTCAGGGACTCCAGGGGAGAGGATGCCTCGCAGCCATGCTCCATGGAGAACAGCTGACCAACAGTCAACAAAACAAGATTTGATTAGCCAGGGGCCCAGTCTCACCCCAGTGTAAGTCTTGCTTCATCCTTTGCTTTAAAAGGGAAATGTAATACCTCACAGGCAAACCTGTGGGAAGCAGTGATGCTGTAGCTGGGGAGGGAGACAGTCCTGGCACAGGGCCAGCGGGGAAGAGGGTCTGCCCTGGCTGGGCAGGAAGGATAGCTCTTTTCTCCCATATAGGGCTTCCCAGGGCATGACACTCACTTTCCCTTCACTTAATTTGGCCTGGCACTGGGATCTGTGGGCTCTGGTCTAATGCACCACAAGGCATCTTTCTCAGGCTGGGAGCATGCGTGTCCACGCAGCAAAGTCCCCCATGGGGACTCCCTGGTGATTTCCCTTGTACTGCTCCTCAGCGGGCAAAAAACCATTTGTGTCTCCAACAGCACCCTGAAGCACGCCAGCTACTCTGTGGGGAGGAATGTGCTGTGCAATTAGCACTCAGCACCCCAGAAGCACCAAAGGGCAACCTTGGCAGTGGCTCTGGCGCTGGGTGGGATCCTGTGGCCCGCTGGGGGAGCTGCTGCCTGCTTATCACTGCAGCCCACTTATCACTGCAGCCCACTTATCACTGCAGCTCTCATGCCTGGCCTTGCCCTTGCTGGGGCTTGTAGCCCTGCTGCAAGTGGCTACAGCTTAGCACTCCTGCACGGGCTATCTGCACCTTGCAAGCCCTGGCGATAAATCCTCCTGGGGATTAGTCTCCAGCAGCCTTTGCTGCTGCCATTCCTGCTCAGATCCCTGTGCAGAGCTGTCCCTGTGGTGTGCAGGGAAAGTCGAAGTGCCCATGGGGTCCATGGTGCACCAGTGAGGGCATGCTGGGGCTTTGTGACTGGGCAAGAGTCCAGCCAGCCATACAGCCTGGATGCTACAGCCATGGCACAAGCCAGGGCAGCACTGCAGATGGCTCAGCATGGCAGGGCACAGAGCCAGGGACGTGCTGGCTGCCGCCTTTTGGCCTTCCTCACACTCTCTGGGAAATGCACCCAGGGAGTTTCATGGACTTCACCACTCTTCAGTGGAGAAGGAGCAGAGGATCCTCCTTTGCTTTCTTCATAATAAAAATTCAAGCCTTGTTCCATGCTCTCTCTGCCTCCCCCACAATTCCTAATGCTTCCAATTAGTTATTTTTCAGTTTCATTTTATGTAAAACACAAGTGTTTCTCAGGGAGAGAAATCTGACAGCTCTTACCTAGAAGGTGCTGTATAATCCTAAAAGTAGGAAAAAATTAAAGTTAGAAATAAAAGGAGAAAAATATCAAAGATATTTAGTTGTCACCAGAAACCCCTGAGCGTATTTGATCTCCGGAAAAACATGTTAGAATGAAGTGGAAAACTCAGAAAAGGAAAATGGAAAGACAGGTGTAAAATTAGGGCCTGATGCAGCCTTCAGTGAACCAGCAAGAGCTGAGTCCTGAGCACCACTAAGAGGTTTGCTGAGTGCTGCTGAGTGATGCTGCAGGGAGAGGATGGGTGGCTTCTTGCAAGGCTGCTTTTAGGTCACAATTACTTTGAAATTAGTAGGTTTTTTCCCCCCCCATCAATAAATGAAACCTAAAAAAGGCAAAAGGCATCTTGTAGGTCTCCTTAAGTGGAAAACACTTATGTGTGATGTGTGTATGTGTGATAGTGATCTCAGGCACAGCTGCTAGTCCTGGCAGGCAGCAGCAGCCCAAATGTGCTATTCTTAGACCAGGAAAGTGTAAGTAGGTCGAGTTCTTATAAACACCATCCCCACTCAAATCAGAAATCAATATGAGGTCAGAAATTTGGAGTATGTTGAATCAGCAAGATAAAACAGATTGGGTCGATTCAGCCTCCAAATACCTCTTCTTTTGGCTCATCTCTGTTTTTACCAGATGTGGTTTTGCTCCAAATGCTGTCAGTGGTTGGAGACTTCTTTCTGATTAGGGAGGTACCACGAGCCCTCCTGAAGCTCTGATGGATAAAGACAGCAGTACAGTTTAGGGATAGTTTTTATTTACACATCCAGATATAAAGCTAAATAGTTGATGAGATTAAACAATAAGTTGCAACCAGTTAAGGGCTTAGTGATTGCTAATACACAAATGGTGTGTGTGACTGGGCTGACTCCAGGCACAGTGCCACCGTCTTGTTTGCTAGAGCTGAGAGGGATGCACAGGTTGTCCCAATTCACCCAGGTGGACTGACTCCTGGAAAAGTAGGTCTTCAGCTCATGTCTGTCCTTGGCCAGTGCCAGACAGCCACGAGCCCTGAAAGCAGATTGGAGTGATCACCTCCAGGCCATGTTGGCTGAACATGCATTTCATTCATTCATTTCATTCATTCTTCATTGGCTGCACCAAGGACTTTGTAGGGAATAGGGTATTGGTGATCATGGGAGGTGCAGTAGGGGGCAGGGTTCTGTGGAGCAGGGCTTCCCCAAGCTTGGGAGCTATGACTGCTCTTTGAACTGCTGAGTTTTGGAGCTACACACGTCTGATTGACACAACACTGAGCAGCAGTGGGCTCCTTTTGTTATACTGCTGGCTGGAAAGGAGGGATGAGGAGCAGCAGAGGTGAAATGGGGCTGGGCGGCTGAGGTGGGGTCTTACAGGGCTCTGCCTCTCTGAGAGGGCTGTGCCAGTGTCCTGCCTTCCCCGAGGGTGCCTGTGCCTCCACCAGTGTCTGTGGTGCTGCAGGACACCTCAACAGGATTCCAGCTTCCCCAGAGCCACAGCTCTCTTCTCTGTCTGTGCTCTTTCCTCTCTCCCTTTCTGGAATGGAAACATTTAGACATGGAGGGAGTTAATTTGTAGGCTAAAAAGGAGGTTTGGCATAACAGGTGGGTAGTAAATCCAGTGTAGATTTCATTACAGCTCAGGGACCTCCTTCACATCCAGTAGAGCACTGCCTAATTATAGCTTGTGCTGGCCTGGTAAATAGACACGGTATCTTTTCCAAGTCACGTTCATTCCCATCTTTTTCATTGCAAAGGCAGATGTGCTATAGTTGTTTACAGCCACCGTGATGGAGGAACCAAGACCAGAATATCTTTAGCAGCACTGAGCTCATTCTGATCATGAGAAAAGCTTCTGTGCTTGATTGCAGAGGATGAGAATACACAAAAAGGAGGTTTTCAGATAAGCCTGATAGGCAGGGCAACATCATGAGACTGATCAGTGAGCTCCTGGCATAAAAGACGGAGGCTTAGCTGAACCTGAAATGAAAGAGGGGTCTCTTAATTGTGAGTCTGAACCCTTTCCCTAAAACTGCAACCAAGTCTGATTTAATTCCTTGTCCTTGTTAAAACAGATTAAAAATTCTGACATGTTTGGGATCCCTTTATCAGTCAAAAGCTAGGTTAAATCTTTGAGAACTTGCATTTTTAATTGGTATAGATGTGCCAAGTCTTGTGACTTATAATGATTTTCACAGTGTCTTTGAAGTCCTCCTTGCAGCTCCAGCACATGGAATTATATTAGCAAACAGGAATACTCCACTTTAACTGAAAAGTGAATGTGCATCTATTATAGTTATAAGTGCTTGAAAATAGGAGGCCTGAGGTGCAAAACCATCAAGTAAATGACCTCCTACCCCACCAATTTGTGTTTCACCTTTCAAGCAAATGTTCTAGTTTCCAGGTCCTAATTCAGAGGGCAGCAATAATATCACCGTTAAGTTCATAAGTAGCCATTGGCTATACTGCAGGTTTTAATGTGGGAATAAAATTGTACTTAGATACAGCTGACACAAGATAAAGTTCCATCTTGAGTAGGCCCTGCCCATGTAACTGGATATACGTTTCATTATATCAGCCAGGTTACCAGAGACCATTGATGGCAGTATTTAAAAGGCTGGCAAATCACACTGACAACTCTAAAACTACAGTGTCTGCTAAATTTATTCATTAGCAACACACTTGCAAATGAGTATTTCTCACATTATATTAAGCATTGCCACTACATAGTAAAATGTCTTAGTCCCTAGAAGTTGTACTTTAAATTGACTGTGAGTACATGATACCAAGGAGAACAGTTTGCACTGCTGGCTATGGTCATGGTCATTCATAATCACTGAAGTCCTGAGTGCTCATTGGTAAGAGAACTCAGAGCCCAAGTGGCCTCTTTCTCTTTGATTTTCCTTCTTTATGCCTAATTGATCCCCTCAAAGCAGGGGCAGAAGATCTCCTCTGCTCCTGATGCCACTTACACTATTTTCTTTTGTTTTACCATCAGTTTTTCTTGTCCCATCTATTCCTATGACCCTGCACTGCTTTTCACCTCTCTCTGGCAGCTTTGTTACTTGGATGCCTTCGATGTACAACTACAACTGTCTTTGCCCTTTTGATGATCACTCTGTTTACATACTTATGAAAAATTGTGCCTACCTATGCCATCACAATGTTACCAAATACTTGCAAGAAATGTTAATTTCACTATTTTAGTGTCCAGGTTGAAGGCAAGTTATTATTGATGTTATCCTTTTTAGTGCACATCTCTTCTATAGGTATTAGGCCCCTGTTTTGGCTGCACTGTATTGATATGGAGCAACCCAACCAATAATCCATCTGCAAGGACGTGCAATTCCACAACCGTGGTGTTAAAGAACATGATACTGACGCAGATATCATAGCAATTGGGAAAAAACACCACCCCAAACCAAAGTAGAATCATAACAACCAAATTAACAAAAACCAGCAGGGGCTAAATTAATTAGAAACCATTATCATATTTTTTTGGTAACAAGTTCAACCTCCTGCTTCCAGCAAGGCCAGCCTGGGCATAGGTCTTTTGAGTCTCAATGAGGATGCCTGGAGGCCTTTTCTCTATATGTCTTTATAGAGCACTTTGCCCTCAGAAAGAGCACTTTGATTGACTTCTGACATCCTCCCTGAGGTTTCTAGGTGGTACCAATGCTACAACAGACAAAGCAGTAGTCCAAAGGGAAACACCTTCCTTTACTGACCCACCACCAGAATGAGACTCTAGGCTAAGAATGACTTTGAAGACCTGTGTGAAAATGGCCAGTGATTCCAAAACTGACCATGGCAGACTAGCTGTGGTAATGACCATCGGGATCTGAAGCGGGACTGAGACAGAACTGAGTCACCCCAGATCCAAGGTATTCCTCAAAATGGTCCAAACCAAGCAACAGTGTGTTCCTACACGGTGCTCAAGCTCACCACCCACCACCACATTTAGCTCCAGGGTCTGAACAGAGAGCATGAGTTGGCACTGTATCTCACTCAGAGGTCTTCAGAGGTCCTACCTGGTTCTCTTGAGGCTCATATACTGGTCTCTGTGCCTGCGTCTCACACCTCCAGGAGCTGGATCTGCACTAAATTCAAAGTTGAAACTGGTTATTTAGCTGTATTTGCGTTATCTTCATATTTCTTGGATTACAGAGAGCCCCTCTATTGGTCAGTGGCAAAGTCTCACGTGACTAGAATAAGACCAGATCCATTTTTTCATTAAGTTCATCACTATTTGAATATAACATGCCTGCATGACAATTTGCCTGAGGCCTGATTCAGCAAAGCTCCTCAAGTGCACTCAACTCTCATCAAGAGGAGCTATTCTGAAATCAGCAGCTGACTCCTGTACAGCTAACCATGCACTCAAACACTTGTTGGGATGCTGCAGTGTGGCTCCTTGCCCCTGGGTACCTCGGCACGCAGCCAGGCTGTGCATGCAGGGAATGGCCACATACCCTACCCCTGAGTTGTACATTTATTTTACTATTACCTTTTTTGCCACTAGATAGGAAAAAGATTGAGATCTAAGAGCCACTGGCGCTGGTGAGCTTTTCCTCCCCTGTCCTGGCTCCTCTAGTTTCAATTAGGTGTGTGGCTCTCAGAAGGCACTCAAGTGTAAGTCCCCTCCTGTGGAGCACTTAAATGTAATTGTTGGTGTCTGCTGGGCTGCAAACACCCAGCAAATGGCACACCCATATTCCTTCCACTGTATAATTAAGGCACTTATTTAAAAGTCTTAAAACACTTTGCTTCTATGTGAAGAGTTATTTTTACAGGCCTAGACCACTTATGGGGTTATTTTTTGATTGCTTACTTTGATTTCATCAGCTGTGTCAATTTTGGGGTTGCGTCTTGGTATCAGACAAGGGCTGAACAGTGCATTATTTAACCAGTGCCCTTGATGAAGAGTTATCTAATCCTCCTAATCCTTCTCCATGTGTTCTCTTGATTTCCATGCCTGAAAGAGTAAGAGCACCAAACTTTAGCTGAAACACTATACTGCAGAATCCTCACTGTAGAAGTAATTCATCCAAACAAGTCCTTCTGGGATTAGATAATGCCCAGCCAGGTCCCTAATGGGATTCTGAAGCAAGAGCTGACAGTTGTCCTGTGGCGGGGATGGATGCACATTCCAGGGATAGCTATGGGGGGAACTTCAAAGCCCCAGACCCACAGCAGCAGCGGCATGACGTTGCCCTGGCCACGTTGTCAACAGTGGGCTCTGGCTGTACATTGTGCCTTGGTTGCTTGAGACCACACAACTTGTTCTGGGAAACCTGCCAGGCCTCAACACTATATTGGAACAGGGCTGGTGTGAATATATATAACTGCAGGCTGTAAAGAATACTTCAGATGCTGCTGTAGCAAGGACTAATGATTGAAAAGACAAACTCTCCTTGGAATTTTGTGTCTATGAAGATTAGTTTTCGACCCTCTATAAATTATCAGAATCTGTCCTTTGCCTCTCCATAAACACCAAGTGCTTCAGATTATCTATCCACAGAATGACAAGAGAAGACCCATATTCACAATCATAAAAGAACCACAACACCAATAGGGAAATCAAAGTTGCTGCCTGGAGCAAGGGCAGGGAATCTGTGGTTGGGATGTTCATTTTTTAAAAAATAATTTTTGAAATAGACTAGCAAAAAACCCCAATCCTATCTTGGATTGTTACAGAAGGTATTTACACTACATAAAGTATATGCACAATACAAATACTCTCTAATGCGTGACTTTGACAAGTGAGACTGATCCCTTTTAGGTTTGGATCGTAATTTTTAACCAAATTTATTTCAGTATCAATAAAGAAGTTAGTGGTTAATCCTCCACGAACTCCAGGCTTCATATCTAGACCCCCTTTCCTTGCTGAGAGCATCTTGCTCCATGGTCCTGGTCTTTCTGTGTTCAGGGAGCAAGTCTGTATTAGAATAAAATGATTTTAGCAGGCATCTGAGGGCTATTTTGGCATCTTTGATAGTATCAAGTTATGAAAATATTACTTCTGGTTCTTCTCCATCTCCAAGAACAGCAAAAGAAGTTACTTGTCTGTTTCTTTGGACTATGATAAAAAGAAATATAGATGTCTTGGGCACATACATACCCACAAAGCTGCCTTTTCTTTATTCATCTCCACATGAGACTGAAACAGATGGCCAGTGAAAGTTGGAGAACTCAAGCTGTATTAAGGAAAGGCTGACCCAGCCCTTCAGCACTCTCAGGAATTTCTTTTTGAGTTTTCTGGCCTCTGCAGATATCACCAAAATTGTCCCAGTCCTATGTAGAGCTGAATGGCAGCAAGACTCCTCCTTGAAGGTGCTGGACACGCAGGGATCCTTGTGCTCCTGCAAAGGGCTTGGGCGGACACCAGATCTGATGAGGTTGGCTCAAGAACCTCACCTCCATTCCTGAGGGCCTGCAGGCTAGATCCTCCCAACAAGGAGTGGTTGGCACCAAGGCAGACATCCGCCCTGGCACCAATCCCTCTGCCCAACACTTCCTTGCCCATGGTGGCCTGCACTGCTGAGATCCCACACACAAGGGTCTCCACAGATGCTGAGTTAGACCTTTCTCTCCCCTGACTGCTGGGGCATCTCAGAAAGATTGCTGTGTTGGGCTGAAGATGTGCTTTGGCTGTATGCACCTAAGTGTTCATTACACAGACAAGTGAGCAAATAAAACATCATTCTGGTTTTCTGTATATGTCTTTCTCATCTTCCCCCCTCCCATCCTCTGCTCTGGAATTATCTAGGAATAAAAAAAAAATAATCAGTGCAACTGTTCCATTGTCTGTGAACTACTTACAGCAAACAGCTTTCCAGTATGCCCTTTATCAAATGAAAAGAATACAGCTTAGTTTAGTGATCCTTAGAAGCTTTGAAATTCAAAGAAAAGAATTTGCTGTCTATAAAGCAAACAAATGGCTTTTAAATGGAAAGAAACCAACTTTTTTTTTTTTTTTTAAAGTAATAGTTTCAGGGTTTTCTCTCTGTGTCTTTTTAATAAAGCTTCCAACACTATTTCAAATAATTTTTTGTCTAAATAAAAGAAGTAGATCTGAAAATATTTTCCATTTTTTTTTCAATGTCTAGTTCTGCAGGTCCATCCAATTTTTACAAGAGTGTAAGAGGTCCAAGGGATGGACAGAATAAGTGTTGCTTGAACTAAAAAGCATGGACAAGTCTGTCTGGATTTCCTGGGGTTTAAATTAGGCCCTAGGGGGAGGTTATTTTGCCAGCTGTGCTGTTTCTCCCTGAACACAGTGCAACTACAATTTGCAGTAAACATTAACTGCTTCTCTACTGAAATCTTCACATTTGCCCAGGAACATATTATAGAAATGCTAAGAAATAGTGCAGTGTTTACAGATCAGGTGGATTTATGTAAATTCATCACCTTAGTGAACAGTTCTCGGGAAAGATAGTGGGAAATAAATTGTGAATAATTCCTTCCCAGTCTACCATTAGGGAGATGGCAGAAGAGGCATTTTAAAATCTCACTCAAGGTGTCAGTGATTTTCTCCAGGGCTTTTTCAGTTCAAATGGTTTTTAGCAGAATAATAAAAAAAAAGAACAACAGAAAACCAAAGTGGTAAAAAAATATAATCTTTACCAAAATTTGAAGAGAATGTTCCTTACAGGAAAAGGTACATACAAACCCCAGTGCAGCGGATTTAGTACTCTCAGCATTTTCTGGTAGCAGGGATTATGCAGGATGGGGAATTCTGGGATGTACCATAGCCAGGTGAAAGCCATTGAAGAACAAGAACCTGCCTCCTCTTACTGCCTTCCTGTCACCAAGCTGGTTTTATGTTATAATGTACAAGGTAGGCTGAAAGGCTGGTGAGAATTGGCTTTTTGGTTCGCAAATTAGGGTTGCTACTCTGATTGCATTAGCTTTCTGTGGCAGAAACCAGGATATTCCTGTGGTGTAGTACCTGTGTGCCTCCTATCAGCAATTTCCACCTATATAGCACATTACCCTTTAGAAACACTTGAAATTAGGAGAGTAGCTATTGATGATTTACCTCCTCGGATACGCATTGATTAGTGTATCTTCACTGCAATCAGGAAAATGCTGTAAGGTTCCTACAGTTTGGCTTCCTGCATTTGCCTAAGTAGGTGATAACTTTTACATCACCATAAAATCATAGCACAGGCTGTGTGGGTACTGGGCAGTTCCCTAGGGTCCTGTTTGCATGCTGCAATGACATTTGAGTTAGTGAACACCTTCCTCTGTTGGGGTGGTGTGTTCACAGCGTGGACACTGCATTGGTGCAGTGTTTCTGTCTCTGTGCTCAGCCCAGGGGTATTCTCTGCCCACCAGTACCACACCAGAGCTGGCTGTGAGGGTGCCAGAGCTGGGTCATGCTCCACCTTGTGCTGCTCTGGCTGCCCCAGCTGTGAGTCTCCTCTGCTCCTGCCCTGGGAAGTGGATATTAAACATCAACCTAGGGGGCTGGACAAATCCACAGTCCATCTTAGGAAAGGAATGTTCTTGTAGCCTGCATGGATGTACGAAAGCCAGCGTCATTCAAGCCCCGCATGAATTCCCCAGAGACAACAAGCCTCTGTCTTTCCATCTGAGTAGAGAGACCTGCTTGGGTTTGGCACCCTTTCCCCAGGACTGTACATGTGGTCATGGCTAATCCTGTGCCTGGACGGCCCTTGGCACAAGGGGCTTCTTGACTACATGCCTATGTACTACCAATCCTGGCAGCAGAGGAGAGCAGCAGCTTCCATTCAGAGCCGTTCTTTGCCACAGGACTGTGACCTTACTGTTCTTCTAGTGCTTCATTAATTCCAGATGGCATCCCATTAAACCTTCTTATCACATTCCAGACGTTTATTTCGTAAATATTTCATGGACTGTAAGTGGGACAGCTGTTCCCTTGTGACACTGTTAATAGCATGGATCCCCTTTGTCAGGAGTCCCGTCCTTTGTCATGCTGCTGTGGCTGCCTCAACCCTGTCCCTCTCCTGTATCACTGATGGGAAAGCTGCTGCTGCTGCTGCTGCTGCTGCTGCTGCTGCTCCTCTCCCAGGCTCAGTTTAGCACTTTGCTTTGTAAGTCAGTCCAAAAGTACCCAAACAAAGGTCCAGCAAGGTGTACTGGGGAGGAGGCCTGGAAAGCCAAGTAAGGAGCAGGAGTGAGGGGCAGTTCAGGCTATGCTGAGGCTGACCAGCCTGGCGTGGTGTTAGTCCTATGCAGTTGTGCCTGTGCTACTAAATAAAACAAACCAGGGCCATCATTTGCCCTGAGAGAAGGCATGGCCCAGCTTCCATGCTCATAGAGCTCTTCCCTCTTACAATGGGATGTTGACATCCAGGCTGCCTTCAGTGAAGGGTCCCAGTGCCACGCTGCAGAAGCCATGCTTGGGCTCAGCCAAATGTGTGTCCTGGGTGTTACTAGTATGGATAGTCCCTTTGGGACTAGTGGGAAGCACAGAAGCAGGGGTCATCTGTAGGACAGGAGGGGAATCTCCAGGGTTTTAGAGGGGAGCAGAGCCCTCCACTTCTCCCTGTGTGCCTGGACACTTTGTTGAAAGAAGAAGTAGCTGTGGAGACACAGTCCTAAGAAATTTATGAGTGGGTGAATCGCGTTGCACATCTTTTTTTTTTTTTCAAAGTGGAGCTTAGCTAAATTTTCAGCAACCCAGTAAAAGAGGGTTTGCACCTAACCATGGGTGAATATAAAGGTCACTTGTGGCAAGCTGTGTGTTGTTCAGTCAAAGAGCTTGCCTCCTACATGGGATACTTTTGGGCTTATGGTTAACCTGGTGGGACAGAGATCAGATAATACAACATGCCTTTTTCCTTGCTCACTATGTCATGTGCAACCTGGTAACCTGTGATGGGAGTCTGAAATTTCTGAACCAAACGAAACAGAAAGGGAATACAAAATACAGAGCAATGAATCTGGCAGAAGTGCAGACCTGGTGGGCACTGAGTCTGATTTCAGAAGGAAGAATTTCCTTCACGGGGACAGGACTCAGTGGGTACAGAGTACGTCATTGAGACACTCAGGGTGGGCGTTGGGGACACTACAGACAGATGGCTGTAATTTTTGTCTCTGTTGTGCACTCAGAAGGTTGGTCAGAAAACTCATCACCTCCTGCATGTATTCTGTGATGTGTTTTGGACAAGACATACACTAACGCGATTGCAGTCCAAATCCATGGTTAGATTTGTAGGTGGAATCAGCAATATCTCTTACTGAGATTACAGTTGTTTTACAGGCATGGGCCTGCTGAAGTGCCAAAGGTGTTTATGAAATTCATAGCTCAAATAATTAAGATAATGTGGATCTGGGCTGAATGTTTATGGACTGAAGAACAGAGGACTGTTTTGAGAGAAGAGAAGCAACCCAAATAGCAACCCAAATAACCTGATCTTATAAAGTCTCTGCATACTGAAACTGAAGTGGGCTTTTTGTGCTCCTGTCTACTGCATTTTTCAACCTGTAATTGTCTGAATTTCTGCTGAAGAACGGATTTTGAGGTTAGTAGGTAAAAACCAGTCATTTATACAATCTTGTTTTTATTTTCAGTTTTCTGCCCAAAATAAGATGCATTTCCCTGACATTTCCAAACCGGCTCTGTTATGCCTGCCTAGTGCAGTGAAGGCAGAAACACCAGCCTTGGGCTCTAATAGCAGTAAATCCCATTTTAGGTGCCACTGCTGCCCAACTGAAAATTAATCATGGGATCAATCCTTTTCAAAAGTATTTCTGACTGGATGCAGAAAGCTCTGTGGCCTGCATCTGTCTCCACCTATGTTCAGCTCTGTTCTGTCTCCACCTATATTCAGCTCTGTTCTAACTGGACATAGTCTCTGAGTCCTACTGACCTCATTGTAAGTACTTGGAGCCCCACAGCATTTTCTAAGACACTGTGACTTGTCTGTCACCCATTTCCCCAAATTTGAATAAGCTTGGCCATTTTTCCTTACAACCAAGTTTAACAGACCATTTCTTGAGGGCACTCACAGGGCAAGACCTTCTTTTTTGTCCAAGTCACATGCCTTGGGAGATAGTAAGCAGGCAAAGGCATGCACAGTCATGCCTCCGGGGGAGCTGTGGTGGGGGGAGAAAGCAGACTCCTTGGCTCAGAGTATCCCATGCATCCTGCCCACCCCACCCACACACCATGTATACACAGACACACTTCTCCATTGCTCCTTGGCTGACATTTCCCCAGCACCTTCCGTTCTCTCAGGCCAGTCATACACAAGCCATGTGCTGGCAAACCTCAGAAAATAATTGGAACAGAATTAATAATTTATTGTTGCAAAGAGGACTGCACACAGAAAACAACACAAGTTAGCAAGGTTCTTGTGCCCTTATTGCCCAGGTAATCATCAACAACATCAACACTTGATAGTGTGTTGGGGTAGAAAACTGTACTTTAGCCCAAGCTAATGAAGCAACATCCCTCTAATGTATTCTGGGACAGTGAGTTTCTTGCCTGGCTTGGCATGGATTGCCACATCTCTCCAAGAGCATAACGAACCCCACAGGAGCTCTACAAAATATCAGAGTGTGGTTCCCTGGCTATTCCTGCTGGACTGAAACACTTTTACTAGCCAGGGTTGACACAGGTCAATGTCATGTCATCCAGCCTGAGCAGTCTATTAGGTGTTAGATGGTTGCTAGGTCATGTGGGCAAAGTACTGATTTTGTTAACATATTTGAATCAAAGCAAAGAGTGCACTGAATTCCATCTCTGGCCCTCTCTTCCAGGGAAGAGTTACAATCACAGAATTGTTTTGGTTGGAAAAGAGCTCTGAGGTCATCAAGTCCAATTATTAACCCAGCACTTCTGTGTTCACCCTAAAACCATGTCACACTGTCCCTTGGCAATACATCTACATGTTTTTAAACATCTCCGGGGATGGTGATTCCACCACTTCTCTGGGCAGCATACTTGACAACCCTTTCAGTGAAGAAATTTTTCCTAATATCCAATCTAAACCTCCCCTGGTGCAACGTGAAGTTTGTCCTCTTGTCCCGTCACTTGTTGCCTGGAAGAAGAGGCCAACTCCCTAACTATGACCTTCTTTCAGGGAGTTGCAAAGAGTGATGAAGTCACCCCTGAGCCTCCTCTTCTTCAGGTTAAACACCCCCCGCTCCCTTCAGCTGCTCTTCATCAGACTTGTGCTCTAGACCCTTCCCCAGCTCTGTTGCCCTTCTCTGGACACACTCCAGGCAGTGTCTTTCTTGTAGTGAGAGGCCTAAAACTGACAGCTGGTTTGGTAGTGCTCAGGTCTGATATTAAAAGTTGCCTAATCAAGCCCTGGGTGAGTAAAACAAGTAGTTTTCTGTTTCAGGGAAGAGAATGAAAGATAATGCATAGTAGAGGGTATGATCCTCCCAAGGAAAGGTATGAGAGCTAAGCAGGGAGTGGATCTCCTATTTTTTTGTCCCTTAGCCGTGTAACATTCGAGTCTGTAGGCAAAAGCGTAGGTGTCTGTGTACTGCTCACTTGCTGCTGTCTGTCTGCAGTTGTATACCCTCAGGTAGTGAAGCCTCCATCTGCTCCTGCTGAGATGTGTTAATTGATTTTGTAGAAAGCAAAAAGTGGATTTAACTGTTCATCAGTGATGCACAGTGATCACTAAGAAATTAAGAGGACAAGGAATATTTGGCACAAACAAAAGAGGAAGCCTAACCTTACTGTTTTAGCTATCTAGTTTTAAAAGACTTTGCTCCCAATACGTTACTGGCTAGTAGTCCTGTTAAAAGTTGTTGTTCACGCTTAACACTTCTCTTTCAAAGACCCAAACATATCACTAGCAAAACAGATTGAGAGAGCAACCTCCAAATATCTAATTATAACAAATGTGGATTTTGACTAAGTAAGAGGAAAGAAGAAGCACTGGAGGGGGCCCAGACTGAGGGTACAGGTTTGGGCTATTACACTAATTTGACTGTTCATACCTTGTTTCTGGGTTAGACCCTGACAGTCTCAAAAGATTTTTCAGCTGAATTTCCTAGCCTGAAGAAAGCATCTGCATCCTGCAGAGAGAAGGGGTTGCTGGATTGTTGAGGGTATCTGTGTTTGACTTCTTCTCATTTATTCCATAATAATACATTGCTCTGAGAAAGGATAACAATTTCCTTCTATTAGCTGGCTACAGAACTGTGGTCTGCATTGTACTGAACTAAGATTCTCTTCAGATTTCATCCTACTCACGCAGGGTCAGTGACTGCTGTGATTAGAAATTCATTAGAGACCTCTTGGCTCTCTTTGGCTGGGTACAAGCACCTATAAAAGGAAGGGTGAATCAGTGCTGAGTGAGAATCTGCTCCTGTCTTCCGCCCCCATCATGTCACTCCAGCCCTTATTAGTTCTCTTTGTCCTAATGAACACAGAGCAATACTGTCATGTACTTGGGGATAAGCTCATCCCATGTTAAAACCCCTAGCAAGATTTCTCTTGAATTCAATGAGAGAAGGATGAGATCCTTCATGAGCTTTTCTCACTAAATAATACTGGTTTTGGATTTGTCTCAATAAATAATACAGAAATATGACTGTCAGCATCTCTCTGCAAAGGGTCTTTGTGGTAGTGTTTGGCCAGAAGAGACATATTTTAGGTACTGTTTAGTGGCAATTTATCTGTTCATTACACCCATTACACCCATTTACATTTGCAGAGCACATATAAATCTTGGAAAACTTGTTGGCTTACCCCTGTCTCAGGCATTGCCTGAAGGTTCCTGTCTACAGCATCCAAAAACTCAGACTACTGTAAAACTCAGCATCTAATTGTTGTTGACTACTAAACTATGCCCTTTTCAGGAAGTATGAAGCACTTATAGAGATAAGTCCCCTTCTTGGTTTGTTTCATTTTTTTTTTTGTTTAGTTTTGTTTTGTTTAAATTCAACAATATTCATGATTCTGATACAGATACCCGGATTGCTGTGGTGTTCTCTCTACCTCTCATGAGCTGGACCTGGAGCTTACACCACACATCCTGTTTGCAGACTCCCATGTTTCCTGGCTGGAAGTATGTTGGTTCCTATCCACCTCTGAGCTCCATAATTCCAGAAGCAGGGCAGGTGTTTTCTGTATATTGGGTTTTGTGGTTTTTTTTTATTATTTTCCCCACCTCCCCAACAGATTCCAGCTATGACTTCAGCTTGCTGGGTCTGTTCACATGCTGCTCTGAGTGTCGCTGGGGAAGGACACCACTTCTTTTCCATGTCCACAGGAAAGGGCTCTTTTATCTTAGTGTGGATGTTGGACTATGTAAACTGTCCATTGCTGGTAGTCACTTCCTGATGATCTTTTGGCTGAGAGGGTGATGACCCACCATGTCATTTTGTGGTTTGCTTTTATTCCATTGAACCAAACGGCACTGTTTTGTCAAAGAAATTGCTGGTGATGTTTGTAAAGCAGTGAGAATGGGGGAGAACGAAAGCTTGTGCTCACAGATCGGGCATCATCCAGAATTTCTTGCTTATTTGGCTTCACAAAGGTATTTAAGGGTCCAGTTTGGCCAAAAATTTCAGAGTTTTTCCTTTGTTGGATTCTGGAGGATTTCTTTGTTGGAATCTGTCTGATTTGTCAGACTCAGGGAGAACTGTCAAAGAATTAGTTTCCCAGGTGCAGACAGAGAGAATGGCCCGCCTCTGCTCCTTTCAGATGGTGTGTGCACAGGCTGTTCCTCTGCAGCACTCTCTTCAGTAGTCCCTATCCTTCAGGACAGCCCCCATCATCCCTCTGGAGCATGCCCATCTTTGTTATTTTATAGCCAACCAGGAATGTTTAACACTTCTCTGTGGTCGCCACAGCTTTGTCATGAGGATTTGGACAGGATACTGTCTGTCTGAGGAGAAACAGTGCTGCTTTCTTGAAATGCAGCACCTGCTCCATGGCATATGTGTTCATTGTTCCGTGGTAAATACGAAGCATCTTCTCCCACAGAGGAGGAGGAACCATACACCACACGAGGGGTGAGGGTAGCCGTGTGGTTTGCACCTTGCAGCAGAGCTGGGCTGTGAGCTTTCAGAGATGTTCATCGACCCATAGTCCTGTGACACTGTGGGCTGAAAGTACCAGAGTGTGTTGGCACAACTGCTGTTGGCTACCTAGTAACTACAGACAAACTTTCCTCTCAGGGAGGGGTTACAGGCTGCCTTGTAAATGACTTCAGAGATGCAAGAACTCACACAACAGCTGTATGAGTTAAGCTGAAAGCTTGTCACATACCAATAGTGCTGATATGGTTGTTCACAGAGATCAAAATTGTATTTCTATGTGGTGCCAGGACATAGTTTATTGAAGACTCACTTCTTCCTTTGGAAGAGATCAAACCAGGCTGTGAATGCAGAGACAGCTCACTCTGTGGTAGAGTAAGAAGAGAACTTGCCTGACATCAGTGAAAACTCACGGCCAAACTCCTACTCACAAGCAACTTCAAAGCTGCTCCTTTATTTTCAGAGATGAGCACCCTGCCTTTGCTGATAGCATCAATCACCAGGATGCAACAAACTGGTTGTAGGTCCAGAGCCACCCATGTGGCTCTGTGTTTCAGGATAGTTGGACCCTTTGCAGGAGACTTTTGACGTGTTGATAGCTACAAGGGCATCAGTCATTCTTGATGCAAGAACTCTGAACATCAAGGCCCAAGTAGAGAAAGCTGGACTTCTCTGCCTGTGCTTCTGATCCTGCTGCACCAAAGTCTTTTCTCTACCACCTGTAGATATTTCCTCTACCACTCAGAAATCAGATTTAAAAAAAAAAGATTAATTTTGTTTCTGATTTGAATGTGTTTTTCTTCTAATGCAGTATCTTCCATCAACTCCTGTCATGTATTTCTCTACTAGTTTACAGACTGTTTTTCCTTTGAGCCAATACTGACTAGATTTTCGGATC
Source organism: Anabacerthia variegaticeps (assembly GCA_035583185.1). Classification (NCBI taxonomy): domain Eukaryota; kingdom Metazoa; phylum Chordata; class Aves; order Passeriformes; family Furnariidae; genus Anabacerthia; species Anabacerthia variegaticeps. The sequence continues at coordinate 42,484,396 of JAWWEW010000001.1, read as the reverse complement.
TGTTCCATTAACACCTTGTGTCCATGAACAGAAGTCTACTGGTTCAAGCATAAACCCCAGAAATGGCATCCATCACAACGTGGAACTTTTACTGATGTGGCAAAGGTCACAACTGCTCAGCCTGTGAAGGTGCTGCTGGCTCAGGGACCCACAGTCTCAGGGATTTATGGTGCAACTGCCCTCTCTGTCTGCCCAATCTGCAGCTCTGTCCAGCAGCACATTTCAAGCTGGTGTGGAAGAGTATGGCCACAGGAACCTGCATCTCTGTGACCTTGATCCAGACTGCTGAAAACAGGTTTACATGCTTTTAAATTAAAAAGCCTCTCCATATCTTCTGCCAATACTGCCTGGACAAGGAAGCATAGCAACAGTACATCCCAGTGCATAGTTCTGAATTCCCTACTAGCTTTTAGTCACCTTCATGGAGAAACTCATTAACTTCAGGGTCTGGTGTTTAGCATCGCTGAGAGAAGTTGAGTTTTAATGATTTTTCTTAAAGTCCAGTGAAAGACGAAGTCTGTGTCCCAGACTTCAGCTCCATTCAAAACAAGTGGGATGTAAGAACGTAGGAACTGAGATGTAAAATATATACATTTTCTCTAACTTCAAGCAGCATTTTTGTATAGTTTCACCTCTGATATTTAATCTCCTATTCACTGCTTGATTGTACCTGGGGTGACTGGGTCACTGCTGGTGCAGGTAAATTGATGTTTTCTACACTCTTGACCTGATATTTTAATTTGTTTGGAGACAGCCAGCTATAAAAGATTAAAATTAAGACCTCCTTTGCTTTTTTATTTTTGTCTTACCTCTCAATTTCAAGTTTTCTACTTTCATCTCTATGTTCAGGGCTCTGCACAATGTTTTATTGGTCTGATGGCACTGCCATTGTAGTTTGGCTCACAGTACTGCAACTTTTGGCCAGTTGAAAATATTGTAGAAAATTAAAAGGAGTATCTTCTGACTATTGGTTTGTTGTGAAAAGAAGACTAAAATTAATAAAACTAAACCTAACACCTAATAAAAATAGGATAAGAGCAAGTATAAAAATAAATGAACTCTGGCAGAGAATGAGGGACTGTGACCTGGCAACAATTACAGAATCACAGAATATGCTGAGTTCCAAGGGACCCACAAAGATCATTGAGTCCAACTCTTATTCCTGCACAGCACCATCCCCAGGAGTCACACTATGTGCCTGAGAGTATTGTAAACATCTGTGACTCGTGGCCCATACTTTGGTCATTGCAATCTCTGAAAATTTTTTTCTTGTTATCCTGAACTTTTCTGGTCATATTTGCCTTGAATAACTGGGGAGGTAAAAAAGCTAAATACCTTCCAAAGAAATATAAAAGTCTATTTGATGTCAAATAAATTAACAGTTGGAGAGCTCTTTCTCCCCACCAACTGCAGTGTGATACTTATATTGAAAGAGGTTATTCTTACCATCAGACATTGAGAAACAGTGATTATTCCCTGCTTGCCACCTATTCCCTATTGTGTTCTTCTTGAAAATCAGCCTCACTAATAAGTCAACATGAAACAAAGCTAAACATGAATGAAAGATTGTAAGAGAGAGCTCCATGATAATTAAAAATTGGAAGTCTTATTCATCAGTATTTTCAGTGATTTGATAGAATCATAGAATGCTTTGGGTTGGAAGGGACCTCAAAGATCACGTAATTCCCTGCCACAGCAGGGACACGTTCCTCTAGACTGGGTTGCTCAAAGCCCCATCCAACATGGTCTTGAAGCCTTCCAGGGATGGAATATCCACAGCTTCTCTGGGCAACCTGTTCCTGTCCCTCACTACCCTCACAATGAAGAATTCTTTCTTATATCTAATCTAAACCTACTCTGTTTTGGTTGGAAGCTGGGCTAATGGCCACCTGCCTCTAACTAGACTGTGGTGTCTTTCTACAGCCCAAGGAAAAGTACCTGGCTGTCAAATGATAAAAGCATTTAAGACTTGCTTTGAACCATAGTATCCTACTCACCCTGTGACTGGTGTGAATCCTTTCTTGGGAATAGGTAGATTCATCTCTTAAAAAGATAGACCTCTGCCATTTGGCCAGGTCCAGCCTTCCTAGTCCCCCAAAAATCCCTTTGGAGGTAATCGGTGTCATCTGTGGAGTTTAGGGATGCTGACCCTACAGCAGATATCCACGACAGGTGGATGACTTGTGAGTGTTAAGAGCCTGGTTTTCCTTCACTGAGTCTTCTAAGGAAGCCTAAGCTGGCTGGTTCTGTGTGAGGCTCTGTGCTGCAGTTGTGCAGCCATCGTACTGAGAGCCAGAGGTCTCTCACCTTCCTGGCAGGCAGGATTCTGCTACAGGAGCCTAAAACCAAGATGTGGCAATATTCAGGCTCCTTTGGACATCTTCAGCTTTTTGTGTAGTGATGGGGTACGTTTACAAGTCCTGCAAATCATCAGATTTAAGGTCTGTTGGGCAGTCTTCAGTTCCCATAGAGAGATGCAATGGTTATGTGTGAAATACATACAGCAATACATACAGGCACTGCATGTTTCTGCAAACTTGGGTTCATACAGATAAGACATCAGTGTTTCAAGTGGGTAATAAGAAGATACTTGTGATTACACAGAAGAGTAGGTGCCAATTTAAAAATGAGCCAATTAATAGCAGATTCTAAAAATAAATATATTGCACTTAGTGAGAAAGGTAATGCTAAGAGCAAAAATGAACACAATCTGCTCCAATTGTGTAAGAATGGCTTTGAAAGATTCTGTGATACTTGTTTAGTTGGCTGGGAAGAACTTGAGATAGTCATAGCAATTTAAATATAGACTAGAGCCTCAAGTTTGAGTATGCGAGGCATGAAGAGTGAGCTTTGGCATGGGCCACATGAAAGCTGAGAACATCCAGATCAGTCAGAAAAAGACAAAAAAGTGCCAATGAGAAAAACTTTCAACACGGTATCTAAACCTCTGGATTAGCATTTAAAGTAGAACTATTCAATTCATTCTCTTTTTCTTCTTTCTGCTTTCCTACTCAACACAAAATCACTTGGGTAAGTAAACCATCTTTTTAAAGATACAGCCTTTAAGGTCTTTGTGGGTTTTGTTCATGAACAGCAGGAATATGTGGAGGTTTTTTGGGGGGTGGAGGGAGGGGGTAGGAGTTTCAGCAGCTGGCAACTGCGGACTCTAATCTATGGTGTGTGTAAGTCAGAGGTTCGGACACTGGTGGGATTTACAGTTAATGTCCAGACACATTCCGCTGCTCAGGGGTGTTTATTGGACCCCTGTTCCGTGCTAAGCCCTTTTTTTTCCCAAGTCTGTGTGAGGGTATACATATGTAATATACAGAAACATTGTGTAAGATGACATCAGAAGTAAATGTAACACAATTTGGCTCTTCCAAAGAAGCTGTGGACTAGCTCTGTCAATCAAAAAGTGTTTCTTAGCTAGATGCTCTCAATTCTAGCAAATGAACTGCTTTCAAGCTGTTGATTGGTTGAGGAAAATTACTTTCTCTGTTTTACATTTGCTGTACATTTTTGTAGCGTTGAAAGTATGCAGGACATTGTGTAGAGAAACTCAACTATGAACAAGTTGCCTGATCTAGAATTATTCGTGGAATGAGCCATCACAGCTGCAGGAATACACCCTTGTGTTGAGTGGGCACCCTGACAGTATGAGTAAGATGGAGCCATAAACCCAACCCTGTTTGTAGTCCCAACCTAGCAATCCCGGTAAACTGAATCCCAGACATTTGAGGCTATCTAGGCAAAGCCCATGTTACATTTGCTGTGTTTCTACATGCTTTCCCCTGATTTCCCTGCCAGTCGGTATGTTGGGTTAGATGAACTTTTGTTCTGGTTCACCAACAAATTCTTGTGATCCTATGTGCTCATCCATGGTCTCCTGTAAGATCCACACCACAAAAAATGAGAGAAACATCTGTGTCTGTAGAGACAAGTTAGGGTGCACATTGTGTATGCTGAATAATGACATTTACAGCACTGTTCCTCTGCTTTGAAGAGAGAAAGACCAGAACTGAGGGGTTCTAGGTAAAAAAATAAAGTTTTTAAGCTTTTGATTACCAGAGAGTAAAATAGACCCCAAGGTTTCCATAGCCCAAGGGGAATATTTGGGCACTGCTGTGCAACATTTAATAATTAGGGTCAGTGGCATTCAAATGCTTCACCCTTTTCCTGGTGGATATTTATGTGATCCAAGGTGAAGTAGATTAGCTGTTGCATGAGAAATCCAGAGATTTCTGCTTCAGAATATGTCAGAGAGGGAACAGACTAGGGCAGGTTCATGGCAGTCACACATTTTGCTTCCCTCTGGCCAACAGAGAGCATTTTGAATCTGGGTTTCCCAAATCCCCTGTAAGTGTGGGACATGGTTGCCTAACTTTTCCTTGAGGGGATGGCCCAGCAGAGCACACATTGTGATCGGACCCTGCAAACCTACTTAGGCAAATAACTCCTGAATGAGGCATGGGTTAAGCCTTTGCTGTTTCATCTGTGTATTTTAGCACAGGACTCCCACGCAGCATGTTGGCTTTTTTGAACGTGCTGCCTGATTGTGTAGGAGGGCAGTGGCAAGGCAGTCAAACCAATAGGTGGGAAGGTTTCTATTGTTCTGGCCCCCTCCTACCTCCACTGGTTGTGTAGGAAATCTATTTAGGGAGATCATCCAGCAAAACCCAGGCATCACTCCCCTCCACCCCCCTAGTTACCCACAGCTATTTGTTTTGTTGTGTTTTCCATTGGGTAGGTTTCCAGCCAGCTGGCCTCCCTCACTGGGACATCACACCGTGATGTGAATGCCAGCAGCAGTAAAAAGGGAGAAACCTGGGAGCTGATGGAGTGGGACTGTGACAACAAGCTTGGATACTCTGAGCTACAGTATGTCCCAGCATGCCTGAATATAAATACACAAAAGACATCAGAATCAATAAATAATCTGCATGCTATATATCACATGCTGTTTGGCAGTGAGAATAAGGCCAGCGTTGTGGATAGCCTTACACACTTGAACCTGAGCAGGATCCTCACGCTCATCTGAAAGCACTGAATTGCAGAAGTGACCCCTCTGACTGCAGTGGAAATACTTGCATTTTCCAAGCAGGGGGAAACCCATGTCAGTGCAGGGCTGGCAGAGTCTGCTCCCACTTCAGTACAGCTCACTCTGCTGACACTCTGGTTCAGCTGAATCAATTTAAAGGAAGCAAATAGCCATTTCTTTTTGTTCATGTTTATAGTGAGTCCTAGCAGTGCTCTGAGCAAAGATAAGGAGATGTGGCAGCTACAGTTCTCCAGGCCACAGAGCAGTGTCTTTTTTGGGGTGAAATGCTGCAGAGTGCCAAAAATACTTCTCTGTATGCTCAGGCAGGTGGAGAATTCACAACACTGAAAATCAATGAGGGAAGAACATGCAAGAGTCTCAGCAGTTGTTTAAAGCAATGCTTTGTGATTGTCAGACCTCCTAGTCCCAAAATTGTCTACCCAGAAAATGATCCTGGATTTCAGTAATTTTTATTCAAATGCAAAGAATATTTTGCTCCCATTCACTCTCTTTTAAATGCATATGAACTTGAGAAGCTGTGCAGACTATAGGTATATGGAACAACAGCTATATTGTACTTAAGAAGGTAAATATGTAGACAGGTCTCTGTATCCTGGAAATGATCTTAAGGGGTCCTGAGTTCTGCACACAGAACTCTTCAAGAGGTTTTTTCTTTCCTTTTACCCACATTGGGAAAGACACCAACAGACCGAAGGAAGGCACGTAGTGACAGAACAAGGGGGACTGGCTTCCAACTGAAAGAGAAAAGGTTCAGATTGGATATTAGGAAGAAATTTTTTACTGTGAGGGTAGTGAGGTGCTGGAACAGGTTGCCCAGAGAAGTTGTGGGAGTATTTGAGGCCAGGCTGGATGGGGCTTTGAGCAACCTGCTCTAGTGGAAGGTGTCCCTTCCCAAGGCAGGGGAATTGGAACTAGATGATTTTTGAGGTCTCCAACACAAGCCATTCTGTAATTGTATAAAAATCTCTATCAAATCAAATTAACTCCCAAGGGCTGCACACAGCTCTGCTCTTAGCACAGCACCACAACAGAGGAGTGAAAAGAAGAAAATCAGCCCACAGAGCCCACTGCATAAACAGCCTTAACCAAATTTGCAGCCCAACTTAGCCCTTTAAAAATATTTGTGGGGTGGGGGGGAGGTGATGTCAGCACCTGGGTTGCCAACACACTTGTTGGTCTCCACCCTCAGCCTACTTTAGCTCCCACACAGGGACAGAGCATCCAGACCGAGTGGGAGATAGGCAGAAGCTTGGAGGGAAATAATATCTGCACTGACCCAAAGTCCAGAGGCAGAACCACTGGGCTCCATTTACTTCCTGAAGGTAAAAGAAGTGGCTTACTTATTAGGTCAGATTTTCTCTTGTGCAAGGACATAGGTGGCTGACAAAACAACTTGGGAATGTAGGAATTTGTTAACTGCATGCACCGGGCTTTTAATATTTAATCTGCAAACTAAAGCAGTTTCAATTTAAACTCTCTGTCTTCATGCTGATATGGTCCCAGGGCTTCTCATTTACACCATAGATGTTACAGCATGGTCTCAAATATGAAATTCCTTGTCTAGAGTTTATGTCTCATTTGTTTAAAGGTTTTTATTTTATTTACACAGTATCCAGATGGGATTAGTGCATGATATTCATGATAAAGAATTCTCATTTCTCTGCATGAACTCTAAAAGCATACAAAATTCAAAAATTGCTGTCATACAGTAAATAAAAAAATAACCAACCGAAAACTTTTTGAGTACCATATGAATGTGATTTTTGAAGTATGACATTTTTAACATCTTGAAATTGCAGGGAAGGGAGAAGGTTCCTGAGAAAATACTATTTCATCTGTAAGATTAACTCACAAAATATGTCAAGTTCTTCAGAAATGAAAATGTCTAACCTCGGATTGTCCTTGTACTTTTAGTGATAACATAAATAATTCAGATTTATTGGTCTTTATAAAAGAATACTTTGCACCTAGTTTCATTAAAAAACCCACAAAACCAGACAAATATAGGAATTTAAAACCCCTTACTAGTAGCATATTTACAATGTATATCTGTTGAAAGTATTAAATGGGGCTCCGGCATTATATATTTGTAATGCTTTGCACAGAGTAGCACTAATTTCCACAGACTGCTCACCCCTGTGTGCTGTAGTTTGGGGTGACACTTGGAAATACTCCTTGTCAAGTGCTGTAAATCAAAGAAGGTGATAAGCTGTCAAAGCTGGCTTTTACTTATTAGCACCCCAGTGCTTACCAACTCCTGGCCACTGAAACAATATTTATTTAGAGCAACATAAATAGCTCTACTGAACCTACCACCTTCATGCATCTGTTCTTCACAAATCTTTCTTTTTTTCTTAAAAGGGCCTGTGCCCTGAAGGTTGAGCTCAAGGACACTCTCAGGCAACTCACTGAAGTATTCCCTTTACTCTGCCTGCTGACCTCTGCTTTCTCCTCATTACTCCCGAAAAATGGAGCGATCCACACGAGAAATTTGCCTCAACTTCATGATTGTCCTGATTACTGTAATCCTCATGTGGCTCCTTGTGAAATCTTACCAGGATTGAAAGACAGTCAGAAACTCTGGGAGGTGATTTAAGTGTGTCTCCAGACAAAAGTGACACCCACAGCATGCCATGGTGATGAGCTTTCAGTCAATTGAGGAGGTCGTGAACCTTTTTTTTACTCTCTCCTATCTGTTGCCTGTGCTAATGTTTGTAATGGGTCTGTGACGCTGTAATCATTTTATTGTGTAGTGATCCAGCTGTAAAATGTAACATGCTTGGGCACTGTTCAGTGTGTCTGTCTTCTCTGGTAGTTACTGTGAGTGCTGTATCCCCCTGCCCACCATGCCGGCTTGTTTGACTTCAGTGTTACTTTTTTGAGGGTATAAAACTGCAGTATGTAATGTAAGCACCTGTATTTGTCAGTGTAAGAAGCATAAACTTGCTTAGCAGAAAGGAATGTGAAGCCTCTGCTTTCACTTGCATATTTTGTTTAAATAAAGTCCCATGTAAAACCATTTTTTGGAGCATTTCTTATCCCTCTCCCAGCCTGACTGCTGCTCACTGAGAGAGCTGATGATAACTGCAGTACAGTGTGATATGCAAGTGTGATGGTTTTCTTGTTCCTCTCACTTGCATTTTAATGTGCATTTAAAAAAAACCAACAAAAAACAGTAGAATGGAAAACCCCTGTATCTTAGCAGACGTGTAGCCACATATATGACCTGTTTGGGTCACTTTTCTGTCCACAGTGACTTACACAGTTGATGCCTGTGGACACGGAGGTCAGAGAGAATCTCTGTCCTACTGGGGCACTGTCAATAATTGTGTTTTCTGAAGCTGGATTTGTCCAGGGATTCCCACAGTCCTATTTTTGGCCAAGCTATGCTTGGAGCAGTGCCTGGAGGGATGAGCCAGTTGCAGGCGTAGGTGTGTGCTGGCACCCCAGCCCTGCAGTGAGCCTTGCCCAGGGCAACAGTCCCTTGGGGTGCAGAGTGACATGCCAGGCACTGGCACAGCCATACCCAGCCCAGCAGGCTCAGGCGTGACTGTGTCTGGGTTTCTGTGATGGTGTCATCGCCCCCTAAAAAATCTTGAACCAGCTTGAAGGGCATGCAATCCCTGGGACTGTGAAATCAGTAGTCAAACTCCTCCTAGGCATTCCCCATCTGTTATTTTAATGGCTTCAGGGAATCAGCATCTTCTACAAAACACAGCTTCCTGTAGGAGGGCAGTTAGGTGTGTGCCATGTTGCTGATACAGCCCTTCTCCCCCTCCAGGAGCCTGCAAGGAGCAGGCAACATTGCAGGGCTGTGCAGAGTTACTCAGGGCTGGTCTCTAGGATGGTTAGGCAGAGTGATGCTGGCCTTGACAGCTGGGACTCAGGCCAGGCTTTAAGGAAAGACAGAAAATGTTGTCATAGCACCACTTATTAAGGGTGTGGGTTGCTTAAAGATTGCTAATAAATGGCCCCTTGCCCTGTGTCGTTTGTACTGTCCATCTGGGTCTGCAGTCATTCCACTGCAGCTTTTGCTACTCATCCTCTCAGTCAAGAAATCCCAACTATGGTGCAATGATAAAATGAGCAAACTTACCTACGGCATTTCTAGGGATGGCAATTTTTTTTTGTGAAAAAAAAAAAAAAGTCAAGACACTGAAAAGAACTTTTGCCATCAGTGTAAATGGATGCAGCCTTTCTCTGCAGCCCACTTTGCACCAGATGCTGCTGTGTTATCACCATTTCACATGGTTTGTTTGTGTTCATAATCTTGGCTGAGACATGAAAGGAATGACTGGAGAAGGACACAGAAAATCTATTTTTAAATACAGTGAATACTTGATAATTCAGTATGAAAGATTCTCATCTTTCACTGGCTGTAACTTTCAGAAGAGAGGGATATCATGAGCAAATTGACATGTTTGTGGCTAGCACTGGGGAAACTAGAGGTGTGGGCTTCACTGTCTGAACCACAGCAGTTCAGCAACAGTTCAAAGTGATTTTATCAATTTTCATATAGGAAAAATCATACAATAGTTTGGGTTGGAAGGGACCTTCAAGATCATCTAGTCCCAACCCCTGTGCTGTGGGCAGAGGCACCTTCCACTAGACCAGGTTGCTCAGAGCCCCATCCAACCTGGCCTTAAACACTTCCAGGGATGGAGCAACAACTTCTCTGGACAACTTGTTCCAGTGCCTCACTACTCTCATAGTAAAGAATTTCTTCTAATATCTAGTTTAAACCTACTCTCTTTCAGTTTAAAACCATTCCCCCTTGTCCTTTCACTACATGCCTTTGTAAAAGGTTCTTCTCCAGCTCTTCTGTAGACCCTTTAGGTTCTGGAAGGGTGGAAGAAGGTGTTATCAGAGACTTCCCTTCTCCAGGCTGAACAGTCCCAACTCTCTCACCCTGACTTCATAGAAGAGGTGCTTCAGCCCCCTGACCTTCTTTGTGGCCTCTGAACTTGCTCCAATAGGTCTGTGTCCTTATGTTGATGACCCCAGACATGGATGTAGCACTCCAGCTGGAGTTGCACAAGAGCAGAACAGAAGGGCAGAATCACCTCCCTTGATTGGCTGGCCATGATGTTTTTGATGTAGCCCAGTGCTCTGCCTGATTCATCCCAGGAGGCTGTTTGGTTCCTGCCACAAGGGCCTATTGATGGCTCACAGTCAGCTTGGTGCCTGTGATCAGCCTCAGGTGCTCTGCAGAGCTGCTTTCAACCTTTTGGCCCCACATATATGTATGTATGTCAACATTTGACTTACTGGAAGTTTTACACATTGCGTGCACAGGACATGAATGCAGCACACAACCTGCTCATGGAGAGGATTGCCAAGGTGACACTGTACTAAACCCATTTCCTCTGCCATCCCACACACTTTATTAAAAGCACTCTGTCCAGCAGACGAGGAAACCGTGGTTGCTCATGACTGAAACCTGACCCAAACAAGTTAATTTTCATTCTGACGTGTAAGTATGGATAAATTAGCCACACCCAGAACCAGAAGTCCAGCAGGGGTCTTTCCATTCACTTCACTGAGCTTTAGATCAGACCACAGCTACCTAGTTCTAGACGTTCAGATTTCAGAAGTTTGGCTCTAGGCCTGGTAATTTGGAATTGCTAAGCCCTTAGCATCTCACTCCACAGAAACTAGAGACACAGGATGTTCACCATGCTTTTGGGAAAACGCAGAACACTAGTTTATGTGTCTGCATACCAACTTAAAAAATTTTAGGCACGAAGATCTGAAACTTTGGTTAACCATTAGAAAATTCTTCAGTGTTGCTTAGCAAAATATTTTGATCTATCAAGTGTGTTTCCAGTGGCTGCAGTTTCTGGGTGTTTTTTTTTTTAAGAGAAGTGTGTTTATCAAGGAAAACTAAAATTTGTCAAAGGCAAATGTCATGCCTGAAAGCCAGTGTGTCTGTTTTGCCTTTGAATGATGTGTCACGGCTGCTGTAGGCTGTGTGATTTGTGCCCCCTTTCTCCTTTACTGCCCAGGTCCCAGGCCAGGCAGGTTCTCTATCTCATGTGACATAAACAACCACTCTCATGGTGTGTTAACTCCAGGTTGCAATGTAGGAAACTCTCATACAATGAGACAGAGGTGAGTATGGAAAAAAAAGTGATTGACATCAAGGAACTGAAAGTGCTGCATTTCTAACCAGTTTGATTACAGACATTTTCTTGCTGACATTTTTTAGTTTGCAAAAATTCACTCAAAATTCAGTTTTCTGTGGGAAAAAAACCTGCACACTCTGTAAGCTCTTTGTTCAGCTGATGTGAACATGTAATGTGAAATGTGCAAGCTCTGTGTGTGTGTTCAGCAGATGACTTAGAAACAAAAGAAGGAAAGGCAATAACCAAAGTTCTCAGCCTTATCAAGACAGCATTCCTGTGTATGCATAGAATTTTTCTCTGGATCAAACAAAAAAAATGTGAAGCATAAATAACTTCCTCACTACGTAGCAAGTCCAGCACAGTTCTATTTATACAACTGCATTTGGAAGTGTGCCAGAGGCGATAGATGCCCTTGCAATTCAAGAAGAACTTGGCACAATCATTATCTATATTTTGTTGGTGCAGTGAGGTAGAAGGCATTAAGAAGACTGACAGGTGCTGACGCCCTGGGTTGCCATTGTGGGGGCTCCTAAATCACTCTTCACCTACACAGCTGAGCTGCCTTGCCCCTTGTGTGTAGGGCTTACCCACAGATTAGCGTCTCGCAGGGCTGAGCTGGAAAAGCCTCTGGCACGTTTCCCAGCATCGAATACAGCTGGTGCACAAGCCAATCAACTCTGACCTCTTAGCTTAACAGTTCAGCTGTCAGCCTCTGAAGAGAGATGACAGCATTTTCAAGCAGGCTCCATTATGTGTATCAGCCAATGCTAATCTCTACTCACACTGGGCTGATCTGTGAGGAACTGTAAAAAAGCATAAATTCATATCCAGAACGAATGGAGATGGTCAGCTTGTGCTGGTGTGTGTGCTGTATCGCATTTGTAATTGCCAGTTCTTCACTGTAGTGGGTGGAGGAGGGAAGTGAATAATAATTTGGTTTTGGCAGCAGTTGTTGAAATAACTGCAGACCCACGTTTCCTTAGATTACAGTTTATAGGGCAGGGTCCAAGAAGGTGTTTATATGTGCTGTCTTTCAAATGACTGTTTCCCTTGTGTTTGACTTCTCTCCTCTTTGGAAGCAGGCAGTGGCTTCTCATCTCTCAGCCAGAGATGCACAATGGTATCATGCCCTGTTCATGTTTGCTCCACACTGCCACCCCTGCCATGTGCATGAAGGCCTAGAATGAGTGTGGCTCAGGTAACCTGAAGATCAAGTTGATGGGGGCAGGATATTCACAGTGACCCAGGTACTTAAATTGCTTAGGAGGGACTTAATCCCTTGTGGAGATGTGCTTTGGAAGAAGGGCTTCTCCAGATCCTATCCTGTGGCTCATAGAAATCTGCGTATTTCTGCATGCACTTGGCATATCTTTGGGCTTGCACATCCCTTTGACAGCCTGGCCTAGATGAATCCTCCAAAACATCTACAGGGAGTGACCCAATTCCTTAATCAAAACTATGGGACACGCTGAGCAATAAATAATCCAGAATGGATTTTGCATGTACCTCTTTTCCCTGCAGTATTCAACCCTTTTGCTCTTCAGCTGCTTGTTCACAGACATCTCTTGGCATAGCTGAAAGCAGGGGCATAATTTTTTAATACCTGCAGCACAGTCTAATTGGTGACTGTTTCAGTAGGATTAACCTGAACCTTGCTACCATGGTAAGACGGACCTACTTCTGCATACTGCAACCCGTTTCCCCAGTGGGCTTTGGTGGAGCTGGGCCTGGTTATATCAGACAAGGATCTGCCCCTTGTGTTTCTCCAGTTCTGATCTGCCACCCACAAAGATCTGATTCAGCATCACCTGGAAGAGATACGCCAGAAGTAGCTTTAGATCTTTCACTTAAACCCACTCTGGAGTAGAAGAATTTCACTACAAACATTCTTTCATCCTGTATCTATTAGGCTCTATTAACTAACACTTCAATGAACCTATAATTTGGAAACATTAAGCTTCACACTTTAAATCTACACCTGAATTTTAAGCTATACTTTTGAATTGCTAGGTTCTAAGACTTACTGGGCTTGGAACAAAATAACTAATAACAAGTAACTGAATTTAAAATACTTCTTTTGCAACAAATTTATTTTTCAACTCCAGTAGGATTTTAAAACTAGTTTGGTTTTTTTTAATGGTTTAAATCCAAGTGAAATCAGAAGCTAATAAACATTGAAAGCACTAAGCCTTGGTTGTTTTCTTGTTTCTTTTTCCAGCCTAGGATACTTCCCTACTTAACAATACCTCTGGGTACTTCAGCTACATTTTCACTTGTGTATCAAGAAAACAGTTAAACTGAAACTATTCCACAAGAGACAATCAATTCTATGTCATAATGAGGCCAAATAAAGTCTCCTGTTGTTTAATAAGTGGGAACTTATACCAGTTGCATCCAAGTCACACAGTTTGCAGTCTTTTTTGTGAGTGTTGGCTCTTTCCTCTGCTGAGGCTGTACTCAGCTGAGCACTGAAATTACTGAAAACTCCCAACTCTCAGGCTTGGGGAAAGCTTGTCTGCATAAACAACCAGCCCCAAAACTATAGTGCTCATCTTCTATATGTAAAACCATATAATACTGTATCTTGTGATATAAAATGGGATGGAAGTCAATGAAATTCAGATGGGAAACAGAGCAAACAGCAATTTATACAAATAAAGGCCCATTTAGCCAGGAACAGACCAAGACCAAAGTTAAACGTATTATTGGTTTTTTTTTTCTTTTTGAAGTATACAAAATGAAGTTGAGTAGATTGGAACATCTGGTTGTTAATCAACCTATGAAAAAGGTGCAAACTGGGAGACAACCACTAGGATGTGGTGATAATGCAAATATCAGAAAGACAAAGAAGACAGTATCAGTATGGAAGGTGCAGCATACCTTCCTCACATTAAAGAGAGGACTAAGAAAATAAACTAACTGTTAAAAAATATAATACTCCTCTAGCATGACATTTCAGAAAATAGGAAAAGTTCAATTAGGACTGAAGTGTTAACTAGAATAATGTGTGCTACAGGACACCAGCAAGGCTGTAAGGCAGAGAGCACAGTGGCCACAGAAAACTTCAGCTATACACCGCCTCCACAAAGCAGGGAAATGTCAGACTGGGGTCTGATTCATGCTACATTTCTTAACAACATTAATTGTTGTTCCATGGGCAGTCAGACTTCTCAGAAGGAGAAGCTGTGCAGTCATTAACATAACACAGGATCAGGATCAAATGTTACCTTTGGAAAATTATGATGTGACAGTGACCACAACGTGCATAAGCAAAACAACCTTATGGGAGTGGGAAGGCTAAAAGAAGAATCAGCAAAATACAGGGGGTAATTATAAATAAAATGCTACTGTTCAAAACACAGAAAATTTATCCACATTGGCAAAACTTTAAAGAACTCAGAAAAGTTAAATAAAATGTTGTAAGGAGAGTAAGAAAAAATATTGAATAACACCAGGGCAGATGCTTTAAAAACTAATAATGAAACACATCAGAAGCAAAGAACCTGCCAGGAAACTGCAGGGTCTGCAGAACAGGAGTGCTCAGAGAATGTAAGTTTGGTATAGAAAAGGTATATTAATCTCCTGCAGCAGTGCTTATTGTGGAAGGGCTTAGGAGAGTTTCCGTGCTAGAAATTTTATCTGCAGGTGATGAGAAATGGTCTCACCTGAAGGGCCAGAAGCCAACAGCATCAACAGTGATATATCAGCAGGACCAGATGATGTTCACCCAGTGACTTTAAAGGAGCCCTGATATGAAATTACCTGCCAAGTTACTGTGGAGTGTAACTTATTGCTCACCTCAGACTGCTACCAGAGGAACAGAAGGCAGCAGATTCAGTATCAGTTTGTAAGAGGACTGCCAAGGACAGCTGGGAAGCTACAGACCAGAAAGTTCCATTTCCATGTTGGAAAAAAACCAAGAAACCACAGAAAATCAAACAGACAGTTCAAAGGTGTGTAAGTGCCTTGGGTTGTCAAACACTGGAACAAGCTGCCCAGGGAAATGGTGGAATCACCATTCCTGGAGGTATTTAAAAGATGTGTAGATGTGGCACTCAGCAACAGGGTTTAGTGCTGAACTTGGCAGTGCTGGCTTAATGCTTGGAGTTGATGATTTTAAAGGTCTTTTCCATTCTAAACAATTCTACAATTCTATTATTGTAAGTGTGAAAAATCAGTAAGGCTTCTGCAAAGGGAAATCATGCTTTTGGTATCACAATTTGGAAACAATCAGTAAGAGTGATCAATATGTTTTAAAAGCCACAAACTGCCATAGGACAGAAAGGGGAGTTCTTCCTTCAACTGATGACAGACAGAAAAAGAGTGGCAGTGAACAGTGAAAATGCATAATAAAAGGAGATCTGCAAGAGACTGCATTGTTTAACATAGAGGAAAAGCAGGAGAATTGCAAAATTTTCTGGTGGTAAAAATGTCATAGCTGAAAAGCTACAGAATGTCATCTGAATGCCAAATCAAAAGTGATAAAATGGTAGATGAAATTAAAAGTTGACAAATGTGAAGGAGGGCATATAGGGAGAACAAAACAACTATAACACACAAAATAATGAACTCTGCAGACACTGGCACACAGAAAAGATCTAGGAATCACTGCAGAGAGTTCCCTGAACATATCAGTTCCATGGTCAGTGTTGGAAAAACTGTAGAAAGGGGCATTAAAATTATAAACAACATTGTGGCAATTTCAACTTGAGAAGAAATTAAGAAGATTAGATCTCTTTAATGTGAAAAAAAAAAAAGGCAACTGAAGAAAATATACGAGTAGTGAAAAATAAGAGCACAAGGACTGGCTATCACACTTTCTCAGTCCCTCCAGCAACTTATAAAATGAAGAAAGGCATTTCACACAGCAAAACTGACATGTAAAACTCAACAGTGCAAGATGTTCTGAAATAATACAGAACAGATATGCTTTAAAATGTTTAGACAAATCTGCAGAAAGGAAAAAAGGCAGAGTCCTAAGAAACATGAGGATAGACCTACTGGCTCCATAGGAAGCTTAATCCATGAAATGCTAAGTCTCAGAAGGTATTCTGGGGAGTTATTGCTCCTTGTTTTACCTGTTGTTGGGGCATCACAGGGGCCAGGGGCTCCCCAGAGAGGGAAGAACCGAGCCTGGCAATAAAGACCATCCTACTACCCAGCCATGGTGCAGGGCAGGTCAGGGGCAAGCAGAGGCAGATCCAACAGCACACATCAAGCACCTCACTGGGAATGGGAATGGGCCAAATAAGACAGAAGAAGATTGTTAACAGCCTTCAAAAATATACAACATAGTAGTGAAGAAGGAAGCAATAAACTCTTTTCCTTGCACTCAGAGTAATGGGCTTGCATGTTAGCAAAGGAGATTTCAGAGCAGTTTTCTCAGTTGATTTAATGGATGGTGTTTTTAATTACTATGCTACACTACTGAGAGGTGTGAGGATACCAATATCAAGAGATGCTGTCAGTGGCTCTTAAGAATGAGTTAAAAAATCCATCAGAAATAGTTTATAACAACTACCTTAGCTTGGAGAGGGATACTATCTCCTGAGGTGTTTCTATGAAAGAAAATAACAAAGGGTTCTTTCAGTGCTTAAGAGGCCTCAGCCTCCTCCGCCCAGCTCAGTGAAGAGGAGGACATTTTGCAATGGAGATAAATGCTAATAGAAAGTTGATGTAATTTGCTTACAGGAACAAACAGGGAGTATGTGAATAGACCTATCTGCACTTTCCTTGATGGAATTCAGAAAACGTTTAGGTGACCTAGAGCAGGGTTTTCCAGCATGGAAAATTCTTGCTTCAGGAAGACAAATGCGACACCAATTTTATTTCCTCCAGGCTGCTATCTTTTTTTGGGGACCTCTCAGACCTTGAAGTGCAGGATCCTTAGCAGAGTTTCTCCAAGGTTAGGGCATTCATAACAGCCAACTCCTATTCAGGCAACACGTGATAGAACAGGATCATAGAATATATCAAGTTAGAAGGGAACCCATAAGGATCTTTGAATCCAACATCCTGTTTCTTGCAGCAATACCTAAAGCTAAACCCTATGGCCAAGAGCCTCGTCCAGCTGCCCCTTGAACACTGGCAGGCAAACTGAGCAAAAACCACTCACTACAGTTCCAAACCCCTGAAGGGGCATGGCCCCAAATGTGATTGCCAAACTCTGAATTCCACCAGAAACTCAGGTATAACTCACCTATTTTGATTAATCGGGCTTTTTTTGAGATAGTAGCAAAACATCTCCACTATTGTCCCAGCACTCCTGAGCAGCAAAGGGCTGTGACACGGGGGTGGATGCACCAGCTACAAGGAGCTATCAGAGGGCTATTTTTTTGCCTTAGAGGGGCAGCGGGTGCTGAGCTTGCCCGGCGCTGTCCAGGGTGCTGAAGCGGCGTCCCTTCGCCCTCCGCCCCTGCCCGGGCGGCTCTGCCCGCCGGGACCGGGAGGGACCCCGGCACCGGGGAACGGGGAGTCCAAAACCTCCGGGTGTTCTTTACAACAGGAGCAGAAAAGTATTGATCTCACCCGAGAACGGCCTCAGTTATAACTCTGAGGGGTCAACAGGAAGGCAATTAATCACAGAATCATAGAATATGCTGAGTTGGAAGGGACCCATGCGGGTCATCAAAGTTCAGCTTCTGGCCCCGCACAGGACAAACCCAAGAGTCACACCATGTGCCTGACAGCGTTGTCCAAGTGCTTCTTGAACTCTGTCAGGTTTGGTGGTATGACCCATTCCCTGTGGAGCCTCTTCCAGTGCCCAACAACTCTCTGGGGGAAAACCTTTTCCAAACGTCTAACCTAAAGCTCCCCTGACACAGTGTCAGGCCATTCCATCGGGTCCTGTCTCTGGTCACCACAGAGAAGAGATCAGCACCTGCCCCTCCACTTCCCCTCACAAGGAAGTTGTAGACCACAATGAGGTCTCCCCTCAGTCTTCTCTTCTCCAGGCTGAAAGAAGCCAAGTGGCCTCAACCACTCATTATATGGCTTCCCCTCTAGACCTTTCACCACCATACTGGCTCTTCACTCACCACAGTGTGAGGATGTTAATAAAAATGTTGATGATGCTTATGCCTTTGAAGTTGTCTTTTGTGTTTTTCCCCCATCTCTTATGACTTCATTGTATAATCACACATCAGTGGTGAAGACCATGTTGTGGGGCCCTTGTAAGAAGGAAAGTTTTGAAGGGGGAGTGAGCCTTTTTTTTGAGCAGAAAAGAATGCAAGGAGGCAAACCCCAAAGCTGTCAGTGGTATGAGGATGAACTCATTAGAACCTAGAAAATGTGCCAGGCATTAAACAGAGGAAACTGCCCACTCTGCCAAGGGCATCTGACTTTCTATGTTTGGATATTGTTGTGGTTTAGCTGCAGATGGCAACTCAGCACAACCCAGCCACTCACTCCCCCAAGAGCAGGATAGAGGAGGGAATCAGAAAGGCAAAAGTGAGAAAACTCATGGGATGAGATAAATACAGTTTCATAAGTAAAGCAAAAGCCTCACTTACAAGTAAAACAAAATAAGGAATTAATTAATCACTTTTCATGGACAAGTGGATGTTTGGCCATCTCCAGGAAAGCAGGGCTCCATCACATGTAATGGTTACTCGGGAAGACAAACATCATCATTCCAAGCATCCCCCCTTCCTCCTTCTCACAGCTTTATATGCTGAACATGATGCCATATGGTCTGGAATATCCCTTTGGTCTCAGCTCTGTCTCCTTCCAACTTTCTGTGCACCCCCAGCCTACTCACCAGCAGGTTGGTATAAGCCCTACTCAGCAGTAACAAAAACATCTCTATATTATTGCCACTGTTTCCAGCACAACTCCAAAAGACAGCCCCATAGCAGTTACTATGAAGACAATTGACTCTACCTCAGTCAAAACCAGCACAGATGTCACTTAAGGGTCACATTTCAATTGCTGCAGAATGATGATGTGACAGCTTTAAACAGGATGAGACAATGTCTTCCATGCTCAGTGTCTACGTATTTGTTGAATAACACAAAATTCGGCCATGTCAGAGAAATGGCTGCTACAGTAGCTGAGTCAAGAGAGTGAGATTGTACCCAAAATTTTTATTCACCAACTATAAAACAAGATATTTCATTCTCAAACGGTATCCTACTTCTCTTTTGGAGAAACCTTTCTCATGGCTGAAGCAAGGAGGGACAGCGTGGGAATCCAGGCCTCTCCCTTGCATTAGCGTAATTCAATTCTAGACTATTTTGCATTGAACCTCATTTTCCCCAAATATGGTAAGTTTTACTTGTCCATTTGCAGGGATCTTGTGAAATTGAATTCCTTAAGATGTGCAAAGCATTCCTTGTCCAGGCTGGAGCAAAGCTATTGGGACTCAGCCATATTACAGTAGTTTTCTGAGATACACTGGTATTATGTTGATTTATTAACAAAAAAATTTGCTCTCTTTAAACCATGGTATTTTTCCCATTGCAGTGTTTGTTTCAGGTAATTTAATATGAATAAAATGAAATTATTACAACTGCTTTGATCCTAAGAGCAGCAGTGAGCTGAGGTATCCTGGAATTAACTCCTGGCACAGTAAAAGACTGATGCAGAAGTCCCACTGCTGATTCAGCTAATACATCACTCTACAGTCCCCAGCTGCCATGGATATTTCAGACTTATCTTTTTTCTAGATAGGTACATAGAGTCACAGAGTACACCAAGTTGGAAAGGACCCAGAAGGATCATCAAGCCCCAATCCTGGCCCTGCACAGGACAATCCAAGAGTCATACCATGTGCCTGAGAGCATTATCCAAACACTTCTTGAACTCTCTCAGGCTTGGTGCTGTGACCACTTCCTTGGGGAGTCTGTTCCAGTGCCCAACCACCCTCTGGGTAAAGAACTTTTTCCTAATATCCAACCTAAACCTCCTCTAACACAACTTCAAGCCATTCACTCAGGTCCTGTCACTGGTCACAGGAGTGAACAGATCAGTGCCTGTCCCTCTTCTTCCTCTCACCAGGAAGTTGTAGAATTTTATGAAGTTTCCCCTCAATCTCCTCTTCTCCAGGCTGAACAGACCAAGTGACCTCAGCTGCTCCTCATACAGATTCCCCTCAAGGCCCTTCACCATTTTGAATGTTTTTGCTTATGCATATCTCCCTCTTTGAAATTTAGGCACTTGATATTAGGGTTATATTGATTAAGTTTTCAGTAGCAACACAATGACCTCTCCCAAATGGCATCAGCTGCACTGCCTCCCACAATGCTCTATCCCCAAAGGCAATTCTCTCTCTGGGAGGTATAAAGTTTCTAATTTCTATCACTCAAATGTCTAGGAGCTGTCATAGCTGTGCCTGAAAAATAACAGAATAGAACTGTGGCATAGAAGTTAATTACTGTTATGTATGAGACTCATAGGCAGTGATTATAGACATCCATAATAAACTTAAGAGGATCACAAAAGATATGGTTGCTAGACAGCGATGTTTAATTTGCATTCATAGGTGCAAATTAAGAATATAGAATAAAGCATTAAAGTGCCAGCATCTCTCTCTGACTAGCAGTTCAGCCAGCTCCAAAATGCAGGTGCCCAAAAGCACTGCACCACCTCTCTGTAGTTTTTGGATCTCTATTTGAATTAGAAATTAGTTTAGTGCTCCAAGAGAACTGATATTTCACATAATGAGAAAGTCACCAACTAGCTTTCTACATAGTCTCTGAGGATATGAATGCTTAGTCCACCTTTTAAAACAAGAGCATCCATACCAAGGACTAAGAAGACTTTCTGACCCACTCAGTAGATAGTTGATGTTCACAACTCCCTCAGACCTGCCTTTTTATCCAGCAAATGGAGGAGAGCACTGTGCTGGGATTATAACTTCTTGCCAAGGCTCAGGATCCCCTGTTCTTTGCAGTTGCTGGATTAGTTTCTTCTGGCCAGATTTGGAACCAGCGTAAATTTGCTCAGCTTCACAGCAGACAGGCATGACTTACAGTAACTGAGGCCTGTCTCAGGCAGGGACAAAAAAAAACCCAAGAAACCCACCACCATCTTTCTTGTAGTGTTACTTCAGGTACTGGAAGGCTGCAATTAGGTCACCAGAGAGTCTTTTCCAGGCTGAACTATCCCAAATCTCTAAGCCCTTCCTCATAGGAGAGGTGTTCCATCCCTCTGATCAACTTGGTTGCCCTCCTGTGGACTTTCTGCAGCAGATCAATGTCCTCCCTGTGTTGAGGACTGTAGAGCTGGATGCAGTACTCAAGGTTGCATCTCATATGTCTGTCTTCATTTCCAGTATGACACATTGCCATGACCTGCTGTCCACTGGTTGGGTTTTTCACAGTCACCTCCATGCGTCTTCCTTGGTTACCCTTTCAGTTGGGCAATACTGCCCATAAACATACAACGGGCTTCCTTGTGTCCCTTTCTCCAGCTCCTCTTGTGCTGCTCTGCTTTGCTGAGCTGGTAGGTGTCAGCCCCATGCTCCTATTCCTTGTTTCAGGCTGTAAGCTCTTTGGGGAATACACCACCTATAGTTACATGTTTTTACAGACCTTCAGTACAGTGGAGCCCAGGCATTAAGAACATGGCAACACAAGTCGCCAGCTGTCTGCCCTTCCCCATAGCTCATTTTGGGCCAAGCTGCTGTACCCAATTCTTGCTTGGAGGTTTTAGAACTAAATCTCTTTTCTAATTATAGTTCTATATAGAGAAGAGCAGTTCCCTTCACTAGAATAAGTAATGACCTGATTTCTATGTGCATTGCTCACAGGGGAAAGCACAAAGCCAGTCCTGCTATATTCCTGTGGGATCTTGTAGGAAGAGTCCTGTCTAATCTTTGGCAAGTCTTATAGAGAGTCTGCACTGCCGCAAACTAAGGAAAACAATGAATAATTCATTTTCTTATCTGTTTCAGGATTGTTTTCTGAAAAACATCTCTTTTAATAATTCATGTGATTTTTAGCTGCACCATGCTGTAGACACAAGAGTACAGAGGTGAGTCCTACTGTTTTTCTCAGTGTAGCCTGGAGGATTCATTAGTGCAAAATTTGAGTTCTCATTGGACTAAGTTGCGAGTGAGGAGTGAGAGATGGAAATTAGGATGGTTAACAAGATTTAAAGTAGAACAATTCTCTGAAAACCATAATTCCAGAGGAGTCTTCCTATGATGCCAAAATGGTCATATGTTGGTGATGTCAAGCTTGTCAAGAGCCAGCTGGGGAACACAGGGAAATATATTCAGAATTCTCATATTTCCCTATATACAGTTTCCCCTATTTCACCAACACTACTTGTCAAACACATGAACTTAACATTTATAGACTTGCACTGCAGCTACTATTTCAGGCTGTAACTGATTCCTACCTCAGTCAGATCCATCCAACCAGCAGAGCTGCAGATTGAGGTTTCCTCTAGAGCTCAGGCAGGAATGACTACAATCTGTAATACCCCAGTAGCAGACAGCCCTGCAATTCTGGCCATCCCTGTGGAAGGGTCAAAAAGCTCTGGTCACATTCTGACAAAAATGACAGACACATTAAAAGCTAGCCACAATCCATGAAGCGAGGGATTTAAGGAGGAAATGATGATCTCACATGAAGTCAGTGTGTGCCTGATGCTACCAGTGATTCTCTGAGTCTGTAGTGGCAGATCTGGGTTCATTAACCTGAGCATCAGCACTCTGTTCACATTCTGCTCCACCTAACAGCACTTTTTTCAACTGGGGACATGCTGAAAATGCCCTGCTTGCAGCAAACTGTTTCAACCTGCTAAACAACCACCATCCAGCTGTGCCCCATAGGGCACACAGTGGGTACAGGTGCTTTTAAAGATTGCTTTTCCATTAAGAAGGACAATAAATTAATGTCCTTTACCCTGTACATGACAGTAAATTTTTTTGATCCAGCTTCAGTGCTGCTCCAGGAAACAGCCTGGAGATACAATTCTCCAAGACAGATCTCATAGATAAGATGGACCTTGTTTGCTTCTAAAAATAGTACATAGAAATACCACCAGCACCAGAAGTACCTTCAAAAAGAGCCATTTAGAACCACAGCAAAAATACTTCTCCCTCCCTCAAAGGACAAAAAAAAAAGCTACAAGCCAAGAAGTGTCAGGAAGCTGGAGTAGCACTTGCTCTCCTCCTGGCTGTAATCAATTCCCCAGCCACAGATCCTGTCGGCTCTCACCGCCCCAGCTCCACAGATGCTGGTGGAGCACCAAGGTTACTGCAGACACCTTGATGTTGAAGAAGCCCTGGTAACAATTTAAATACACATTAGCGAGGATAAGCAAGTGCTGGGAAGTGGCTGAATCTGTAGCAGAGAAATACAGGCCACCCTTATACAATTCTGCACACAGAATTAAAGAACTCCCAAGCAAATCAAGGTAAACATATCTGCTTTTTAGGTCACATACAACCTCCCCATACCATGTTTTCGTCAATTATATTTTCATCTGCCCATCCAAGGCAAGACATTCTGCATAGCTTCAGTATGCTGACTTGCATTTTATAAAATAAATTAGCAGCTTAGACTTACAACATGGCTGTGCCTTTTTGAAACTACACCTGGGCTGCATGGCACTGCCAATGTAAATCATAAAAAAGAAAGGAGTCAAATTGCTTTACAGGCTGGGCAGGCAGTACATGCTGCCTGAGGTGCACATGGACAGGCACGAACCTTTGGGAGAGATGTCTGGTGAAGTGCAGCAACCATGAAGGCTGCAGAAAGTTTTTCAAAAGATCCAATTTAAATCTTCTTTATTCTTAATTAATCCAAATTCTGCACCCTGCAGTGGGTATAAATACTGATTCTACTTTCTTGAAACAACTTTTATACCTTTTTTCCCTGTTTTTTGTTTGTTTGGTCGGTTGTTTTTGTGGGCTTTTTTCCATTTTCCCCTCCCCAGGGAATACAGCATCCAGTTGTTCACAGGTCAGTTTGGATCTGTATCAGTGACAGTGTAAATTCTGGTTTTTTTTAAAGAAAAGCTTAGATTTGCACTGTGGGCATCATTCCTGGGAAGGAGGGAAGGCAGTGCCACACAAACATCCTCCCTCAGCAGCTCACAACCAGTGTTAGGCACACACCAGGGACATTCTCTGCCCCAGGTTTGGCAAGCACCTTACAGGCCAAAGTTAAAGCACAAGTGGGCAGGATGATTAGATCTGAAGGCACCAGCATGCAAGGGCTCCACAGGAGAGGGAATTTCACACTTAGCTTCATTAAATCCATCACTCTGAAAGACAGGAAAATTAATCACCCAAACCAGTTAGATTGTAGTGATACAATCTGACACAGAGCCAGATGACATTTCTGGATTTTATTTGAAGTTGACAAGGCATAACTGAGAGAGTGACACCAGTAAGAAGGTAGTAGGAACATTTGTGCCTCTCTCTCCTCCTCCCAACTCCATGAACTCCAGTGTAGAGCATTAAAAATAAACCAGCATAACCTAACAAATGGCAGAAAGTATTTCAGTCAGAGCAGGGCAAGGCAAGAAAGCAAGAATCTAAGATTTGAAACAATGAAAACTGTTACTAGAAACTTATTTTAGAGGCTTGAAGAATGACATAAAAAAGTGCTTAAGACCTAATGACTATAAATAATGGCTTTCCAAAATCAGTGGTAGTAAGTTCAACATGCAGAGTTTTATTCCTTGTATTTTCATGCAAAATATGCAAATGCTCCATATTTCCAAATTCATTGGAGAGGACTAATTTCTGCAACACCCATAGAATTTTGCTGATTAACTCCACAATGAGTGCATGTTTCCAGCTCTGCAGAGAAGCCCTGCCCCCCATCTGACATTTTAGCAAAGAAATGAGAGGGCTTAAATCCAAGGAGTTTCCAAAGAAGTTTAAGTACTCCCATTGCTTTGATTTTTTTGCTTATAAAGTGATGGCCCCAGTAGTAAATAATATGACATAAAGCACTTGATCTGAGGAAGTTCTGATCACATTTCAGACTTGGGAATACCACAGAGCTGTTACATCCCATTTTTACCTGATCCAAAAACGTAAAACAGCTTTCATCTGTATTACTGCATATCTCAAAAATAAAACCCACAGTGCTTCAGTTTAGAATGACGTATAATTTATTGGTATAATTCACAAGTAGTTGGATACTACTCAATTTAATCTCCATATGCAAGTGATTTACACAAACATATAATACTAAAATTGATTGCTTAGAAGGTAAAAAATACCATGGGTATGAAATGCCATGGTAGATGTTGCTCGATATACTACACAATCTTAGTGTCAAACACTTTTACTCATTTATGGTTTTAGAAAAAAGGTAGTTTGCCATTTTAAATTTCTTCTATAAGTAGTCTGGGAAATTCAAGAGGTTTTGCTCTAAACCTTCTACTCAATTGTTTCTCCCAGATCTTCAGAACTGAATTGACAACCAAAGCAACATTTTCACTAGTCCAAGCAAAAGATACAGATTTTTGCTCCCCTGAATTCACCAAGCACCACGTGATAAATCACGTTGCCTTCTAACATGTAATACAAAATACTAACCTCTGTATATTCAAAGGAATGTGCAGGAATTTAGATCATGCTTCTTCAGCATGGTGGTGTTGGTGAGAACAGCCTAATATTACAATTTTTGGCCCCTGCCAGTATCTGGTAGTTGTGAGTGTGTTTGCAGTTCACTGTAAATGTATTAGCATCACCAGACCATTTGGTATTCATGCAGCTGATCGTAATTCTGCATAAATTCTTCTCACTGAAACTTGTATCTCATAAGCCTCATTAATTTTGCATTAAGGATATAATGGCTGCATGGAGAAAATTGGACTTTAATGTGTTTGTCTGCATCAGATTAAATTATATGCATTATCTTCTAGATGAGGTCCAAACATGTATTTTGCTTGAAATGCCAGTAGTTATGCCAGCCTTAAAACATACCGCGAAGTTAAAAAGCTTTCACAATACAAGATCCAGTTACTTATTCCACATATACAAAAACACAGCTAGAGAAATACAATTCAATTGTCAATGCTGACTTATGAGGAAAGTCTAAAAAAATAGAAAAACTCTGATATCTGGACATCAATTCAGAAGGTAACACTGCATAATGAGGCAATATGAGCACCCATTTAAAACGAAAAATCCCCAGCAAGAGAAGCATAAGGGGATCATGTTACAAAAATAGATGAATGCTGCGCCAAAAACATGCACACGATTGCCATGGTCATTCCGTATGCTAGTGATGGTCTAACAGTGATCTAACACAAGAGTGAGACAGTGCTTCCAAATAAAATCAAGTGAGTAACTACATATTGATTAAACTTTCTGATGCAGCAAAATGAGGGCACAGAGCCATCTCTGGGTTCTGGAGCTGTTTCAAGATTCGCTTGTAAAATTTTTCTCTGACACGATTGAACTCCATTATGTCCAGTGGATCCTCATCAATCCAGAATTTGTGGAATTCATGCATTAAGTAGCCTACAAAATAATAAAAAGGGAGAAGAGATAAAGACAGTATGTAAAGATGATATAAAAAAATAGAAAGAAGCCTGCAATTAATAATTATGGTCTGGACAGAGAATCCCGGTCACTGAGGTGTGACGCTTCATGACACTCGGCACGGACAAGACTCAACCTATTTTGGACGAATCCGAAACTGGATGAATATTACACACTGGCAGAACTTCTCACAATAAGCACAAGTAGTCACTAGTTGTCTTGACATATGAATTCATTAATTGCAACATTAAACTAGTGAGTACAAAAGCAATGAAAGATGCTGTTGATGCTGCCCCACCAGCCTTTTGTTTACGTTCAAATTCTGCCTCACAGATATTACCTCATAGAAACATTGCTCACTCTCCCCTGAAGAAGAGCATACTTGTAGGTAATGTAACAGTTGCCATCACATTTTTTTGTGTTAATGCATTTTTGCCTTGTGTGTACATAACCTTGCTGAAAATGTTTTTGTAACACTTATGCCTATGATCCTGAAAAGATGAATGGTAAGGTGATATAAAGAATGATCAGCTTTAGCAAGACATCCCTGTTACAGGAAGAAAGTAATTCCAAAGCAGGTTTAATATATGGGCTTTGATTAAGGCTTTTATCCTCTTGGTTCTGTCCTGTCCTTGGCCTCAAAGAGTTTCATTGACAAGAAAAGCTTTACATCCACCACTAAAACTTCAATGAACTGGATACAATCTCTTGATCCTAACTTCCACAGCAGAGGTACCATTGAAGGAGTGTAATTATTAACCCTAACACAGCAAAATGTGCAAGTTGGTTTTCTGTACTCCTGAAAACAAGGACATTAGCTGTAAAAAAGTGTTAATTGCTTTTATCCATTTTTTTTCTACTGTATGACAATCAGAACACACACGCTTCTAACTTCAATTTCAATATATATTTGCATAGGTATGTTTTTTACCCCATTATCAGTTTGAGAAACTTCATTCAAAAGGTACTTTAAGTAGATCTTCAAATCTCTTCCATATATTCCAGCAGCCACAGGCTGTTTGATTCTCAGAGATGTTATTTTTTTATTTTTTTTTTTTGTTTGTTTGTGTTTTTTGGTTTGGTTTGAGTTTTTTTTTGTTTTGTTTATTTTACCCCTGGTTTGGTAGTGGCATCCATCACAACTTAAAAGCTGAACTCAAGCATCCTAAACCCAGGAGAGCAACACTAGCACTACAGTCTCTGTGCTGTGGCAACTACGGATAGTAAAAAAAGTGTTAGCAGAGTACAAATTATCTACTCCCTTTCTCCCCTCCACATTCCCCCCCCCACTTACAGAAGGTCTGCTGAAAGTGAGTGAGTGTTGGTGCTTCTGGAGCAACATTGTAGAAATGGGTCTTCAGAGCTCCACTCACAAGCAGGTTGTATGCGAGGTCTGTTATGTTAATGCCCACAATAGCAAAAGAGTAGCTGTAAAAAAAGGAAACAACATTTGTGGAGAGTTCACCTTCGTTCTCTCCTTTGTGAGTTTCCAAGGTTGTGGGGGTGGAAGGCAAGAAAAGCATTTATTCTGCATGCTTTGTACATTCTATTGGCAGCGCTTCCCTTGGGAGATATATGAACACAGTGAAAACAGGAGTTTCATTACTGGGCCAGCCCTTTCAGTAGAACAGCAGTGATTAGTTCCTACGAAATAAGAACAAGCACAGACATCCCTGGGCTCCTGCACTTGACTGTGAAATAGGGCAAGGACTCCACACGGTGGCCGTGGCTGCAGGGTGACCCACCATTTGCTATTTTAAACTAACTGCCCCACTGGAATTCATTACCCACAGTTAGGAACATCAGGTTTTAACAATCCATCCTATAAAGACATGCATATGGCTAAAAAGCCTGTGATAAAAATACAGCTGAGTCATCTCCAATTTCTTCTTAAAAGAGAACTAGATACACAAGCCACAAAACAGGCAAAAACCTAGGTCAAAATATGCTGGATACAAAACAAATTAAAATCAAACTCATGAAGCAAACTCTTGTCCTGCTAAGACATATCAAGCGAAGTATATTTAGGCAAAATAGAACTCAGAATCTGGAAGTTAATTTGTGAGACTGGTGCATAAAGAACTTGACATTTCTGGCAGTGATTGTTTCCCAAGAAAACACATAAAGTCTCATGCTGACATTTAGTGATAAAAGCAAACATATTTGGATATTCAGTGATAGGGTTGTTTTTTCCTCATCTAAACACAGCTGTCTTCTGTAGACTGTTCAGGGTACTTTTTCAACTATCTCTACCAAACAAACCAAAATACTTTCCTTTTCTTTAACCTTTCTTGTATTTCAGAAGGAAAAAATAATAAACATTGGTCTAGAAGCCAAATGCAACATGAGGTCTAATGGCATGTTTCACAGAAAAATTAAATATGGGCAATAAAATGTTGTATTAAAGATTTTCAGACACACTCAGAAGGAACATCCAGTTCCATACTCATGAATAATGCAGCCATACCAGATCCACTGCTTAAGAAGAAAAAAAACTTCATTACTAATTCTTCCCTATTATATTTTCCTACAAGCAGTTCAAAACCTGGCTTTGACAGCAAGAAGTGACACTTGATCAGATTATGTGTTAAGAAGAATTGAACAGGTATTCATCACTGCACTATATATAGCATACAGAGAAAGGTTCTCCTTGCTACAGAATTTTTGAGTTACTTTTTTCTAAATGTACCTTAAACTGTTTCTCCTGTAAGCTTCAATCAGAACCAAGCTGTGGTTAGGACAACAAATGTTAGTATGCCCACAGAAATTTCCTTTAAAAAGTAACCAGGAATCACCTTTTTTTCCCCTCACATATACAGCATCATTGTTATTTACTGTGTTTCTAGCACATTTTAAAAGATCGTTAAACTTACCCAATTGCTTTATCAAACTTTTTCTTCTCATATTCAGCTTTGCTGAGTTGGCTGAGGAAAAACAAAGTAATTAAAATCCAAATATTGCCATGCATTACTAACTGACATATTTTTTTTTTTCAGCTTCTTTGATACTATAACATGGTATTTTACTTCCACTGAAATGGCTAATCACATTTAACTCTGCTTCTGACCAAACAAATTGATACGAGCAGACCTGACACGGGTAACTGGCTTTATACCACTGCCAATAAACTTGTCTCACCATTACAAAATAGGTGCCTATGTCAATGCCTTCAGTAAAATCCAGCTGTTTTCTATATTGGCCACAAAGATGATCCACTTCAGTTAAGTTTCAGCGATACAAAAAGTTAAAAATACATTTAACTAATCAAAGATGGTTTTAGCTTTTTTGTGTTTTCAGAGATATACATGGCACTCATCACTGGAGGCATGATTCACCTGATGCAGCAAACTTGAATAATACTCCTATGACAGTAAGTTTTTTACACCTATCCAAATTAGAAACCACTCAACAGCCAAAAATAAGGAACAGCATTTCCTATTATTTGGCACAATAAGGCAGAGACTTCCAAGGACACAGAAGACACCTCACTTAAAATAAAATTAGTTAGGGAACAGATTGATTTTAGACTAAATTTCAGCTGTTCAGTGAATTAAAAGAGCTGTGTGATCCAACCAGTCAGCCAACATCCCGTTAACCAGGCTTGAGCCTGTTCAGATAAGGAAGTTTAGCGGAAATTATTGCCTGCTTTTATAACCAGCTAAAAAACAGGCACCAAACCAACCCTAACCAGTGGGCTACAACCTTGACATGGCTGTGGTTAAGCAAACCAGACTTTGGAAGCTTTATACCCCACATTATAGACAGCTCTGTGTGAAAGCACGTTTCTTGGACTATACCTGAACTACAATAAGTATGTATTACATTAAAAACAATTCCCTGAGCTTCATGTAAATATAGTATATAAAAGTCACTCTCATTAAGCATTTAATATACTAATAGGTTCATATCCATCCCGACCTGAGTGTTACTAGGTGGCATGCAAGAGGACAAAACTTCACCTCCTAAATGGTTTAGCATACCCTATTCCTCACTCATTTTCTACAATCTTAACCATCTTTATTTGCTGTGGCATAACATCAATCAGAAAACCCCAGAAAAACAAGGGTGGCACACATGGGATGTGGGTAAGTGATGCAGCACAACTAAGACAGAGAATCCACTGATCACAGTCCCATCAGAAAACAGTATGGCTGCTAAGCAACCACATCAGGAAGATCACCATGGGCACCCCTAGCAGCATCTATCCTTCTACTGAATGCTCTGTCCAGGCATAGAAATTGAACACGCTCACACAGCACTCCAAGACTGCCCTTGGTAATCAAACATGCAAATGAAGAACACTAATATGTTCCAAGGGCTTTTTGTTACAGAATTACCACTGGGAACTCAACCACAAAAAAACCTCTGAGGAGATCAAAAGTTTCACAGAATTCAGATGTGGACCAGCTATATAATCTAACATTACTGGCAGAAGAAAAATGTCTTTTAAGGCAACTGATTTCTATGTAACTGGCTGAGAGGCATCTACCCCTCCAATAAGTATGGAGTAAATTACCCACAACATAGTTTTTGACACCTGAAAGTACCTCACCTCTCAACAGTCAGGACAATGGACTCGCCACACTAGAACCATCATTAGTCAAGGTAGACAGAGTACGTGACTATAAATAAAGGGGCTTTTCAACTCTGCTAACAAATTTTTGGCCTAGACTACTAATGATTATGTCAGTCACTTCAGCTACATTAAGCAAGGTGAATTTCATTTTTGATATATAAGCATGCCTATATGTACCCAGTGCTGCATCACCAGTTATGTTTGGGTCAAGTCTGAAGAAAACAATATGGATCTCTTGTTGTTGGAACAAAGATTTTCAATTTACAACACACCAAATTGTAGTATGGTTTGATATTTATTTACATGTAGCATCTCAGAAAACTTAGAAAAAAAGAAAAAAAAATACCTTAGTTCCTTCTTAGTGACTTCCCTTAATTATGAAAAAAACACAAACAAATTAAAAGAACAGTAAATGAAATACAAAAATCACCTGAAATTAGAAGTGAAAACATTTAACACTAAATTTAACTATTTCTAAGATTCAGTATGCAAGTTTGCCTCTTGCATTTGACCAATTTTCAGGATCAGTACTTGAAAACAGAGAGCTTGTGGCAATACCCAGGCATGAACTCAACAAAGAGAAAAAAATCCAGCCCTCTCTCCCCCGACAGAGCCAACACAGTGCTCTCTCAAATTATTATTTATGGTCTCAAGCATTACCTGTATTTAGGATGAAGAGAATCAGTGAGAACTTGCTGAGCTATCTCAGTGTCCCATTCAGCAAAATACCTATGGACATTTATGTTTAAGGTGAATTGTTAAAGAAACACAACAAAAAAAAAACCATAAAACCCCAACATCTTAAGACATACTAAACTGTCCATACACACCCTTCTAAAGGTCACTGCATGTGTTACACAGTATGAGTAGTGTTTGATGTGTTGAACTCATTAAGCTGCCACTCAGACCCCTAAAATGAAAGATTAAAGCAGCCTCAACCTACAAGTGCAATCCTATAAGTGCTTAGTGAATGCACATTAGCAAAGTCCCCTTTCTATCCATCCTACAGGAAATCATTTGCCTATTGCTAGAACATGCCAGGTGCCGAGCTCAAGAGAAAGCAGTTCAGGCTTTCTGATCTGGCAGATTCATTAGGCAAGATAAGAGTCATCACAGCAGACTAAGAAATTAAATACATGGTAGGGATTAATTTCCCATGGAAGTTCAAAGCCAGAGTTGAGAGTCTAGATCTCTAACTGAGCTTTGCTAGAGAACAATATATGGAAAGTGGATGATTTATGTCTTTCAGTCTGTAAAAGCAGAAAATATTTCTTTTTCCCCTCATAGGGAAGGGTTATTTTACCAAATGTTTGTAAATTACGTAACTACCTGCAGTAAACACAAGGGCTGGAGAAAATAATGGGCACTAATCAATTCCCAAATTACCAAGCACAGCTATGGTACTGACGGCTGGTGTTCGAGAGTTGGAAGGAAAAAGTGATATAAGCTCCCTGCTTAATTTTGAGTATCAACAGAAATTGAAGTAGCAGTCAAACTACAGAAGTCTGCCATCAGTGGCTGCATTTCAAGTGTTTTGCTTAAGGATTCAGCATGAAATTCCCAAGGAAGGCGGCTGAGCAGTAGCATAACCCTCCCACCCACATACTTCCAGGGCATTTTGTTTAAGGAGATCTAGATACTGGTGAATATATACTTCACAGTTTTCCTTCTCGTGAGAAGCGAGTGCTAACTTACTTTGTCATAAAGAAATAAAAAAAGGGCTTAGCAGGTTGTATTACCAGTTTGAATTAGGAATACTGCAAGAAAGGAGAACTCTGAAAAGACAAACCCTCCAAAAATTAGGCTAGCAAATAAAGTATTTAATTTGTTTAATATGAAGTCCCTACCACTTTTGTAAGTTATTTCCACAGGCTTTCTAAAACCTGCAAGTAATGCTGCTTTTCATGACTTCAGACACACACAAACCGATCTACAGAGAAACATACTTACACCAAGTTATATAAGCCCAGGAGACCCATCCCTCTAAAGTCTGTTTTAGGATCGTCACCCTGGAAACCAATTTCACACCATTGCTTCGAAATCCGAGCTTTCAGTGGTGAATTGGGTTTCAAGCATTTCCACAGCTAGGAAGATTACAGGTAAAACATAATTAAACTTCCACATATTAGTATGGATTTTTTTTTCTTTTTAAACTAAGCTAAGTTCTGATGTAACATCACTGCTATCCCAGCAACCCAAACACGAAGTCAAAATAAATTCCTCTGTGTGTGCATGGAGCGGGGTGGGGAAATCCCAAACCACTGTGAAGTATTGCTGATGTTTCAACCTTACAAGACCCTTCTGACCTTATCGACAGCTGCTGTAACATCTCACACAAAGACTTGTTTTACTGCCTCTTTGTTCATCAAATTGGTGTCTGCCTCCTTAAGCACAGAGACCGGAATGGGCTGGAATTCAGTTGTAAATCACTGATAGACTGGCAGGCAATCAGCCCTCGAGACCCTGAGGCTCTGCAGTAATCTTTTCTCTGGCATCTTTTGTAAAGCTCTCGAAAGGTTATAAATCAAGAGCGCTGACTTGGCTACCACAGTTGCTGAAAAGCAGGTCAGAAAACACACACAAAAAAAAATAAAATCCATAGAAGAATACATGTGCCATCATCATATTTAACTTAAGGGAAGAACCATTCATTGGGCAAAGTGATTTAAGAAGCCAGATTGTCAGCTGGAATAAATCCATTTAGCTGCACTGGTCCAGCAACTTCAGTGCCTAAATATCATGTTGCTAAGCACCTACAAGCAGCCTAAATTGACATCTGACAAACACATACCTCATGTGCCATATCACAACTCATCCTTTCCAAAGTATATTAAGAAATCAGTATTTAGAATTAAGAAAGTGTATTGATCACCCATCATGAGTTGGTGAGTAGGGCCTCAAGAAATGCACTTAGACAAAGCCTACCCAAGGGAAAGTGCACATTCCCCAAATAAAAACCGAAATTGTTTTAATTTTAGCAATCCTAACTGAATTTAAAATTCAGTGCCCTAGGAATGTTAAAACTTTAATGATTTCACTTTGCAAGGACTGCATAAAGCATCATTGTTTAAACTGTATTTGCTATCTTTCTTGTTTACCCATCAACAGTAAACACAGTATTAATCATTAGTTCAATCACATTAAGTTAATCTTTCATTCATAAAGTGCCCTCCTGGTAAACATGAATAAATGATAAGTCATTAGGAACTTGAATTACCCATTGCAGAGACCACTTGGCAGAGTACACAGAAGGAATGAAAACCAACTGGCCTATTCTTCCACAGTGTGGGTTGGAAAATGAATTAAACCCTTGGACATATTTCTATTTGACATTTGCGAAAGCAAAATCTGCTGTAAACAAGTGCTAATACTCAGGTGAAACCGGTACTTTTTCAACATTATGAATTTGCATAATGTAGCATCAGCTGCACTGTTTAGCCTCTCCTCAGACAAATGCTCAGTTTCCAGTCTGCTTTTATGCTCATGCAGTTGTTTTTAAAGCACTTACATGACTACATATCACTGCTGTCATGATTCTCAGGACCTTACCCTCACATGCTGGGTGACTGGGAAAGAGACCACAGCCAGCTCCTTGGTCTTCCTCACCTGTGATCCCATCCTCAGATCCCACATCTTCCTCTCTGGGCACTGTAGATGCCCAGAGTATTTAGGAATGCTTTCTTGGAGCCAAAGACCCTCATCCACCAGCAGCGCTACTTTCAGAGACCAACACTGGAGGCTGGCACCTGTATCTCTCACCTCCAAAACACACTCTCCCTCGATGGGTAAATCTGTGTGTCCTTTTAGTTAAAGCTCAGTCTCCTCCCAGAAATTTGTGCATTTGGATACACAGGGGCAAAACTTGAACAGGAGGAGTCCATCTGCCCAAGCCTACCTGATGGTTAGAGCACTCCTTCAGAGCAGCTCTGGATTTTGACAACTCCTTGGTGAGACTCCCACCTCCCAGCAAGGGGCCAACCTTAAAGACAGAAGCTTTCCAAACACCTACAGGCATTTTTTAGAAACAGTTATTTGCATCTGACAGTGCTTATATAATATGCCGACTGAGATTTTTGGAAGTATCTGGAAGACCAAGTAACCACAATAAAATTTCCAGAAGCTCTCACTATAATTGCTGTACAGCACAGCACTGCAAGTTAGAGCATGTTTTGGATGTTGTAGTATTTAAGTTTTCCGTATTTTTTTTTCAAATAATTTTAAAAAAGCAACCCAACCAAACAGGTGGTATGTTTTTATAAAAACTCTGAAAATTCTCTAAGGCAGCATTTTGCTGGTAAATAATAAGCTCACTATCACTTATTCTATCTTTCTTAGTACTTCTCTGAAGCAGGCAATCTGGTCAGAAACAGGATCAGAAGAAATATTGGAGTTTGCTATTAGACTGTTTTCCAGACCCTTTATTCTTTCCTCAATTCCTTTCTAAAATAAGAATTCTTTAGCTCTTCTTCTGCTTATGGCATCAAGATAAAAAAATGCTTTTATCATCTGCTCTAGTGTGAGGCTTTCCTGAAAGTATGAAGGAAGTAAAATCCAACTGGTATGGTTTTCATAATTCTGGCTGTATTATCTAAAGAATAGTTTAATTTTGTTTTAATTTGAAAATGTATTTGGCAACTATAAATATTAGCCCTTTCATTCCACACAATTGAAAACTAGATGTTTGCCATTGGGATACATAGATGTTGTCTTTCAAGATACATGAAACTGAACAAACAATTTTTTTACTCTGGTTAATGGAGAAAAATACCCTTCTCATGTTGAAGAAAAGCGTACTGAAGTAGGACATAAGGCTATTTTTCTAGAGCTCACTGCAGATAACAGCTCTGCACTATGAGAGCTGTGTATCCAATGCCTGGATATATTCCAGCCCAGGGAAATGCATTCATCAACCATGGAGTGAGTTGCTTGCTTGGCAGGTATTATACACAGACCAGATTATAATGCTGTACAGACTTATCTTAAAACAGGTACATGACGGAGGAAGGTGACAATACCTCTCAGTGTTTTGGAAAGGTTTATACACCAGGCTGTTTGGGGCTGACATGAATAAAGGATGTCCTCTAAGTCTCTCTTAAGCACCCACCTTCAAAAGCATTTCTTCGTGTTGCGGATTCTCTGAATCGTACGGTTCTCTGCGCAGCTTTTCGACCTCTGCAATAAGATTTCTGTACCCCACAATCTGCAGCAGGCATGCCTGAAGAGATACTCCCAGTCTGAGGGTGGGGAGAAGCAACATAATCCAACTCAACATATGTAGCCATGGAACAGCACTACCACATACATATCCATTTAATTAATGAGTAGCATTACGTCCATGAACTGATAGTTTAACACTTTAATTGCAATGGGAAAATTTCCAAAAGATCAATATTACATTAAACAAGGCCTTGTGAAATGCATAGTCATATTTAGTGCCTTTCTTAGATGACAAAATTTGGAGTTTTTTAAAAAACTGAACAGTGATTTTTCACATTGAAATCCCATTATAACTATACACAGCAGCACTGAATGCCTACAACATGCACATTACTTAATCTTTCTCCTCATTCAAGTGACAGCTTCTCAAACAATACCCTGAGATCAGAGACGTGGATCTGAAAAGGGGTGAGGGGGAGAGGAAAGTCAGCAAAAAGCTAAAAATACTCATTTTTCTTCCATGCCACAAAAGCGAGCATAAAGAAGCCAAACCCCCGAAGTGACAGGGTTTCAAAGATCTGCTGCCAGGCATGTTTTTTTCAGTCTCATGTTAAGAATCATCATAATGGCTCTTTTCATTATAATGCAGATTTTGTGTTTCCTTTTATGTTTCCTGATGCATCATCAAAAAAACCTAAAACAAAACACATGAAAAAACATCCCCCCCCAACCCAAACCCCAACAAAAAACTGCTCCAAGCAGCAGCTTATTCAGTTTTATATTAAGATTTTATAATATGAAATGCAAGTTATGCAGTACTCAACTGCCATGCTCATAGAAATATTTACTTATATACAGGAATAAATCTTTTAATATTTTATAATGTCTGAAATTACCAGAACACCTAGTATGAACTTGGAGGGCACAGCTAAGTCGGCACCCTCATTTCTCTGTGGAACACAGGTTGCACAGATATTAAGCTGTACAGGTTCTTCATCTGTCTTGTCTGATATACTGAAACATATTGTTTATTCCATAATGCTGTTAAATTTTCTAAGCAGAAGGACTTTCACTGCTTATCTTTGGAGGCAGGTCCTGCTTGTCTAAACTGATGTCCTGTGGCAAGGTGACCTGCTTATCGGATGAGGGAAGGGCTGTGAATATTATCTGCCTGGACTTTACTAACGTCTTTGACATGGCTTTACATGGCATTTTCCTGGAAAAGCTGGCTGATCACGGCTTGGATGGCCAGGCCCAGAGAGTGGTGGTGAATGGAGTTACATCCACCTGGAGGGCTGGTGCCTAGTAATGTTCCCCTGGACTCAGTTTTAGGGCCAGTTCTGTTTAATATCTTTCTCTGTCAATGATCTGGATGAGCACATCAAGTGCATCCTCAGTCAGTTTGCAGATGATACCAAGTTGGATGGGAGTGTTGATCTGCTGGAGAGGGGGAAGGCTCTGCAGAGGGATCTGGACAGGCTGGATTGATGGACCAAGGCCAATTTTAAGAGGTGCAACAAGGCAAAGCACTGGGCCCCTCTGTACAAGAAAGACACTGAGGTGCTGGAACATGCTCAGGGAAGGGCAAGGAAGTTGCGGAAGGGTCTGGAGCACACGTCTAATGAGGAGCTGCTGAGGGAGCTGGGGGTGTTCAGCTGGGAGAAGAGGAGGCTCAGGGGAGACTTTATTGCTGTCTACAGCTACCTGAATAGCTCTCTACAACTACCTGAAAGGAAGCTGTAGCCACGTAGGGCTCTTCTCCTAAGTAACAAGTGACACAGCAAGAGGAAATGACTTCAAGTTGCTCTAGGAGAGGTTTAATTTGGATATTAGGAAAAATTTCTTCACCAAAAGGGCTGTCAAGCTCTGGAACAGCCTTCCCAGGGAAGTGGCAGAGTCACCACTCCAGGAGGTATATAAAAGACATGTTGATGTGGCACTTAGGGACATGGATTAGTGCTGCACTTGGCAGCGCTGGGTTAAGGATTTTAAAGGTATTTTCCAACCTCAATGATTCCATGGTTAACTTATAGAATCAGAGAGGTCTGCACTAGACCATTCCAGTGCTGCGATTTTATGCTATTGGAAGTGATATCCTTTCAGAAAAACCTCAGCAGCATTTCCC
Organism: Anabacerthia variegaticeps; assembly: GCA_035583185.1. NCBI lineage: Eukaryota > Metazoa > Chordata > Aves > Passeriformes > Furnariidae > Anabacerthia > Anabacerthia variegaticeps. The sequence continues at coordinate 42,445,897 of JAWWEW010000001.1, read as the reverse complement.
CTCCTTTGCTGTTTATTTTTTGGGGTTTTTTTTGGCTTTTTTGTTTTGGTTTGGGTGTTTTTGTTTGTTTGGTTGGTTGGTTGGTTGGTTTTTCATTTTTTTTTGTTGTGGGGGGGGGGGGTTCTGTGTGTATGTGGGAGGGGGGTTGTTTGTTTCTTTGGGGTTTTTTTTTGGTTTGTTTTTTTAAGATGCTTCACTTGCTATAGCCTACAATTTTAGAGAAAGACTGCATTTCAAAAAAAGCTGAAATGCCTGACAGACTGCATGTGAAATCCTGTAATGCATCACTAAACCACAGCCATAATGTTTTTAGCTACTCTATACCCTCAGAATAGTTTAAAGCAGCACAGCACAGGATGTGGCAAAGCAGAAAAATTTTATATTAAAAAAATACATATGTTTAAGATCCAAATTGCAGAACACATTCAAAATAAGCCATGTTTGCACTTTATCTATAGCCAGTCAAAAGCCCCAATCAATATTATTTGGGTGAGGGGTTGGGGGATGGAATTAGTTGCCCCACTCTCCTTTTCATTAAGGTTTTGTTCTCCTTGCCAAACACAGGAGCACTCATGAGTTGCTGATGTCCCACACCTCCTTCCTGTCATCCTTGTACCAACTGTGGCAGTTCTCAGAGCACAGGAGCAATGTACCTGAGCTTGCATTCCTGCTGTACTCAGCTCCAGGTGCTCCACCAGATGGAGGGAAGTCCAAAAGTGGAGCAGGGGAATGGGAATTAGATGATTGTTAAGTTCCCTTCCAGCCGAAGACTTTCTATGATTCTATGTCTACTTCCATAGGTAGTGTAGAGTGCACTCGACACTACTTGGTTATTCAACCTACTTGCTCCTACCACTAAATATCACTTATCTCAGAGGCATTGATAAAGGAAAATTACTGTGTGCTGCCTCCTCCTCTTCAGGTCTGAGCAGCCCACAGCCTTCAAGAAAAGTAGCAAACTAGCATCCCTGGGATGCTAGTTCAGCTCTGCAAAGATGTTACATTAACAAAAATGACTGCATACAGATTTGCAGAAACACATATAGTATGACACATGTCCTTTTGTCCTCACCCTGGGAGATCTCAAGTCTCTACTATATAAGGCAAGTCTAAAGCTTCTGAACAAGACAGTTTGGATACAGGTTTTTTATGTTCAAGAGAAGGCAGGGCATTGGATTTTCCTTGATCATGTCTAAGGAAACAGCTGACCTGCTTTTGATGAAATTTCTCCAGAAAATTTCAGTATAAAATAAATGGCTCACATGTAGAACTTCAGTGCAGATGTCTAAAGTTCAGCAGAACTATGATTAATTTAATATAAGGAGAAATTTAGTGGCAGGATGTGTTTCTATGTATGTGGAACACCTTGCACATTCCAGATTCTCATTCCTCACTGTTTTAAGAAGATATTTTATCAAACTGGAGAGAGTACAAGGAGGGAAGGGGATGAAAGGCTCAGTATGGTAAACTGTGGAGTGCAACAGCTCTAGCTGCACTCCTGGATCAGCTGTCATCTGGATCAGCAATCAGCTGGATCAAGCAAAAGATAATTCAAGTGGTTTTATGGTTGCTTTTTTTTTTTACCTCTTTCTTTCTCTCTTTTTTGTTTTGTTTGGATTGGTTTGGAGTTTTTTTGTTCATTTTTGTGGTGGTGATAATATTTTTGTGGTAATACTTTTTTTAATATTACCATAGAATCATAGAAGGGTTTGGGTTGGAAAGGACCTTAATGATCATCTAGTTCCAACTCCCTACTATGGGCAGGGACACCTTTCCACTACACAAGGTTGCTCAAAGTCCCATCCAACCTGGCCTTGAACACTCCCAGGGATTGAGCATCCACAACTTCTCTGGGCAACCTGTTTCAGTGCCTCACCACCTTCACAGTAAAGAATTTCTTCCTAATACCTAATCTAAACCTGTTCTCTTTCAGTTGGAAGCCAGTCCCCCTTGTCCTGTCACTACACAGTCTTATAAGAAGTCCCTCTCCAGCTGTCTCATAGGCTCCCTTCAGGTACTGAAGGTCCAGATCACTCAAAATGTAACAATGTTCATGATTCAAACAAGCAGAAATCATTTGCATCTCTGGCCTGTCTCTCTCTCCAATGGACAACATTTCTTCAGAGGCCAAAGGCAATGCCATAAGGAGAACCAGAGGGTGATCTATGTTAAATTAATGTGTTGTTTTCTCTTGAAATCATTGTATCCAGTTATCCAGTGGTCCAACACTGAGAAGTGCATTCTTGAATCATCCTGATTGCTAACGCTGAAGTTACTGATGTCCACAGGCCAGGCTCTGAGCTGTGCACATTTACATCCTGCAGTTTTTCCTCATATGCCACTTTCACTAATTTTGCCATTGCTGACTTTTTTTTTAATTTCAGCTATCATCATCTCGTGCAATACAAGAGTACCAGTGCTGTGACACCCTCCTCAGATGGGCAGCCTCACATCCACTTGAAGCAGCTGCTCTTTAATCACCCTGTGTTTTAAGGGCAGGGTCCTGTTGAGAAACACCCCTGAAAAATTCTGGGCTCACTTCCAGAAAAAAAGTCACAGGCTATGAGAATGAGCCGTTCTCTTTGTTTTGTTTCTCTTATTTACTTCCCATCTTTAATTGGGTCATCACTTTTTCAATTCTGTGAACAGTGGTCACGTTCACAACAGTTTTCTCTCCCGTTAGAGAGATGCACAGTGTACTCTATTTCCTTTGTGACCAGTGAAGCCTCATTTTAAGGCTACCCAGTTACTGGCCTTTTCACTGAGGGGTAGGGATGGGAGGATTATTCCTGTAATGAGACAAAAAAAATTTATATTTTTCCAACAGAGCTTTTGGCTTTTGCTGTTGCAGCATGACCATGGGACCACCTTACCTGTTGATGCTGCTGATCACTTAGAGAAAAGTAGCTATTAATGTATGGATACACATCTTGAATTATGTATATCAATTTGAAGCTTGGGAAGAGGAGTGAACCTCAGACTAACCTCCTGAAAAATACAGCTCTCAACATTTCTCCTACTGACTCCTGACCTAGACATCTTGTGTCTTAAGCTAGGGGCTGAGAAATAAGGCAACCACAAAAGTGCTATCACTTGCTCTTGAAACACATGCTTGTAAATTTAATGGTTAGCTGTAAATCTCTTCTTACCAATAATAGCCTATGACATTAAAAAAATACCAGTTACGTTGTATCAATAAAACTCATGTTTGTGTAACTAAAGGCAGTTTTGTACTGTTTGTATCAGTTACAACAGGATGATTTCTTCCCCACTCAAAAGGCTGCATACAGCCTTGCTAAGAAGCCATCACTGTCCCTGTCAGGACCCCCTGCTTTTGTGGTATTGTATTCCGAGGGAAGTGACTCCCAAAAATCCATGTATCAACAGTATAATAAGTCAGCATGATTCAGGAAGCAGCTCGATAAAGAGAATCAGGACTTGTTTATTACAGTCACCATAAAAGATCATTCATTTTTCTATCAGTTTTTTGACAGCAAAGCTTACATTAAACTTGTATGCTGAGACACAGAATTCATCTTCAAATGGTGTGCCACACCACCTATGGAGAATCAGCTCTCCATGGACCTAGGCACTGAAGTTATCAATAATTTCCATTTATTTTGTAAGCAAACTATGAACTTACTGTGGATTTATATCTGGATTAATCCTTTTCAGTTCCATGATGTCATCTATCGTTTTTTCTATAGCATCAGGGTGAACATTTACTGATGTTTGAAGTCGCTAAAAAGAAGTTTAAAACGTATTAATTCTTATAGATGATATTACTCAATAGAAGTTAACAATAGTAAATTTGACACCCAAAAGCTTCTAGATTTAGAGCCCAGAAGACCCAGATCAATACCTTTGCACATCTTTCCAGTCTATTCAACCCTACTGACTAGTTTCAGAGCACTTGCTCTCTAAGAACTTGAATCACTTCGCCAAGCCCTTTTAGTTTATCACATTTCTGTGACAGCTGTCAGTGAAGAGGATGAAAGCCCTCCGTGCAGATCGAGAAGCAGCTTCAGACCGTCCATTTAATTCCACCAGAATTGCTAGCCTCCATTTGATATTCCCTCTCCCAATATGTTGCAGTAATACAGCAAAACATTTTTCCTTTGACATGTCATTGCACTTTGTAGAGATGCCCCTGGAAGTTCAGTATTCACAAAACAGCACGCCATCCGAAAATTTAAGAGGTCGAACTTGCTGGTGCTTTGTTTCAAAACTACACAATTGCTTAAATGCAAGCTTTTCAATAAGATTCTGCCTTTCTGTTTGTACTAGAAGTGCATTTGGAGGCACTATGCTAACTAACAGCTCTATGACATAGTTTTTGTTAATGCTGAGGTAAGCTTTTCAGCACTAATTGCCATGACAGAGAATTTAAAGGCTGAATGATGCTATTTAACATATAAAAAAATGCCTTAGGTAAGAACTAAAGTTAGCACAACCAGTGGTATAGTGAAAGGATGAAGTGACAAAAGCTTTTGTCCATTAATGTATTTAAAACAAAAGGGAGAAGAACAAAGTTAGTAAAGTTGGTTTTTCAGTTGGGAAAGTTACATTCCAGACAAAAAGCTTGAAATTTTTTTTAAGTGTATGACTGACTGCAGATTACAAATACACTAAGACAGGATGAGGAATCAAGCTAAGAAATCCCAAATTACAACACATCATTTTCATAATGTCCACCATGGCCCATTGTCCCCTTGAATCCATCACTGTCACAGTGCGCCTGTCCCTGGAGCACAGGACACTCTACCCAACTTTGCAAGATCACCTGCTACTGCAAACACAAGACCCTCTTCAGCAGAAAACAGTTTTAATATAAAATCTTAAAAAACCTCAAAGTGGTTTTTTGGGATGAACTAACAGCAGACTGAACAAACCAACAGCACATGACACAATAGAAAAGGTGAATGATGAGATCTTTCACTCACCTTACTTTTTGAACCTTTCAGTGATGCCTCTGTAAGAAACAGTATTTGAAAGCATCATGTCAGACAAGCTAAGTTTACATTGGATCCATTTAACAGTTTCTTTATGATAATAATGTCATACTATTATTATCACATGCAGAAAGGTACAAAGGCATGCAGAACTAAGCATTTTGCAGTTACCTATTTTCATAGTTCTGGCAGCTCCAGGTTTGGTATTGTAACAGATCCTTTGCAATTCACATTGACCTGTTAGTTTCCTGACCACGAATTTCAGGCAGCGCCACAAGCATTTGCAGTAGAAGTACAGGCATACCTGGACAAACATCCTGGCAAAAAAAGAAGCCTGAAAATAAGAGTCTGGAGCAGAGTTTGCTTCAACACTGTCACCACCCAAACAGAAAGTATTTCCTCATCCCAAATTCCCATTGCCTAAGGACACCTTTAAAGCAAAAGCAGCAATCACACTACAAACATTTATCCTGGTAAATGTTAAATTGTGCTTTTTATTCTTAACCAACAAAAGAACCTATGTACAAAGCACCAGAGCTGGAAGCACAGAATAAGTTAACTACAGAGTACTCAAAAGAGTACCTACAGAAAAGTCTTTGTCCCCTTAAAATAAAAGGCTGTATAGCTCCTACTAATGCTTTGGGCAAACAGGACTACAGAAGGGAGTACAGCTCACCTCAACATAATGAATGCTGAGGATCCAGGGAGTCATTACATCCTGGCTTAGTATTGCCTCTGCAACCAGCTGCTCTGAACAGATTGGCTGGTTATCCTGACAAACTTGACATCCTGACAGCATTCATGTCAGGTCTCTAAGAATGACAATTAAGGAAATCAAAGCTCCCACTTCAGGAGAAAAGGTTTTTAAGAACATGCCCTGAGGATTGCCAGTTCTTCCTAAGATCAGCTGTTACACAGCACTGATACTACACAATTTCTCAAAGTACAGAACTGACAGTAAGCCAAGAAAACCTTTATATAGCTATTGCACCTAGTTTTGAGCCCCAGCAACAGAAGACAGACTTTGACAAACTGGATGTATTTCAGGGGAGATGGTAGGGCTGGAGGACAAACCCTGTGAGCAGAGGCTGGGAGAGCTGGGCTTGTTCCACCTGAAGTAGAGGTAACTCCAGGGTGAACTAAAAGCAGCCCCCAGTGCCTGTGGGAAGATCATGAAGGAGTCAGAGCTGGGCTCTTCACAGTGCTGCAGGGCAGGTAGACAACAAACAACAGTCATAAGCTGAAGCACGAGAAAATCAGCCTTGTGAGGAGAAGTTTTTTCCCCATGAGGACAGTCAGGTAGTGGCACAGGTTGCCCAGAGAGAGGCTGTGCAGACTCCTTCCTCAGAGTATTTTAAGCTTTGACTGGAAGAAGTCCTGAGCAGTCCCGTCTGGTGTCAGTGCTAACCCTGCTGTGAGCAGAAGGTTGGACCAGAGACCTCTTTAAGTCACTCTCAGGCTCAACTATCCTATGATCTGATGAAAGCCTGAAAAAGGCTGCATACATGAGAAACACTCTATTTTAAACTTTATTAGCACTGCAGCTGCTATCAAAGCCCACATACTGCTACCACAATTACATAACACACCCCAAACCCAGATTTAATGGGAAGAACTTATTTGGAAAAAAAATTAGCTTTCTTGTTTCTATGGTTATGAAGGCAGAGATTCACTGGGTGCACTGGGTCGGGGGAAGAGCTACCCATGGTCCCTGGGTTCAGAAGCACATCTCATAAAAGACAAGCTGCAACAATATGACAGTGAGACCATTGCCATCTGGGCATGGTCCTGCATAACCGCCTCTAGATGGTTCTAGGACAGCGGGGATGGACCAGATGACCACCACAGGTCTCTTCGAACCTCAACCTCTCTGTGATTATATTCAATAATTATATTATGGGAAAACATCACTACAGCTTTGACATCCTAGTTTGCCAATAAATAATAAAAAATAATTTGATCAATTTGTTCTAAGCCTGTGTGTATGCATATTCATCATTGGTCCATTATTTTCTGCTGATGATGCTTTGAAAGGACAGTTATTTGTTTGGAGACTCTATTAACCTTTTCAATGAAGTGTGGTGGTTATTTCGGAACACTGACTTCTAGATACTTGAATCAGGTATAGATTTAATAAAGCTCAAAGAGCTCCATCACTTCCTAAAAACATCCTGAAGGGCATGCTGTAGAAGGACATTCAAGGAAGGGAAGATGAATTAATGCACATTAACATCCACACAGGAATTTAATCTGCTTTATATTAACTTCAGTTTAATCATCTTTGAAGGGGGATTAGGCTAAGGGAACTAAAGACATTTTATGTCTAAATGGAAAGCATCCACACAAGTATTTAACATGCTTTGAAAGCATGCACTTTATCTTCACACTTTTAGTTAATTCACTTAACACTCCCAAATGCCTGCATGCAGGCAAACCTCCTTGGTTTTATGCAACAGGAAGCCTCTATTTTTGATAAAAAGTGAAACCCAAAGAATGAGGAATCAGTCCCATGATGTAATCAAGTTTTAGACAAGAAAAAAGTTTCAGGTGCTGAGATCAACATATTTGGGTATTCCCTCATCCCTGTTGCAAGATGTGTGATTACTGTGAGGAGTAAATTTGTGCTTTACAGCAGGTTATCACCTTCACTATTGAGAATGAGACCAGTTATCAGGAGGCAAGGCCGTCATCAACCAAGCAGCCATTCTTTAAGTTTTCAACAGCCAGAAGTAGAACCACAGAATCATCGCAGAATGGTTTGGGTTGGAAGGTGCCTTAAAGATCATTTTGTTACAATACCCCTGCCATGGGCAGGGACATCTTCCACTAGATCTAGCTGCTCAAAGCCCCATCCAACCTGGCCTTAGGATATATGTTTGTTAAAGAGTCAATCTCACATAAAGTCAACTAATACCTTCAACTGCAACCTTTAGCAGTGACTTGGAAAACCCTCTAGGTTAACATCGGAGATTTTAGTTTTCCAGTAGACATTTGATATCAACCTTCACAGATTTGACTAGTTCACCATCCCTGAAGAATTAAAAGTATAGCCATCCATTGGCTTCCTCAGCCCAACTCAGCTCTGTAGTCAAGCTGAAGGCACAGACGAATAGAAGAGAAAAATGCCAAACCAAAAGGCACAGCATGGTAAAACAAAGTTCTGAGTTTTCATCATATATTTGTAGCAGAAATTAGAGTTGCTTTCTTGAGGCCTGCTTTGTTTCCAAATGTTAGGTCTCTATTAGAGCAAGTACAAAGAGAGCAGTTCTCATTTATAAGAAAAATGAGAGTAAAAACTTCCTTAACTTCTCATTAACAGTACATGTAAGAAGGTTTCCTTGTAATGAGCATGGTAGCTTCTGTAAAAACCTTAAGAAAGTTCATGCCTATACTTAGTTGCCTCCAGGACTAAAACACGACAACCCATTTCATTACAAACAAGTTTTTGAGTACTGTGTTGAGTGATGTGGATAAGTTTGGGGTGGCTGTGAGAAGGGAGAGTATTAGGTGCATTTGAATTATATACTTCTGACTTAGGCTCAATGACAGATTTGTAAATCAAAGGAAAAACTTCAGATGGGATAGAGCTGTGAGCACACAGTTGCAACCACTTCTCCACTAAAGTTCTGCTATGGTTTGCACAAAGACTAATAAAAATGTATCTACTAAATACATGACACTATAGCACACAAACACTACATCTGTGATACACTAAAATATACTTAGCAGCTATTACTAGTAAAACAAACACATGCTAGTTTTGACTAGAAGAAAGTTAGCCTTTGTGAGTACCTTCAATTTTCTATTACTCATCTATATCAAGCTTACACTAGTTGAAATCTTCCATTTATAACATGAACATCATAAAAAGTAACACAAGCTCTTTATAAAAGGGAACTCTTGCTTGCAGAAGTCCTGTAATAAAAGCACACTTGTGATTATGTAAGACAAGTGTTATGCTAGCCACTACGCACTTCAGTTCATGCAAAGTTGAAGACACTGGCAACTATAAAACAGAACACTGTGTATCATGAATAAGAACCCCCACAAAAGCACAGCATGAGCCATGTGTTTGATCATGGCACAGTGGCATTAACTTCTGGTTTGTTTTAGTGTCCAATTCCAAAATTCCTCTCCCCTCAATATCTTCGGTGGATTTTGCTCGTTGGGTTGTTTGTGAGTGTTTTTCCCCCTGCTTGTCCCTGCAGCACAGAAGATAGTTTGTGTGGTCATGTACAGCATTATTTCAGATTCTGAGATGAGGTCTAAGAACAGAAATATTATAGAAATTAAAGTGTTCCTCAGAGACTTGTGCTTTACTCTTTCCCATTTCAATGCAAGCTCCTTCTCCTACTGTATTATAAGCAGTCATATAGACCCGCATATTTGTGTTTATACTTGTATTTCAACAGTTTATATGAACATTTTTTCAAGTAAAACAAAGAAAGAACTGCATAATAAGATGCTGATATGCACAAGCCAAATGAATAGTCAGTTCCCTAGCCAAGGATGCTGTATGACAAAACCCATCAAGTAAATCACCTCTATTAGCAATAATGGGGCTCAGCAGAGATTGTGGAGAGCTCTCTTCCACGAGGAAGAGGATGAAGAAAGGGGTTTCTAAAATTGTTAGGATCTTTGCAAGATACAGAGAAATTTAAAGCCAAAAAGAGCACGAAGTAAGCACTGCTACAGTCACAGTGCTTCTATTCTGTACAGCATGTGCTGCTGCCTGGGGAAAGAAAGCAAGTGGCAGAAAGAAGCAGAGAGCACTGAGCATATTGTTTCACACCCTAACATTGTAAAGGGAAGGACACAAGGGGTTCTTAACAAGGGGTTCTCAATGTTTTCCCTTGACTAGCCCAGCTGATGTTGGGTCAGTGTGATGGGAATGGCAAACATGATGGTTATTAGAATTTACATCTCTCTGCAATGACATCATGACATCACATTTTGGTGAAATCTGTCTTTGTATTTAAAGGTGACTGGCTCTAGACAGCCTTCTCCATGATAAACTGGCAGAAGCAAAATTGAGCAAAGGTTTCCAAGGTTATCTAGTATTTCTGTGAAGCTCCTTCCTGTGTGATCTGTTCTCCTGAACAGTGAGATGTATATAAAATGCAACATTAAGTACCTCCTGAAGGTAAGTAGAGATTAATTACTGCATGACACTTTTGAAACTAATAAAATAGAAGGTGCTTATTCCCTCCTCCAGTAATTTCAGAACCTTAGTATTTTCAGAGCTAGTAATAAACATAAATACTTCGGGTAAAATAAAAACTTCAAGTAGTAACTCAGTGCTAGTGACTGGGCTTAAAATGGGAGGGAAGCAGGCAACCCTCCAAAACCAAAAAAAAACCTCCAGTACAAAACCCACTATTTTAAAAGAAGGGAAAAAATCACTGAATCTACTTATCCATTGTTTTCTTTCCTGTGTGTTGTGTTTTAGGTCCTATGGGTAGCAAAGATTCTTACACAACTATTTTTCCTGAAGGACATACTCAGCTCAGAAAATAGTGCATTACACATAGGTATTTCCTTTCTGAGAATTCTGATCACAGGTTGAGAAGTCAAGAACACATGAGTTATGGCTGATAAGGTGTCCAAATAGGTAGTGATAGGTAGTGATAAGTAGTGATACTACCCTGTTAGGAGCTCATTCACTTGATTATCTTTGGTTTATCTGTGTAACTTACAGTGTATATATGAGGCCAACTATGAAGTAATGTCCCAATCACCATTTCTGCCATAGGCACACCTGCTATTACCCCCTTTAAAACACAGTAAGTTGTTTTCATTCTGTGCCTTTGCAGAAGTGACAACTGAAATCCATCTTATCTCCTAACTTAGACATAAAAGCGAGTCACCTTGGCAACTAAAGAAAACATAAGAACAGTTTTTAACAGCAGCTTTCCACACTTGTGCTGCTCTTGCTGTTTGCTGATTTGATTTTCATTTTATCTGATATGACTCCAGTGACAGAGCTTACACTTAAAACCTGCTAGTGCTTACAGACTGTTTTGCAGTAGATCAAGAGAAGGTGTCAGGTTTTCTAGGGTTTACTGAAAAAAACCCTAAATGTCTGCTACAGTTGGCTCTCCAAGTTGTTATCATTTCAGATGTTTAAAATAAATTAAAGTCAAAGTGGAAGTGCCACTGACAGACTCCTCAAAATCCCTTTACAAAAAAAAGCACTGAAAGATTAATTATTTAACTAAGAAACAGTTTTATTATTTCATAAGTAATATTTCAGACTTTAGGAATAATTAATATCAGAGCAAGCTGAGAAAGAAAAGAAACCTAAATCAGCTATTTTCATTTGCACATTGCCTCGAATTAGAGACATGAGCATAAGAGTCTGAATTCAGCGATTTAGAGTTATTCCAGCTGTTTAATAAGAGCTTCTCCTTCTCCAACCAAGCTGGGTGGGAATGTTGATCTGCTAGAGGGTAGGAAGGAGACTCTGCTAGAGGCTCTGCAGAGGGATCTGGATAGTTTGGATCAATGGGCTGATGCCAGCTGTATGAAGTTCAAAAAGTCCAAGTTCCAGTTCGTGCACTTGAGTCACAATGACCCCCTGCAGTGCTACAGGCTGAGGGAAGAGTGGCTGGTGGAAGAGGATCTGGGAGTGCTGGTCAACAGTGGCTGAACGTGACCCAACAGTGTGCCCACATAGCTGAGAAGGCCAATGGCATCCTGCCCATATCAGGAGTAGTGTGGCCAGCAGGACCAGGGCAGTGATTGTTCCCCTGTACTCAGAACTGGTGAGGCCACATCTCGAATCTTGTCCACCACATTGAGGTGCTGGAGCATATCCAAAGATGGTGAAGGGTCTGGAGCACAAGTCCTGTGAGGAATGGCTGAGGGAGCTGGGATTGTTTAGCCTGGAGACAAGGAGGCTCAGGGGGGACCTTATCGCTCTCTACAACTGCCAGAGAGGGGGTTGTAGCCAGGTAGGGGTTGGTCTTCCAGGTAACAAGAGACAGGACAAGACAAAATAGTTTCATGTTGTGCCAGGGAATTTTAGACTGAAAATTAGAAAAACTTCCTCACCAAATGAATTGCCAAGCATTGGAACAGGCTGCCAAGGGAAGTGGTGGAATCACCATTCCTAGAGGTATTTACAGGACATGTAGATGTGGCACTCAGGGCACATGGTTTAGTGGTGGTCTTGAAAGTGCTGGGTTAATGGTTGGATTGAATGATCTTAAAAGTATTTTCCAACCTCGTGACCTACTGAAATTGGTCAATTGCTTAAACGCTGTTATAATCACTGAAAGACTTCTGTGCACTGCAGCAGATTGTGCAAAGAAACAATTGCTCACTGAAGCCCACTCCTCCCTGGATATGCCTACTATTTTGGACTGTGACAGGAACTCGAGATAAGATAAAGGTGGTACTATTGTTCAATTATTCCAGAAGAATGTATCCACAAGTTCTAGAGACTGGAATGCTGATGACTCAGACAATCAAGATGCAAGCTGGCAATGTGCAAAGTAACTGTCCAGGTGCTGAAGGCATGCACATCTGACACCTCGGACTACAAGCTGAGTGTTGAACAAGATAAAGAAAGAGCCAAATCCTGCAAGACAGGGTAGTGCTTCTTTGTCCTTACACAAATGACTTAGCTATGATAACTCCTCTTCAGGGAACTACTGAAACAATTCACACAGAGCCTGAAGATTTTCATCTCTGCTGATGGGCCATAATGGACTCAACTGCACTGATGTAGCAGGCAGCTCTAACGTTTTAGAAAGTATCAAAGACTCATAAATGTCCTGGGATCCAGTATTACATCATCCAGTATAAAACTCCCTGCTACAGTGGAGGTACCAGGGGCGTTTCTACCTAGCCTAAGCATAATAAATACATTGAACTTCCTGCACCAGCAAAATCTTCTTCCCTATCCACACTTGGGTTTCTTCCCTCACTATATCAGGCTTCTTCCATCACCACATGGGGCTTTTTGCCTCACCACCACGGGCTTCCCTTGACAGATCCAGACTGCAATCATCACTTCGACAAGATGGTGACTCACTACCACGAGGACCACAAGAGAAGGATCAATGGGACACTATTAGAATCCAGAGTGGTGATATTTTTTTCTGCTTAATCTGTCTCTCTGACACTCTCTCTCCCCTGCCTCTCTTTTTCCTATTTCTTTCTATCTCTCTCTACCTCACATTTACTGTTAAATAAAAGTTCCATACTATTGACTTTGGCATGTGGTCTCATTTGCACCTTAATTTAGGCAGAGGCATTTCTAATATTTTTAAATAACACTTCTAAAGAACTCTATGATTCTAAAGAAATGGAAGAGGTTGTTCAGAGAGGCTGCTGAATCTTCATCCTTGGAGATGCTCAAAATGTGACTGGATGCAGCCCTGAGCAACTTGCTATAGTTGACCCTGCTTTGAGCAATGAGAAAGGACTTGATGATTTCCAGAGGTGTCTTTCACTCTCACTAAACACAGAATGGTAGATGATTAAACAAGGCTTCTTAAATGGAAAGGTCTGGGGGCGAGGGGGCGGGGAAGACAATTCACTAATATTAAACACAAAACAGACTGTCAAGAGAGAGGGAAATGTCAAGCTGAATACAAAAAGTCATGTCAAAGGTCTAACAGATGAGTAGTAGGCACGGTAAAAGCAGAATGCAAATTACACTAATTCTTCATTATCTGTATTCACATCTGCAGTATTTTGTTTACAAGACTAATTCCAATAAAAATACAGAGACTACAGCATGTCTCCAGTACACAAACCTAATTCAGAGCTGAGTGACAAGTCTGCATACAAGTGAGAGTCTTCTCTTACAACAAGCCGGATTTGAAAGCCACTGTTCAAAGTTCTCCTGGGTTTCCACGTGAATATCTGCTGCATGAAGTTGCTACGAGTACTGCCACAACTTTAAAAACAAAGTTGAGTTTATCTTAACTTCACAGATGAAAGCCCTATTCCTTTCTCTGTCTGTTTTATGGCATTTTCCATGTTGCAATCAACAAGATGACTTGCAGTTTGTGCAGACTTAACTCATTGGTGTTAAACGCAAAGATAATCTATGCCATCACCATCAACTAGTCCAGTGTCTACTCCATGTTGTGCCACAAGGAAAACACTGCCACTGAGCAGTCCCTGCCCATCAGCACACAGCATTCAGCTCTGCATTTAATCTTCACAAACAGTTAAGGATGCTTTAAGCTCCCAGGCAGCTGCTGTTAGTGGTAATGGAGAAACATCAGGGGACACAATATATATTAACTTGCTTATTTTCCAGCTGATTCCCAAGCTGGAAGGCTTAATATCCTTGCCTCACATATATATGTCCCTGCAGCTCCACCCTTCGCTACCTTATTCTGCATCACACAAACCTGCAGCCACAGGTTGCAACACATGTAACAGAACTCACTATCCCCAGTAAGTGCTTTTCTTGGACGATGACCCCAGTTTACTTTTTAATCTCTGTTTTTCTTCTATATTGACAAATCATGAGGAGGAAAGTACTCTTATCAGTTCAAGGCAAAGGATTAACACAAAATAAGAAAATCCAGATGCTTGGAAGTAAACGGAAATAGCTTTTCTATTTCAACAGTGTTTTCCTATTTTAGGTGCTCTGTGTGGTCCCTTTCCCCATTCCTTAATACAACTTTCTGTACAGCATTTGGAACACTAGACTTCCACAACAAAGTCCTAGGCTGTGCTATTTTGATTTGTTTTCCAGAAGATCTACTTTGACTACTTAAGAGAATCTAGCACCATCAGGACTTCTCTGCTGACTTCAGAATACCATAACAGACAAGCAGGAGGCAGTTTCTTCAAGACAGCCTCAAGAACCCACATATTCAAAACAGCACACTTTCTCCAACATGGAAAAATCACCAAGGGGCCAGGAAAGACAAAGGCAAGTAGAACAGGTAGTTTAACAGAAGAAGAGCTGGCAGTTTAGAAGTTGTCAGCAGCTCAGCATCTACATCAGGAGGGAGCAAAATTACTTCATGCTCAGAAAATATCAGATCACTGCTGGAGCAAACTGCAACACCCTCTGTAACCCCAGCCAGAGGCTGCCAACCCACTCAAAGGTAGAGTCCACTTTATGCAGGATTCATGACCCAAATGCCTTATGACACCAATTTGTGATCTTGGGTCAGGCTGAATAAGTCTGTACAGAGAAAGAAAGGTTAAAATTATAGAGACAGGACCGTTGAAATGGAAATGATTAGCAGGAACCCAGAAGGAAGGCACCAGTATGAGACAATATAAAATTGTAAAGGGAAAAAGCACCACAGAGATGTTAGTCAGGCTGGTTGTGAACTGTCAGCTCACTGGATCAGTACCAATGGAGTTGGTGGAAGACTTGGGACCACCCAGGACCTAAGCCACAGAGCTGTAAGGGCCAATTCTTTCCCTCCTGGCTGGTGCCTATCAGGGTGGTAAGCACACTAACATTTAGCTCATTCAATCTTAGCTGTGTTTTGTGAATGTTAGCAAACAAATATTTGCTTTATACTTTTGGCTTCTGTGTGTCCTGCTTACAGAGTCTTTTTGCAGCTAACTCAAGATACCTGAGGAAGCTGACCCCAACACCCCACAGACATGCTTAAGCCAAGTCTGGCTTGGCAGCAGAATCATTACAGACGATCAGCCTAGAAGTGATGATGCTGATATTCATAGTGTATAAGATTCGTTGCTATAAACAGTCTAAAAAGGGAGAAAAATATAGTGACAGATGCTCTATACAGAAGCATATGCTTTAGCTCTCTTGAAAAGGTTTCTCTCATCCAGACAGAATATGATTTCTTTGGTTCATACACAAATTAAGCTCTTGATCTGTATTAATTTTGAGAAGTGCTTGACTCTGTCCATTGACTACAGAACAAAGACAACATGGGCTTTCTGCACCTATAGCTGTTGACTGTGAGTCCTCCATTCTACTCCTGGTTTATAGAGAAACAACTGCAAGTGATATATAGGAGCAAGTAATTGACACTTCTCCCCCGAAGTGAGCACGATCAGCTTCAAAACCACTTGCACATCTTCACCAAGCATCTCCCCTTCTCTGCTTTCAGAAACAGCATTCCAAAAATCCAGACAGCAGACAAGAATGGGAAAGAAAAAACTCAATATTTTTCAAGCACTGTTCTACATTACTATTCTCCTATTTTCCCCTGACACATCAGAAACTACTGATTTGATACATCACTGCTCCAATCCCACAACACAGTTCACACATTCTTTTCCTCTGTAAAGAACTAGAAAGGAAAATTAAATTAAAATAGCTTTTACACCTTCTGTAATACTTGCAACAGCAAAAACACTTAACTCACTGCAGCATAAAAGTAATCAGAATAACTTAACACTTTTGAAAAAATGTAGAAGAATTACCTCAGGAAGTGTTTCATGGTGATGGTTTGGTTTGTGTTGCCAGAGCCGTAATCTATTGATCACTGATGACCTCTTCTTCACAGGTGATATTGGTGCTGTAGAAATAGAGACTTATTTACTAATAGAAAAAGAAAAAAAGGTGACGCTTCTAAATTGCTCTTGAAACAAACTTCTATGTAAATAACATGGGAAAGATGTTAAAAAAGTCTCATATCAATAAAAACAAAATCCAAAAATTATAATTTGTTCACACTTCAATCTGAAAACATTTTGACCAGACTATACCACCCACGTATCCTTTCAGAGAAGTAAAAAAGCTTGAATGAGAATACAGAAATAAGTGAGAAAGTTTGAAGAAATATCCAAACAATTTCAAACACTTCTTGTGTTCTTCAAATACCTGTCTGGTTCACAGCAGTTTTCAGGTGGAAGTTTCAAGAGACACTTGGTTCATTCTGCTGTTAAAAGTCCACTGTTTGACAGAACTTCCAACAGTGCTTGGAGACCTTGGGTAAAAGTAAAATATAAGCAAAGGGCTACTACTGAAACCTAATTTAATTCACTTTAGGAGATACCAGGTAATCAATTTTCCTGGTGATCAACAACATTAAATGATACATATGAGGTCTTAAAATAGAGTTGACCAGATTGCCCATTGGTTCTGAGATCTGTGTCCTACAGTGATATTCATTATGATTACCAATTAGTTTCAATAGAGGAGAAGAATGGGAAGAATTAATGAAGAAACATCATAACTATAACCCTATAAGCCTGCCTGTGTACTGAAGACTCTCCCCAATCACCACTTCTTAACTTCAAATTTCTAAAATGAAGTAGTCACATACAAATGATATTTGACTAAAAAATGCTGACTTCTCAGATTACTGTATTTCATATCCTGTAAAAGGTAATAAAACATTTTTACTTACTGTATTTGCCAGAAAACAGGGCATTGCTACATGTGTCTGCTATTGGGACAACTTAATTCAAGACTTAAAGGGAACAAGACCACATTTTCAAGATCTGTACTTGTACTAACCACATACAAAGGCCTGAATAAAAGCTGTGCTGTTAAGAAATCATTTAAGAACCCATTTTCCATTACAACTTCATGCAGCATGCTGAAAAGTACTGAAGGCCCTAAGAAATTTGACCTCTTTTGTCATGAAGTTATTAATCTAGAGAACCTTAAACTTCTTTTCTTCTGCAGGACCTATCAGCACTGATGGTATAAAAATCTTCTTGCCCTACCTTGTTCTCATATTCTTTCCCCTTTGTAAATTGCAAGTTTCACATTCTGTTATTGCCTGCTGACAGGAACAGAACAAGTGCTTAAGTTTGGAAAAAATGCAGCTATCTTGTTGGATTACATCACATACAGCTTGCTAAAAATATATAATCCCTGAACTGTGAAAGCTTCATTCATTTGTATTGTTCTTGACTGGCTGAATCATGTTGCTGTCCCCTGAATATAGCTGTAATTGCTGGTGGCTGCAGTGACACCTGCTTGCAAGGGCAGAGAGAGGCTAACATCAAACTCCAGTTCATTAGTGAATACAGTAGGCAGGCTCTTAACACTTCCTGTTACAGCTTTTGATAGGTCTTCTATGGCAGCAAGCACAAGGAACACAGGAGATCGGCAAAAACTGGAGGGGATGTAACCCGCTCCTCTTCTCCAGTCTAATAATTTGCTGTTTAAAAGATACAGTTTGTGAAAGATTCTCACAGCTGAGTCTCAGCATTTTAGCATCAACTTGAACAAGGGAAGCTCCACCACAAAATTTGACCCATAAGGGCATCAGTGTAAAGAATACGCCAGAAGTGCCAGGAGCTGTCAAATCAACCCCCTCTAAAAGTGCGTGCTGGCCTCAGCCTCTGAGGTCAGCTCCCTCTTGATTCTGATCAAGGTACTTGCTTAAAATTATACTGCCTTACTACTGCTTTAAAGGGAAAAGAAGTTCAACACGCTTGAACCCCAGAACTGGCTCATCCAAGTGTGGCATGAGCTTCGAAATACTCTCCCTTCAAGAACAGTTACCAGCTATAGTCAATTATAAATTTGTTTTGAATGCTCATTAAAAACTAGACTGTTTCAAAAACTGTATTTTAAGTCCATGTAACTGTTCACATGCCCCTGTCTTCTTGCTTGAAAGTTAAACTCAAAGGAAGGTCATTGGTTGCAAAGAAAAAGCAAAACTAAGTGACAAAACAAGCATGACAAATAGTTAAAAGTGCCAATTTTGGACCTCTTTAAAAGCACAGCCTGGGAATTACATGAACAATTGTTATTGCTCTCTCCCTTTTAATTAAAATGTGTGTGGGGAAGCCATGCAAAAAAAGCTTTACAGCTGAAGTCCTGATGCCACAGAAGTCCATACTAAAGCCTTTCAGCTTGGAGAGGAACAGGTCACCCTGCAAGTTCAACAGACAGCTCCCTACAGCAAAGGCCCAGCTAATAACTGAGTCCACAGGAAGGCCACAGCCTCAAAAGCAGTTTTCCCCACTGGGGCACAAAGCAATCAAATACCACCTGACTCTGTTAACAAGAAGGCTTCAAGACCTAGAGGCAAGACTTCAAGCTCAAACAAATGTACAGAGAATCTATGCTGCTGTCTTGGTTCATAAGTAAAAGGTTTACTTTTTATGTGTTGCAGAGAGGATTTCTAAATGCTGTATCTACTAAGTACAGAGATAGAAATCAGCATTGTGCTCCATGATTCTTGCAAGAATTCCCTTTTGTGGACATGCACATACATATGGCATTAAGCTATTTACATCCAGGCTACACTAGGAAACCAAATCAGAAGGTGAGAATTTACAGCCATCTTCAAACAACTAGAACTGCAGGGCAGCATTCTCTACTTCCATGTATCTCTGTAAGTGATCCTCTAGGGGAGTTCAGTAAAGATTTTCTGTGAAGAAAATAGTGTCTAAACTCTAGAAAGATCGTTACCACAACTTAGAGATGAGTAAGTTCAACTCTTTATAAACCTATAGAGCCACCAGACCTAATTTGTGCCAATCCCTTTATCTCAAAATGTAATAGATTTTATGTAAGAGAAACTTTGCTTGCAGTAAAGTTGTTACAGCATCTCAGTGAACAGAAAGAGTAACTATAGCTTATGATAACATGTTTGATCAACACTTCAGAGTTTACCCAAAAAGTCAATTTATTAGGCATGCTTACAAGAGAAAAAAACCAAACAAACAAAAAAAAAAAAACCACCAAAAATAACACACCACCACCACCAAATTTTTGATCAGGGAGAAGGACTTGACTTCAGCCTCCTGTTTTCTTTAGGAAAGAGCTTGCGCAGCAAGTTGCATGTCTGCAGATCAGAAAGGCTATCAAGGTCTGCTTGTAGGAAAGGAAGAACATATGAGAAAAGGAGTCCTACAAGTGACCAATAATCTTGTTAATAAATGTTTTTGAGCTGTTAAAAGAAAGGACACAACAATTAAACGTTTTATTTGAGAATTTGACAGCAGTTATAGATGTGGGGAGACTGAAATGTGCAATTTCATGCACTTCTGAAATATCACTTTTGTCAGAAAGTGCCAGACTCTCAGCAGGACACCCAGAGACAGCAGGTGCCCAGTAGTGAGCAGCTGGTTGGCCACAGCATCCACTTGCCACTCAGACCAAGTTCGAATTTTACATGGCTTTACTCACATGAACTTGTAGCTGTGCTTTTTTAGAGCTTAAGAAAATATTCCACCATCATGCTATGCACACATTTTCTCACTAAGGAACCTGCAACATATTTAGCTTCTTTTGCAGCCAGTTTTTCAGCCTCTTCTGATTTGAAGTCATGCAGCTGAAGTAAGCCTAAAGACAAATAGGTCTGACTTTGTTAGCTATCTTCCATTAATTCTCTAGAAGTAGCTTGCACCAACAACACAGAACCACTGCAGAAAACCTCTTGACTCAATGTCTAAAGTTTGCTTTTAGCATGAAGAGACTCCTCCATGTTGTAAGGCTCTAGATTGAGAATGACTGAGTGAGGTCACAGTTTGGATCTCCCATACGCTCAAGTTCTCAGCCTGCAGGATTTTACCCAGTACCACACCACTTCCACAAAGCAGCTTCCTCCTCCCCTCCAACATCACACCCCCGTACCCATTCATTGCCAATTGTTTTATCCAGTTTATTTTAAACCAGGCAGAAGCTTTTCATCCTATAACTAACCACAGCTTTTCTTAGAAGAGAAGCAGTACTACTATAATTACATACAACAGCAAAACTATTGTAAGATCTGTCTCAATATATAAATGAAGCTCTGCTTAAATAAACATCAACTATTTGAATTTCTTGTGACTATGATCTTTTTAGTAGTATAGCAAAACATGCATCAATCTGAAAGGTTAACAGTTGCTGGAGGCTGAGAGAAATCAAGAGTAAGCCTTAAAAGTCACCTCTTTATCTGAACCTCAGGGTTTGCTTTGTTTGTCTTCAAAAAAGCTGCAGACATAGCTAAGGGGGAAAGTTTTGTTATTTAATATAACAATATTTTCAGAGTGAAATATAAACCCAAAGTAGTTTCCTTCAGAATATTTGTTTTGCAAGCTTATGACTCACCTGGCATATTGCAAACACTTTTAGAAGGGTTATATTCCCTGTATAAAGAAAGAATATCTGTGCCAAAGAGAAAATTCACTGGAACCATTTATATGAGCAGGCTGAATACAGAACTTTGTTTATCCAGATCATTAGAGTACCAAAAAACCCCCAAACCCAGTAATTTAAGTTTAGTTGTTATAATTTCAAAATACATTCTTCTGAATGCAACCATCATGATGTTGATTTCAGGTTGCAACTTTTCCTTCCAGTAGTATTCTGGGTTGTTACCTACCCCGATTCACCTCAAAAACCTGCATGTATTTAACTGTGAGGGACAATAAGCTTGAGCCTTATGTCACCAAGGGAGTTTTGCCTCTGTATATTCCTTTCTTTTTTTTTGCTGAAGGAAATGTTCGTGCTTCTGTCTCTCAAACACCAATTTGTGATAACTAGAATTAGAAAGGGGAAGAATAGCTAATACACGTTATGAAATGTCCCTTGAGGTCCTGGAGCAAGCTGGCAGCAAGCCAGCAGTATGCAAAGTCAGACAACAGCACTCTGGGCTGCATGAACACAAGCACAGCCGGTAAGTAGATTGAAGGAAGAGATTATCTTCCTCTACTCAGCACTCTGGGCCATATTTAGACACTGTCTAGTTTGGGGCTCCAGCAATATAAAAAAGACACCAAAAAGTGGAGAGAGTTAAGCAGAGGCCACTGAGATGATCGGGGAGCAGGTGGAGGAGATGGCCTTGTTCAGCCCCAGGCACAGACAGCTTTGGAGGCACGTAACAGCACCTCCAGTGCCTAGGGGAATGTCATTGAGAAGTCTTAGATGGACTCTTCACAGCAGTGCAGGGCAGAAAGGTGAGAAACAACAGGCAGAAACTTAAACAGGAGAGGTTTAGCTGGGACACAAGGCAAAAATTTTTCCTGAATAGGACAATCAGGCAGTGGCACAAGTTTCCCAGAGAGACTGTGCAGTCTCTGTTCTTTGAGGTTTCAAGCCCCAACTGAACAAAGCCCTGAGAAGCCTGACCTCAGAATTCACCCTTCTGTGGGCAGGAGATGCTCCAATGTCCCTTCCAGCCTTTGATACTCTGCTTTCCCTATAGTCACTCTTATGGGGGGACCTCAGATAGTAAACTGAGTCATATCCAAGTACTCCTAGTACTATGGTGCTACAGAGATACAATAGATATGGTGCCCAAGTCCCCGCTCTTTTATCAGTTTAAGACCTACCAACTTTTCACTAAATTCCTATACACTTTCCAGTGTTTCCCAAGAAACAAGCTTAGCTTTAAGGATGGAACAAAATCATTCCCTCTATCTAATCTCTCTTCACCACTCCCACTCAAAAGGTTCCACCATGCAATTTGACAATAAATAAATCCTTATACGGGTTGTACAACTCCATAATGGGAGTCTACAAGAGTCCGGCCAGTATCAATGTAATACAAAAAAAAAAACCCAAATACAAATAAACTCCCAAAAACTCTAGGACTCCACTTTGGTAAGCCATTCTAATTCTCAGCAAGTATTGTTTATCAGGTTATCCATGGAATAGACACATTCCTATCTGCATCTTCCAGCTTGCATTCATACCCAAAGGTGGCACAAAAGTCACTTCAAGTGTATTAAAAAACCTAGTAAAAACAGGGAACTTCAATCATCTCAGTTGCAGCACAGTCATTTACAGGTCTTTGAATTTTACAGCAAGAACACTGCTCAGACTTCTCCAACTCAGAACACATCTGGGAAGTGGCTCTATTGCTGAAAAGGCTCTTAAGAACAGGTCACCTCAAACTGCAGTTCCATGGAGTTTAAAAGCACTTTGTGTTGGCTCAGAAGCATCTTTGCCTGCCACCAATGGATATAGCCACTAGCAGGACTCACCTCAAAGATCAACAGTGGATGCCTGCTTCGTGTGAGCTTAGTTTCTCATCTCAGTACATAGAGGTATTTTCATTTCCACATGCCTAAGATGAGGCTGTATTTAATGTCAAGCATTCTTCAGCAGAACATCTTGGAAAAAGACGTTATGCTTGACTAACGACATTAATAAGCAAGACGACTTCAGTCACACTGTCATAGGTAACAAAATTTTTTCCCCCCCTAATCTCCGTCACAGGTTGACATCTTTAATTTCTGTGTTTCACTAGGAGAGTGAGGGAAAGGCTAGATGTGAAGTAAAATTTAACTGAATTTTAGTCCTGTGAGCATGAACACATACAACACAATTAAGCAATAAAAAGAGTCCTGAATAAAAGCTTGAAAGCAGAGTTGGAAGGTGGGAGAGCACAAAACTCTCCCTTCTCTCAAGCTACAGAAAAGTGCTTTGAAGGTCTCTAATTTTGTAGTTCTAAATTAGCACCATTACTGCCTCTTTAAAGTGGTAAATAGCATCACCAGTATACGACCAGGATTGATCAAGAGCATCTACAATACCTGTAAGAGACAGTCACATAGGATTGTGTTTGGGTTCAAGAAGACTTACTTACCAAGTCTCACATGGCAAGTTACCTCTAACACCACCCAATCCAGCCTAGACACTGCAATTCCTCTGCAAATTTGTGCTCAGTGATAACCTAGTTTGATGAACATAACATCAAACCAAAACTCAGCATTGTAGAAACATCTCCAGCTTTCATTGCTGATCTCTGCCCATTTAAAGAAAAAAGCTATGGCTCTCCACCTGACTGTTCAATGTAAACTAAATCCAGAAATTCAACAAAGGAGATGTTCAGGCATACAGACAGAATTTACATACAGAACTGTGGCAATACCTTTACGAATTTCTATTAGCTCTGCTCTATTACAATGTTGAAAGATGTGGAGGACAAAACTATATGAAGTCACTTCAGGTTACCGGTGAAGATTTCACTGGGTACGTTCTGTTTCTAGTAATAAATATGAAGTTAAAAAACAGAGGAAGCTTTCCACACCCCAGAGTACTGTAAACTTCTAGAAATGTAAACAGATGCCTAAATTCAACATAATTAAAGTATACAAGTGTTGCCTCTGTCTATAGTGTTTCAATCCTTACCAAGCTCACCTTACATACTGAAGAAAATGTATTTTATTCAGAAAAGAACTGAGTAGATGATATATCAGCTAAAAATGAAGTGTCATGCTTGAAAGCAACCTTCAACCCACAGCAACTTCCTCCACCCCCCTCCTTCATACATTATAAAAAGGCATATTTTTTAGCCACTTCTCATGAATTTTCACTTGACCAGTGAGTTCATCCAGAACAGCATCATCATCTGGGTGGCTCATGTGTCTACATGGTTTGCAGTACAATGTTTCTGGCCCACTTGCTGTGTTTCCAGACACACTCTACAACAGCTTGAACTGCAAGGAAGTCTGGTCTAAATAAAACATCACACTTCATAGCAACATTCCTTCAAGTTTAGAACAAATCCTACAAGAGTAGATGCATAAAATCCAAAGATGCTGCGTAGTTAGCTCCCAGACTACTTACTGCAGAAGCTTCATAGAAAAAAACCAAAATTACTATTTCCAACAGTGAATGACTGATGTGTTTTTGCTTTCCCTTCTTGGTTTCCACCTCATTGCCTGGAGATGAATGGATGGTGCAAATTAAAAGGTAAAGAGGATGTATTTCCTTGCCACCAAAATTAACTGAAGTCTAGATTTGCTTTAGAGCCCCACCAATTCCTAACAAAAGTAGTTTGTGTGGAAGGAACATCATGCTATCAACGGATAATATACAGATCTGTAGTGTCAATAAAATTACACCAGACAGGCTTGCTCTGTCCTTTCCCCTACCTTTCCAACTACTACTATATTTGCCTAGATCAAGCAGAGTGAACCCAGTCAATAGACTGATACAACCTCACAGCAAGCATCAGCCTCAAAGCTTGTAAAACTAAGGACTTTGAAATTTAGTTTGTTAACTGACATCCCACCTCCTCTCCAAAAAAGAAGTTAAGACAAGGATACCTGAGGTTCAGGCCATAGGCCAAACTCAGCTTTCAGGCTAAAGAAGCATAAACCAATGTATTTACCCAGAAGCCTGGTGAGGATGAGACACAATTCATACTGATCTAAGGGAAAACTGCTCCATGTGGTGCCATTTTATCAACATTGCACCAAATTACCTTGGCATGGGAGTGACTTTTCCACAGACCTCTGAGAGACAGACATGCAAGAGTAGGGAAAGTAGGGTACATGAGAGTTTCTGCATTTCCTTCTGCGTTTTTACAGACACACTGTTCCCTAGGACAGGATTCAAGAATGATGATCTTCCACAAAGTAAGCCAGTTACATGCTGTCATGAAGCACCACATTTGTGAAACCGCAAGCATCCTATAACAAGTATTATGCATCACCTGTTAGCTGCCTGGAGTCCTGCAGTCTGCAGAGGGACCACAATAAATGGGCAACATACTTAATCAGCAGACAAGAGGACCTAAAATACCACTGCAGTTTTTCTGCAAATTTCATGACCTACTATTTAATCTCCTGTTTGCTGCTCAGTGAGATGTTTTGCATCCCAGGAGGCAGGAAATCAGGACAACTCCAAGTATATGACCTTGTTGTAAGCTCTGGTTATGCATTTGCTGCACAGAAGGACACGTGCGGGGTAGGTTGCTCTGGTTTTACCAATGTCTGGGGTGAGAAGTGGAAGAAATAATTTATTTTATGAGGGAAAACAGAAAAATTTTTAGTTTCTCCAATACATATTGCAAACTCTTTGGCTGAAACAAGTTTAAGCCCCTCCTTAAAGAAAAGTTTTGAATGGCAACATGTTAAAAAAAAAAACACATCGATTTAGGGTATCTTCCCAAATTGGTTGCCCAGATAGGCCTATGTACCAGCAGCAAACAGTTGACTCTTCAACTTGGAAGACTCACAAGTATCTTACCAAATTTTAGTTTCTATTAACAAGGGTTGTGAACAACTGTAAGAGTGACTGCATTAAGACTCACTTCACCCTTCTGTAGCTTAAGATAACTCCAAGTAGCATCAAAATCAAGCACTGCTTCTATAAGCAGTAGAGAAAGAAAGCTATGATAGGGTTTGGTGACAGGGACATTCACAGAAAGGAGGGATACAGCAACACAACCACCACTCTAACACGACAAAGAGAAAAAGGTGATGAAGGTCTGCAAAAGGTAAAGGTGGAAAGAACAGTCTGAAGATCAATGAAGTTATACCAGCTGGTGAGGAAGACCTATGAAGCACACTTTGAAGCATGGTGCAGGAATCATTCTTATGTGGTAATAGCACAAAATGTACCTTCTCAACCAAGTAGGAAAAAAGTGAGTGACAAAGCAAGTGCAAGGTGCTGGGGTGCTCTCCTTCCCTCTGGCACTCCCTGCTTGGTCCTACCAGACATTTACTGTTTTTAGGCACCCAGTTTCAAACGAAAAAGGACACTAGCAAAGATCTGATAGCAGAAAATGGGAAAGAAGAGAGAAGACAACATGAGAGGAAAAAAGAAAGAAGAGCTATGAAGACCATTGGAAACTCTTCCTGTAACAACATTACCAAGGGGGAAGAACAACAAAGTGGAGACAGGGGGAATACAAACTAGGACAGGATGATTGACAGGATTGCCATAACACGCTTATTCTTAACACAATGCAACACAAAGTCTTCTTCCTTCAGTGTCTCTTTCTACTTAGAAAAGCGGGCATACTTTTTTTTATTTTTAAAGTCCTATCCTTTACCTCATAAGTGCAAAGTAATAGAAAAGCTTCTAAAAGAAAAAAAATAAAGCAAGTTTCCAGAACACTTACAGCAGATACACTCAGAATAGTTCATTAATGTGAACTGATCTTATCATTGAGATAGTAACCTGTACAATATAATGCATGTTGGTCAGGACAAATGAGGTACAAAGAAGAACATGACTATCTCAGATCCTTGAAGATATTGTTGTAGTCCTGCATGAAAGAGCTGGGAGTAGATCATGAGGCCTTTTCTTAATTTGTGCTCCTGATTTGTCCTGTTTTCCATATAATCTTCTGGGAGCATCAAAATTCCCTTCCTTTACCTACTCCTCTCCTTTCCTCACATGGTTCAGCAAGAACTCCTCTTTTCCTCCTTCAACCCATCTGTTCTCCTCAGGCTGCTTTAACACCAACAGCATGAAGGCCTAGCAAGCCCAGAATTAACAAACCACGCATTGATCTGAGTGTTTCAGAGGCACAACCTGTTTGATGGCACACGTCCAAGTCAATGTTGATATGGATATGGCTTTGTGAAAGCAGAGTGGGAGAGAGAATAAGAGACTTGCTCTTATAACTGCCTACCAGAGCTATGGAGGAGGACTACAGTTTCCATGACCACAGGACAGATTTGTACTAAGGGGTCCAATTCACATCACCTGCACACCCACACGGTTGTGCAAGTATTATCAGCGTAGTAACAAACTGTTGCTACACCATGGACAAACCTCAATACCAAAGTCATTCTGGAAGACAATAAAAGGTAGGGATTTATTTTTATTTTTTTCAAATATATAAATAAGACTACTAAAAACAGAAAGAAGGAAAAAAGTCAGTGGAAAACTTCTGTTCATTATCAGCGCAATCTGTAACTAGCCACAGAAGCACTTGTTCAATATGCTGACCCCAACAGTATCACACTTTTGGGATCCTAAGAAACTTATTAGTTCACTTGTGGCAGACACAGACATCCAATATGGGCGTACATGGCAGACGGTGTATACGTGCTACAGAATAACTCCTATGTTTACAAAACTGATAGGCAATTGTACACAGTCCTAAACAAGCCTTCTCTAGAGAAACTGCCTTTCCCTCTTATGCACCATCAGAAGACATCAGTTAACTGTGACTGAGTTAGCAGGATGATACAGAGTGCTGTGAAGATAAGACTTTGTACAAGTAATTTTTTTGGGTTTGGTCCCATCCCTTAGTCTCTATCTGAGCATCCTTCCCTGGAAGAGCAAAATACATAGCTACTACAGAAGGTACAACTACATCAATGCAGAGTGCAAACTAACAGAAGTGCCACTGCCAAGCAAAAAAGTGCTGCCAAGCACTTGAAACTATATAGGTTGGGAAAAGACTGTTTGTTTTTAAACAAAACATCTTATACAGATGCTCGAGTAGGTCCCATCTGGTCCCTGGGACTAAATGCTGGGATGTAGTTGATGTGCTCCCAAAACAGGTCCTCCTGTTTCTTCTCAGGTGCTCCAAGACTAGCCAACAAAGCGAGGTGAAGAACAAAAAGGCAAGGACAACTGCATTAAAAATGGCTGTGAAGTAATTCTAGATACAACATCACCTGAAAGGGGAAGCTCACAGATACACATACTTTCCTATAGACACAGACATGAGCACCACAGTATATTGCACCTCCTAAATCTGATCTAACAAGTTGCAATTTCACCTGCTTGTACTGTCAACTGTTTTCAATTCCAGTCTTTGCACCTTCTGTATTTCTCCTATTCCTCAGGCTCCTTTTTACATCTGTGACTGTATCTGTCTGAACCAGGATGGAGTGCTCAGCCTGAGGATCTGCAGACAGATTAGGACCTGTTAAAAACATCATGCCCAATTGCTTAGTTTCACTCATACATATTTACTGATATTTAGTAGGTACTATGCCTAGTGTAAGTGCTAGAAACTATCTTTTTGAAGAGCCTCTCAGCTGTAACAGAAAGCTGAGAAGTGTTTGCTCACATTTTTCAGGGAAGTAGGACACAGCATCCAGAAAAAAATGTTTGAAACTAACAAAGCTTGTGTGGGGCTCTGCATGGGTTTGATGCTAAAGTGGATGAGAACTGCTTACTCAATTACAGCTGAGAGGTACTTTAAAGAATCCAATGTCTTTCACACAAGGCTCAGTAATTGAATGGGAACGCTCCCAAAGTGGAAGTCCTGGTTTAGTTTCAGTGGGAGAGTTCAGGTCACTTGTAGTGAGACTGCCCTGAGATCTGAACCACCAAAAGGCAACTGGAGAAGGTCTGCAGGGAATGTGTCAGATACTGAAGCTGGATGCAAGCCAAATCACTGGTGCAAACATTTATAGTTTGTCTCAAGGCAAAGTCAAACCAGTCAGTTTGCCACCAAAATGCTTGTTTTGCCTTGAAAAGAAGTGCTGATGTAGTCCCACATACCCTAAGACGTGACTCAGGAAGCTGCTCCTGCAGCCTCTGCTGTCAGACTTCCCTTTCCACTGCCTGGCAGGAACAAGAAGCATTTCCACCTCCAGCTCAGGCTTGGCAAATCCTGCATTACAGCACTGCTCAGCACTTGAGCTCAGTTATGTGGCTGAGCTCACATCATGTTGCATAGATACTGAGGATGTTAAGCCTGAACCGTAGCCACACTCCTGCACTACTGTAAACATTCTCCCCATCTCTTTACATCAGGCTCATTTTTCATTTTATTTTTCTCTATTTGATCCTTCTTTCCTGACTGAATCTCACCACCTGGCTTCCTTTTCAGTATTCCAGTAAACCCTGCTCTGGAGTTTACTCTTCACACCTCCTTCCCAAAGCTTGCATTCAAGGAGAGTACCATATTTCATGCAGCTCTTTGCCCTGCATTACCAAGCAAAAGGATTTCAAAGGAATGTCAAATAAAAGAAGTTTTTTAATCAAGAGGTCTGAGCAGATGTTCATGAAAAAAAAAACCAAAAAGTAGTCTCATAAGCCAAAGGGCATTAAATCCAACAAGATTTGATCTCCAGGCAACCCAAGCTTGTTCTTCTTGCAATTTTCTATTAACACTTCAAATGACCCCTTGGGAAAAATAAAGCTTGCCTGGCTCTGTCTGGTTCTTATGACCTCACTGTAAAACTGAACAGAATTTTTGTTTAAATTGGTTTATAGCTGATCACAGTTTAACTGCAAGTACAAGTTCTCTGCACAGCTTTAAAATATAGGATTATTTAAATACTAGCAGCAGTCTGGAGCCCTACATACACTAGCACTTGTGCAACAGCATTCTCACTGCTTCCACCACTGCAGCCAGCAGCAAGTTCTGTTTGTGCAGGGGAAATGACAGATAACAAAATAGCTACTTAATGCAACATAGCCCTGAAGTTTTCCCGCTTAAGTATAGGTTAGCTCAAGGGGCTGTACCCCATCAAGTGCGACAGAAAGACATTTGATCACAGGAAATTCTTGGGTTTACACGTGTCAGTCCAGCTAATATTATGCTGTCCCATGGTTAATAAAGCCCTCTCTATATATCAGTGAACCAGCAAGAAATTTAACAAATGCATTCTGTTGCATGTTTTTTCCACTGTTTAGTGCTTTCCTGGAATTATTTTCTTTGTGCTTTCTGTTAAGAGTGATACATACAGCATCTGACGCTGTCACATGATTTCAGTCCTGAAAATCATAGGCTTCCTGTCTCCGAGCTTCTATTAGCCTTGATGATAAGTTAATTGCTACAGCAATGTAGTTTTGCATTAGTTTTAGCTGAAATACTGCTTTAAATGATATGCAAATTATGAGAATTGAACAAGTCAACAGATATTTCTAGACTCCACCAGTTTGGTTTTGGCAGAACAGTGGCCCACGTTTTTTAAGGCAGTCAGAGAAAAACAGACTCTCCTAAGAATCAGTCTCATCTGAACTTGTACTTTGCTAAATAGATGTAAGTATGCAACACCTACAAAATTATTACACATAATGAGTCTTTTGCTGTTCTATTCTTGGGGAGACAGATGTTTTTATCATAACCACACTCAACTGATTCAAATATTTATCGATCCACCAGTACAAAATAACATTTTTTAAAAATGCACAACAAAATGTTTGAAACAGAAGGCAATCAGTAAGCTTGCTGTAGTGCATAGGGATGATGCAGGATTTTAGAGATGCTATTTCTTCTATTCTATTTAATTTTAGGATAAATTAGAAAAGTGGAGGATAGGGTGGGAGGGGGCAGGGGGAAGCAGAAGTGAAAAGAATGAAAACCTGGATTTACTAAAGCATGCAAGTCACAAAACAAATTTCTTCCAGTTTCTAAAATGGCTCCTTTGTTTCAAACGCCTTTGTCACAAAAAAACCAGCTTGTTGTGATCTGACTGTTGAGTTGACTGAATTGGGACATAGGTGTTGTTCTTTCCCCTCCCGCGTCGCCCCCCCTGCCGCCCCCATTCTGACATACACTTTCGCTACTCTCTTTTAGCCATTTAAAAGCAAACTGTAAGAAAAGCAGAAGCGGTGAGGACAAAGGGAAACATCAAAGACTACAGACATCAATCCTGGAGTAAACTCGGGAGCAAGTGTAACTTCAATACACAATGACCATGCGGGGGGATGAAGGAGAGGTAGGGAAGAAGAGAGTGCCACGAATAATAATAATTAAAAAAAAAAAAATCATCATTATCATGTGCACAGGTTGGCGTGACCAAGGTGCACAGAACCCAGGGGAGGTGCAGCAGGGCAAGCCAGGGCGGCGGGGCCGCGCAGGGAGGGCTGCGGGGCAGGGCAGGGCAGGGCAGGGCGCGGAGCCCACTGCGGAGCCGCAGAGCCGTGCGCCTGGCGGCCGCCCAGCACCACCCTCCTCCTGCCCAATTGCAAAGGATGGGGTCCTAACAAAAAAAAAAAATTACATTGAAAATTTTTAAAAATCATCTAAAAAACCCCCAAATGCGCAAACCACTCAGCGTCTCCAAATTTCCTCACGCCGCAAGGTCTTCCCACGAAGCGTCCCGCATTCAAAGGGGCAAAACTTCGCTCCCACCGCCGGGCAGGGAAGCGGGGTGTTGAATGGGGGTGGAAGCGGCGCAGGAGACTGCGATGCGATGCGATGCGATGCCCGGAGCCGCCTCCCGTCGCTAAGCGACCCGCGGGGCCGCCGGCGGGCCCCGCCGCCGCCGCGCACTCACCGCTCCGCGCCGCTACATCCCCGCGGCGCCGCGCAGCGCAGCACCGCAGCACCGCAGCACCGCAGCAGCACTACAGCACCACAGCACCGCAGCAGCGCAGGGCAGCGCCGCCGCCGTCCCGAGCCGCCCTTCCGAGCCGGGAGGCACACGGACCTGCCGCCGCCGCGATCTGGGTCACCCGGCGCGGCGCCCGGCGAAGGTGAGGAGGAGGAGGAGGAAGGCGGGTGGCGGTGCCGCCTACCGGCGAGAGCGGGGGGAGGCTGCGGCGGGGCCCGAGCCCGCCCCGCAGGGAGGGGAAGGGGCCGGGGGCCGGCGGCAGGCGGTGCACAGGGAGCGCCCGCGGGCGGCTTGGCTCCCTGCTCCCATCGGTACCTGGCCCCCGGCGGAGGATGCACCTCATCCCTGGGCTTCGAGACCTTCCCCCCTCCTTCTCCCCGTGCTTGCCGAGGAAAGGTGATACCTGTCTGCGCTTCAGGGGAATCGAGCCACAGTAGTACAGTTAAGGTCTTACAAAAAAGTGGGGAACATCTCCAAGGTGTTAAGGTCCCAGCTAGCTAGGGCAGTATCCAGCGAGTCAGCATCCTGCCTCCATATGCCATCCCAACCACCTGTCAAGATCAGCGTCTTTTCTTCCCCAGCAGTATATCCTGCAGGCTTTTGATCTTCAAAGTTTAAGGTCTGCTAGCCAGGATAACAGGCATGTCAGTCTATTATACGGCTTACCCCTCCAAGAGAGTAATGACTGTTGTCTGGAGCATCCACAAAATCACTTAAAGTTGTCCAGTGCTGTAACTACTGCCAGTAGGCAAATAGTCTGTGTTTTGTTCATCCTTATTGCTGCATGCATCTGTCCAGATGTTCCTTTGAAGCTGTAAGCAGGCTGTCAGGCCACATTGGCATCCCAACATTGTCCAATAGTCTCTGGTTTTCAGAAGTCCTTTGAAAATACTAATTAACCTACTTTTCAAAGTGCTTCTTATGCCTAACTTGAAAATAGCTTTCTGCATGCCTGTTACAGGGACATGATTTAATTTCTCCTGAATCTCCGTTTTCAGTCATTTTGATGCCATAATCAAATGTCACATTCAAGAAGTATGATCAAAACACTAGGGTCATTGAGGTAAACATTTAATGACTAGGAAATGCTGTTCATGTCTTAGGGCAAAGCAGACTGGTAGTTAATTTTCCTCCTAGCTAGAGCTATGTAGTCCCTCTTCCACTTCTCATCAGCATACCTGATGCACCTGGTTGGCAGATGCTGTGATCTCTAGAGCTGATTGAGTGGCAGGGATAGAGGAGGTCCTAGCAGCCTCCACAAAGCTGTGCAGCCCATGAGCAAACAAGGTCTGATGCCCAAAGGAACAACCAAATGGTTGGTATCAGTCTGCAGCTTCATTGCCTCAGCTCTTATTTGCATCATGTTTTGCACATTGAAGTAATCTTTCACGCTTAATTCCATGCATCAATGCAACTACAATAGTAGGGTTTTTTTCTCCTGTCTCCTGTGTTACAGCAGTGTTTCTAATTACTATATCACAATGATTTCTACTCCCAACACATTCTTGCTCTCAGGTCCTGTGCCTGTCAGAAATTTCTCTAGCATGGGGCCAGAGGAGCCACTGCAGGTCCCTAGATCTTTGAACAGAGTAAATCCAGTGCTGGGGAACTTTTCAGGGGCTTCAAGAGCAGAGTTCAGTTATGCTTCCCAAAATGAATTTAGGAACAGAGATTTCCAAGACCATTCATAATTGTGCAAGATGAATCATGAGCATGAAAAGCCAGATCCTTGTTACAGAAGTAGCTTTACCTTCCTAGATGACATGCTCGTGTTCACAAATATCAAGGAATACAAAAGCTGGGAAGACTTATTGACTTATTCCCTTACTGTTATGGCAAATTTAGGGGATCAGACCAACAGGTTTGGAGTTTCCAGATGGACTTCTGCCCATTCTCTGGAATCACATAGTGGTACGTAGATGTACTGTAGTCATGCATTGCCATTTCATACTTGACTGGATTTTTTCGAGACACTTGTTACCAAATTTCAATTTGATATACCCATTCACTCAATATCTTGAGAAGGAAGCCACCCAGCTTACTATGACTCCTATATTAAGCATTGTTTTTCTCATGGAAAGTTGAGGCAAACCAGCATTTTATAGAAAGCCCCCATCTCTTTGGATTGCAAGCAGTTACAGAACATTTTACTATGCCGTACGTTCCTTCCCACAGCATAATTATTTTTAATTTATGGCTAATGAGACAAACTGTGCATGACAGCAGAAATATAGCTTGTACTTAGAAGTGGCAGTAAAAAACCACATTAGAAAAAATAGATGTAGGACCCCACTAGTTGAGCAATGTCGCACTTTTCCAGCAATAGCTCATACAGCCTGCTGTGCTTAATAAAAAACAGCAAGGTCACCTGCATGATTAATTTAGCATTAGAAAGAAGGTGACAGAAGCAGCAAAAAGACCAGATAGCAACATACCTTGCTCAGATATTGGTGAAAACTCAAAAGCTCAAGTTCCTCATTATTTTGGATAAAGGCTCTTGCTGTTACACAATTTACTGATAAAGACAAAATTGATAACAAGGACATGTGCTATGTCCTTGTGAAGAGCCTACAGTATTTTGACACAACCCAGCACTTTTCTCAGAAAATGTGCCACCCAAGCATGATTAAATGCACCATGAGGAGTTATGTTTTAGTTAGTGTTTTTATAGTGTTATTTTGTTTTCTTTTTAACTAGTAACATTTTTCATTTTGTGACAGTACTGTGGTGGCAGAACTACTTTAGCTACTCTTGCATTCTTTTACTTCAACCAGAAAAGAGAATAAATGTATTTTATCTAACAATCCTGGTACTCCTGAAATAAAAGTTGTAGTAAGAAAAGATAAAGAAGGAGTAATATCAGCCCCCCTATTTATGTAAAGAGCTTTCTTACCTCAGTTTTCAAAATCCATAGTCCAGATTATCAATCTCTCTAGTTTTTACTCAGCATGAGACAGGCTGCTCTCATCATAAATGAAAAACTTCTCAGGCTGCTTTCAATCTTCCTCACCAGCTTCTTTTGAGGGCATTCTGGTTAGCTGGGGGTTATCTGGGACCACACCCTTGCCTTCAGTCTCATAGCAGTTTCCCAGAGACCTGTGGATCAACAGAAAGTTTTTATTTCTTAGTGTTTGACCTTTCAGTTCTATAAACCCAAGTGCGATTTTAGAGACCATAGTATATTAGGCAACTGGTGACAGTTCTGTGTGTTTAGAAGAAAATTGCTGTTATGGAGGCATACTTCTAAGTAGAGTAAGACTTGTGATATCAAAGGAATGTTAGTGGATTAAGTACTACAAGACCAGCTGCTGTTTTTCTTTATTACTTTGACTGAGATGGTCAAACATTTTTGCTTGTGGAGACAAGCTTTGCATGAAAAAGGTTATACATTTTTCCTAGTACTCTTGCCTACTGGAGTAAGGTTTCAGTTTAAACAGCTATTTGCTGTCTATAGGAAAAGGCATCTCAGCTCTTGTCATTTGGAAATTCATATGTTTTTATGAAACTGTATGGGATCCTGGTGTTAGACCTGGTGTTAGAAATGACCAAACATTGGTATGTGGTGAAATGGAGCCTTTCCAAAGCCAGTAACAAACAGGTGACAAAAGAATGCTGTCATTAATGAGTCTGAGCTACAGCTCTTGTTCACAGAAGAATCAAGCTCAAATTACCTTAGGTGGTGTAGGACATCATCAAGCAAAATTCCAGATGTTTTCTGGAAGGTGTGATGTGGTCCAGGTGAGTGGATTGCTCAGGTAAAGGTGTAGACAGAAGAACATTTGTCTGAGCACAGTTTGTCACCATGCACACATGGATCACACCCCATATAAGAACAGGCTGGGAGAGTTGGCTTAGTGAAGAGAAGGCTCTGGAGAGACCTTAGAGCAACCTCCCAGTACTTAAAAGGGGTCTACAGGAAAGATGAGGAGGACCTCTTTATCAGGGAGTGTAGTGATAGGATGAGGAGTAATGGTATTAAACTGAAAGAGGATAGGTTTAGTTTGGATATTAAGAAGAAATTCTTCACTGTGGGCATGGTGAGACACTGGAACAGGTTGTCCAGAGAAGATGTGGATGTCCCATCCCTGGAAGTGTTCAGGGCCTGGATGGATGGGGCTCTGAGCATCCTGGTCTAGTGGAAGGTGTTCCTGCCCACGGCAGGGGGTTGGAACTAAACGATCTTTTAAGGTCCCTTCTAACTGAAACTATTCTGTGATTCTACACATTTGGGGTGTGAGTTACTTGCTGAAAAAAAAGAAGAAAACTTCAGTAAGAATCATTGCAGGGGATGAATTTTGGAGGCTGCCAGTGGGAGCAGAAATCATGTGAGAGATATACTAAATATAGCAAGCTCTGTAGTGAAAAGTGTCTATAACAAATTGAATTGCAGCTGCTGGACTGTACTATGTATGCAGCTGGATAGGTACTCCCAATACAGTTCTTACTTCTGTGCCAGCATAGACAAGAAATTGTCTATATCTACTCGGAACTTTATAATTTACTTCTAATAAATAAAAAATATTAAATATTTGGAAAAAGGCTTTCTTGGGGATCCATGAGAATCGTGAAAGAGAGTACTAAATGTCTGTAGATTTTCTTATAGTTAAGAATTACCACTCTTTTGAAGCCTTTCATCTGAGGATACTCATGTGTTAGCATGAGTTATCATCTCTGTTTTATATTTGATAGGGCACAAAATATATAGGAGCCATTTAGTTTTATTCTATATAATCATATATATCTGCACTGGGTGGTGTCTGGGATTTGTAGTTAATTCTTCCCCATTCCAAGCAGTGCTCAGGTAGTGGAAATGATGCTGAATTATATGATTCAGTAATAGATTCCTCCCTTTGGTCTCTGTGCACATTCAAGTAGGTGGTGATTCCATTTCTAGGAGAATGTAATTGGCAGATGTACAAGGACTTCCCTGCAGATATCCTCGCCCCCAAAATGCATTCCTACACTTGAGCTGAAGAATGCTATAAAAGTGTTGTAAAGAACTGTTCTGCTGCAGTGAAGAGAAGGATGAGGTGATAAAATATATTTCCAATCTCCAACTTCCCTAATTCTGTTGCTTAAGAAATCTGGTTCCCCACATTAAAAACTATTTTATTGCTATGTCTGACCGTCTACTTCAAATCTAGATTCTACTTTGAAATATTGAACAGTTCTTTGTGCCTAGCTTAGGACAAGCGTCAAATACAGATTGTCCTGCGATGGTGAATTATATGGCTCTCATGCAGTGATATTATAGCAAGCAGAGCAGTGTGCACACAAGCCTCATGATCATTTTTCAAACCAATCTCCTAGTTATTTTGTTCATTTACAGTCCCACACTTTGCCTCACTTGTATTCCTTTGACTGAAGATGCCATAAAGTTTAACATGGGAGACACTAACAGAAGCATGTAGACGATGAAAACATGAGAGATGAAGTGTGTCAGGCTTACTCATAGAGCCTTTAGAGAGATGACAGCTAAGTGAAGCAGCCAGTATGCTCATTTAGTTTACCCATCTCTCAAAGCAATGATTTTTGCTAGAAAGGACTTTGTATAAGTATGAGTTAAGAGAATTTAATGTTACAATATTTTAATTTATTTTGTTCTGATGGATATTTCTATACAGAAAGAGTAAAATAGAGTGATGCAGAGATGAATTTCAAATACTATATGCTAGCAATGCCTGCTTTTTTATCTTAATAAAACTGAACAAACTCAAATATGCTGTAACTGTGTCCTAATCTTCACAAAGACATGCACCAACCATATTATGTCTGTGTGAAAAAGAAAGATTTGCATTTGCAAAAGAGAAAATTTTTAAACAACTTTTGAACAAGTAAAAAAAAAATAAAAGGTGATATGAAAATTTTTCATGTATTCTTTTCACTTATCTTCTGCCATTAATCAGATCCATTCATGTGCTACATTTCATTCAAGGATTACAAAGTGTTTCACAAACAATGATTCATGAAGATTCACAACCTTGGGGAGTTGGGTAAATATTTACGTAAATGTCATAGAGACTGCCAAATTGAGTCACAGAGAAGTGGTGTTTGTAAAGAAAATTCACTAAGTGTGCATACATCTTCTTTTTTCTTTCTTTTTGTGTATTCAGTTGAAAAACTTACAACTTCTGTTTTTCAGATATGTCAAGTGTGACAATAGATCCAGAGAAGTAAATGAAAACCAGATGACAAGAACAGCAAGTGGGGTGACCCAAGTATCCAACAACGATTTTGTGTAGAAAATTTTAACTTATGGTTGCACAGCTACTCTTCTAATGAAGAAGGCAAACCTATTGTGTGAGCAACAGCTGACAAGACCTCCTGAGATGATGCCTGAAAGGAACTAAAAAGATGGAGTTCCAGCCTAAGGAATACATTGCACTATTCTCTCCAGTCTCACTGGAAGCACCAAGGATCTTGCTTAGGATGGAAATGTAATATTTAGTTCTCTGTATGTAAACAATAATACATTTTTAAAAATTAGCTTCACAGGTTGCCTCCACACTGCAAGCACTGCCTCCTTAAAAATGATTGATGAATTAGACAGAATCAGTGCCTGATATTCCATTGTTGTCCATATGGGACTTTTGTGCCCTGAAGTCATACCTGTGAGAAATGATGGTTTCTACGGATATGCAGGAATGCAGATGGCCTGCCTAGTGTAGATATCAGGGAGGACCCCTGTGTAAGGTTGCATTGCTTCCTGAATGCCTACCAAATTCTCATTGCTTGCAACGGAACTGAATTTGGCCAGGTTAGTGTAAGATTTTGACTGTAGGCCCAGAAGAGTATAATATATTTGAAATGGTAATTAAAAAACCACACAATTGTATGTCCTATTTCTTTATGGAAAACAAGCATAAAGAGCAATAAGAGAATGTAAAGTACATTCAGACTTTGAAGAAGAGACGATTTCAGTCTTTGTGTCAGACAAAACAGAAATATTTTGTTTGAATCCTTCTAACAATATTGCTTTCAAGGCTAAACTACACCATGTGTTCAGTGATTTGGAGTATTTCATATTACTTTTCTGACACAAGACTGGCACAAGATCTTCCCTAGACTTTGCCTGCACTGCAAAGAAAGAGTCATATGGGCAGTGAAAGCAACAGTTCCTGTTCAGCAGAGAATTATCATCTGTTCTTCAAGAAAGAAAAGATTTAAAAGCCCAAGTCTCCAAGATTGTTTATACCCAGAGAAAAAATTGAAAATTAAAACTGAGGACAAAACAATTTCCTGCAATATATAGTTTACTTAGTATTGGTGCATGTGGGACTTTGAAGGCTGAAGACCATTCTCTGAGAGTCTTTATTTGAGCAGAAAAAGCTGGCACGAGCTTCACTGGGAACTTTGATCTGAACTTCACAGATATTATGATTTCCAGCAGTTGTGCCTAGGGAATTTACATCTCTTAAATTCCTCCATCAAATTAAGAAATTATCTGGTTTTTGACATCTGTGTCCACATGTTGCAGGAACCTCACAAGAGCTGATGCTTTGCACTGGCAGTACTTACAATGAAATGTCTTCAGACTTGCGGCATGGGCATTATAATTACAATAATTTCTGTCTTATGAAAGTTGGCAGGATTTTTCTGAGGAATCACCAGAAAAGAATCAAAAATTTTCTGTTTATGGGAGCCCACAGATTATGCTCCTGGTTCTACTGCAGTGTTAATGATCACCCAGCAATTTAGGCACACCTTTGCAGCATGTCTTATAAGAAGTCAAAGCTGTTCCTCTCCACCTCTGACAGACAGGCTTGCATTTCATTAATGCAATCTCGTGGCACAGCAGAAGTGCTCACTTTACCTAACCTCTGTCCAATCCTAAACATTCACTGACTGGTTGGGTTCTCTGGATGACAAGATCTGTAGCTGTCCCGGTACAGAACTCGGATCTCCCTACCTTGAAAAAGTTGTGTCACCATGCTAAAGAAACTTGTTCTACAAGAGAATCATACCTTCTAATGGTGGCACTGAACCTGCCAATAATCATGCATTTGTGCCACAAATGCAGTGTTGCCAAGTCTTACAATTTTATAATGAGATTTATGCTATTTAATGTATTTCTTAAAATTACAGTATGCTGAGCCTTGAGATTTCAGGAAAATTGAAGATTTTATTAAAGGAAAGGGGAAAAAAACATATGCCAAAGTGTTATGTTTGTGGCAAAAAGCTTGGAGGTATGAACAGCTTGTAGCCTAAAGCTTAGAAATCAGAAAGCACATTGACATTACTTGATATTTTATGTCTCCTGAGAATACAAGACTTTTGTTCACTATTATTTGAAAATCCAACTGATTTTACCAGAACCTAGATTTCTTACATCTCTTTTCAGTCTTAAGCAATTACTAAAAAATTTCTTAAAGTAATTTTTTGGCTGTTTTTCACTTTTGGAAAGAAATATGAAATCTAGCATTGAACAGCATAAATACAGAATCAAAATGACATTCAGCACAAAGCCAGCCTTGCTATCTTCCTGCAAAATATAAGCCTTTGGCATTGCAGAGGTTTGTTATGGAGAGTTTTACTATCACAAGCAGCAGCAGTAGCACATTTTGAATTTAGGTCAACACATACTTGTCAAAGTGTTTAACTATTATGTGAGTGCTATCCTAAAACAATTTATCTCATGTCTCATCATTTACTACAGTACTCCTCTACAGTACTAGGCATGGATGATTTTGAGCTGGATTTTGTGCTAAGAGGTTTCTTCTAATTTCTGTAATAAACTGCTATCCTGAAATAGATCCTATTTGTCATGATTCTTAAACTGCAGTTTGTTAAATCGAGAGATTTGATACAGCAATTCCTACTATCGTCCTGTGATTCTCTTTTAATTGGGTTTGGAAGTGATGGAAATCCAGTATGATCACATTAAGATAAAGCATGGCTTGGCTTGCTTGGCTATAAAAGCGAGTGAAATTGTCTTTCCACATACAGACCAGTAACCTCTCATTTGTTGAAGGAAACAGAAGTGTTTACTTGTTATCACATGCAGTTGATTCTGTGCAGTAGCCTTGACTAGCCTGAAGAATGTGGCAAAGATAAAACAGCTCACAGCATAGCAAGTACTGTAATTTGCTCCTGAGAAAAGTGAGTGGCATTTTATTTTTTACCTGTGAGTAAACAGGAGCATAGTATTCTGCTTTAGATGTTTCCTCATTATCAATTTAAAAAAAAAAATAATAGAGCCAGAGCCAAGATTTTCTAACATAAACTTCTTTTTCTTAAGAAAACTATTAAAACTTGTTATCAAACTACAACATTTACTGAAGTTTAAAACCAAACAGTGTAATTATATAAATTGGATTTTTAAAAAGAAATATTAATATTTCTGCCAAAGAACTTTAAATCAGAGATTATTTTAACAATAAAGATAAATGTATTTTAATTCCCACTTCTTTGAACTATTTTGTGGGTTAATCAGTGATAATGTTGTTAATAACATGGAGATGTATTTTTCTTGTGGTCAATAAGCACTGTGGCATCTGTAGGAGGAGTCTGCACCCATTATCTAACATGGGAGGAGTCTGCAGTGCTTCAGGGCCTAAATTATGAAGGGAATAACAGTTCTGGTTTGACCAAAGCAAGCTTGTATTAAAACCCTTCTAATGAGCCTTTAACTGTTTTCTCTTTAAATAGTGGGATTTTCCTATGTGAGAATGTTGTTAATAGAAGCAAAATCTTGATGCATTTACAGAGGAAATGTTATTGGAATATGCATGAAAAATTCTTGACCAATGCTAATCATATAGAGACACTTAAAAAAAAACCCAATCCCACAGTGAGTTTGTTCTCCCCTAGAGAACACATATGGACATGCAAGTAGAAGAATGGAGAGCCCACACAATCTGGAATGTGGGCACTTAAGAGAAACAAACTTTGGGCAGGTATTTTCCACTTGTCAGAACAAAGTGGTAATGAATTACAAACTGATTTCATTAGGATCATCCTTTCAGTAGCTTTCAGGGTTGGTTGGTTTCCAGGGCTGAGAGCCTCAGAGAACATTTTAATAGAGACAGCAGCTGTTGATGCAGCCTGGTTTTCCTTTCCTGTTCATTTTGGCTCACAAGAAGACCAGATGATGTTAATGCTTAGTGTTCACACGGGGGTTAACAAGCTCTGTACTATACTCTTACTAAGTAGGCGGTCAATATTCACACTTTACATATAAGAAAACTTAAGCAGTAGATCTGTGCTAGCACAAAATCTTGCTGCCCACTGTGTGGGTCAAGGACAGAGAGTGGTGTAATGCCACAGCCTCTAGTGGAAGCACAGAAGTTGAACTACCCCTCTGACCAAATACTACCTTCACAGTCTGCTGGATCTGTCCCGTCAGCCTCACATCCTTAGTGCGCTTGTACCTCCTGCACACAGAATAGCTGTGTCCCTGGCGCAGGGCACGGTATATGCTCCAAGGGAAAGAGAAAGGATTTTGGCTGGTTTGTTTCTTTGATTTTTTTTCTGGGTAAGCACAGACATCTCTAGATTCCTTCAGAGTGTGGATCTGGGACAAACTTTAGGAGCTGGCTTTTGTCTTACAGGTTTACAGGCTCAATTGATGTTGATAAAGGTTACATTACCACAGGAGACTGAGCGGGGAAAAATAAAAATCAACTTGGTACTTAAATGGAGAGAGGGGAAAAAAAAGTCTTTCAGCTATAAGCTACACTGAAAAGTAGAATATTTGCCAGGTGAAGACAGAAAGAGTAGGTGATCCTGAATTTCAGTATTTTGGATAAAGAAGGGGGAAAGCCTATGTTTAGGGGCACAGTCGGAAGCTCAGTTAGCCTATGATGAAGAAAAATGAAGAGAAGGCTTACACATTCAATCTGTGATTTAAGGGACTGCTTTCTCACAGAGGGAGTCAGTGATGCTTCCTTTCGGGGAGGCAGGTTGCTCAATAGCATGAGTTTAGTCTGCAGCCTTACTGGGGTTGCTAGTGAACTCGGGAGTAACACGGTGAAATATTTATGTACATCCAGAGGCTCATCTTCATGTGGCCTTGTCTGGACGGGCATGGTTTGTCTGCCTCTCCCTGGTGTGGCAGCATGCCAAATGTTACATGATCAGTGCTGGCTGTGATGGTTGCTTGTCCAGGTGGTGGTCTTTTTGAGGGAGCACCTTGGCCTGGGGGAAGCTGTCTGATCCATCCTGGCCTGGTGGTGCTATCTTTAGTTCATCCTGGCCTGGGGGAAGCTGTCTTTAACCTGCAGTGGGGATGTGCCTCCCACCGGCTGACTTTGGATCCCCTGTGCTAGAGAAGGGTCTGCCCCAACCTGCCCTCAGTGAAGGAGAGGAGGAGGCAGGTGTGAGGCTGAGGGATGGTGCACCACTGTGCATGGGGTTAAAGGCATCGCACTTCTTATGTGCAGAATCAGAGGCAGATTCTACTGACAGAGAGGAGGATGACAAGGAGTTGGCTCTGCCTGGAGAAAAGGTGGCATGGGGAGGCTCTGTTGTCCAGCAGAGCTGGGCAGCATGGAGTAAGCAGGAGCAGGAGGCGGCACAGCGACGCTGTATCATGGGAGATAGTTGTCCCCTTGCCACAACAGCTGCTCCCCTCAGCACTGTGAGCCCCAGACCCCTGGGCATGGATGTCTGTTCCCAAAGCAGTGGCCCCATGCCCCGGGAGAACCCCACCCTGGTCAGCAGGAAATCAGCATAGAGCACTGGCTGCTGTCAGAGAATCACAGAATCAATGACATTGATAAAGACTTCTGAGATCAA
This sequence comes from Anabacerthia variegaticeps, assembly GCA_035583185.1. Taxonomy (NCBI): domain Eukaryota; kingdom Metazoa; phylum Chordata; class Aves; order Passeriformes; family Furnariidae; genus Anabacerthia; species Anabacerthia variegaticeps. The sequence continues at coordinate 42,402,365 of JAWWEW010000001.1, read as the reverse complement.
GTCCAACCTTTGACCTAATACCATGTCACCTAGACCATGGCACCGAGTGCCACATCCAGTCTTTCTTTAAACAGCCGCAGGGATGGTGACTCCACCACCTCCCTGGTCAGGCCATTCCAATGTCTAATCACCCTTTCGGTGAAGAAATTCTTCCTAATGTCCAACCTAAACCTCCCCACGTGCAGCTTAAGGCTGTGTCCTCTTGTCCTGTTGCTTGGTACCTGGGAGAAGAGACTGATGAGGCTACACCCTCTTCTTTACAGGTGGTTGTACAGAGCCATAAGGTACCCCCTGAGCCTCCTTTTCTCCAGGCTGAACACCCCCAGCTCCCTCAGCCACTCCTACTAACACTTGTGCTCCAGACCCTTCCCCAGCTCTGTTGCCCTTCTCTGGACACCCTCCAGCACCTCAGTGTCCTTCTTGCAGTGGGGAGCCCCAAACTGAGCACAGTTTTCGAGGTGCAGCCTCACCAGTGCCGAGCACAGGGGATGCTCCGTGCCCTGGTCCCGCAGGTACAGGTGCCCTGGAACTGCTGACACAGCCCAGGATCCACTGCAGGTACAGGTGCCCTGGTATTGCTGACACAGCCCAGGATCCACTGCAGGTACAGGTGCCCTGGTATTGCTGACACAGCCCAGGACCCACTGCAGGTACAGGTGCCCTGGTATTGCT
>JAWWEW010000001.1:42340122-42401593 GCA_035583185.1 Anabacerthia variegaticeps | reverse complement strand
CCACTGCAGGTACAGGTGCCCTGGTATTGCTGACACAGCCCAGGACCCACTGCAGGTACAGGTGCCCTGGTATTGCTTACACAGCCATGAGGAATGAGGGATGTCGGGGGCGGCGCGGGGCGGTGCCATGAGGGATGAGGGATGGCGGGGCGGTGCCTCCCTCCCGGGGCGGTGCCATGAGGGATGAGGGGTGTCGGGAGCGGTGCCGGCCGCGCCGCCCGCCCCGACATGGCCGCCTCCATGCAGGTAACGCGCCGCCCTGGGCCCGGCCCCGGCTGCAGCCCGGGAACAGCGGGGCACCCTGTGCCGCCGGCCCCGCTCCCTGCGCTCGCCGCAGCCCTGCCCGGAGCCCAGCCCGCCTGGGCCCGGCCGCGGCTCTGTCTCTGCGGCCCAGTCAGGACGAGGCGGTGCCGGGGGGACGAGGCCGGGTGCCCCCCCCGGCCCTGCCGTGCAGCCTTGGGGGCCGTGCCCTCTGTGTGCTCAGACAGAGCCGCACCGACACTGCTCTCGGCGTGGGGAGCCCCTGGCACAGGCTGCCCGCAGAAAGTGTGTCTGCCCTACCCCTGGAAGCGTTCAGAGCCGGGTTGGATGGGGCTCGGAGCAGGCTGGTCTAGTGGGAGGCGGCCCTGCCCCTCGCAGGTGGAGCTGGGGCTGCATGGACCTTCAAGGTCGCTTCCAAACCCCAGACACCGTGTGGTTCTGTGACACGCTCCCGAGGTTGCCCCGGGTGTCGCTGCTGTTTGTAAGGCGTGCCCGGGGTGCCAGGGAGGGGGTCTGTGTGCTGGCTGTCCTGCCGCAGGTGGGGCGGGATGAGCCGCGGGATGCGCTGGCGCCTTCGGGCAGAATTTGGCCAGTGCTGGAGGTCTTAAATCAACCCATCGGGGCTCCTGAATTCGTGTTTGTTGTTCCCCTCTCCCCCCAAGAATTCTGATGTCTATGTGTATACAGTGCCCATATACCTTAATGCCGACGTGTCTGCGGCACAAAACTGAGCACTACAGAGCCAAAGTTATCCCTGGTCGCGGCGCTCCCTCTGCCGACAGCCGCCGCCCAGCGCCGCGCAGCCTCCAGCACCGTCCCTCCCAGCTTCACAGTGACCTCTGCTGGGATTCCAGGCCAGTCGTGTCACCTGCTGTAACCTGAGCTCCCACTGCAAGGGGAAACAATCTTCAGTGTGTTGTCAGGAGCTACTTTTTTTGAATACTTGTGAAAGGAGGTGATAACAGTAATGCATACAGCATTACAGTAATGCATGCAGCAGATCATCCGGTTTTCTTCTGTAGTCGTGTTGGCCTTTGTAAAAGGGGTGTGAGATCCTGCCAGCGAAGTTTCCCACTTCCCTGCAGTGGGGTGTGATTCCTTTAGTCGGAAATCAAGGCAGACTGTTGGTTTCTGTGCATGCAGAATTGAGCCTCAGGTAATGATGCAACAGACAAGGCAGAGAATTTAGATCCAACTCAGACAGAGACTAAGGGAAGCTTCTGCTGTCTCAGCCATGCAGCTAGTACTGTTTGAGACGCCTTCAGGGGCTGGAGGCGTCTGGATGATACTGCCAAGCATGACACAGCATGTCAGGAAAGTCTGCAGCTTCTTCAGCAGCAGGTGAAAGGCCAGGTATTGTGGAGCAGGGCATCTCTGCCAGTTTTACGTGCTGTTTAGGCAGCTGAATCACACCTCATCTGTCCCTTGTTCTGCTGTTTAGTTCAGAGGTTATGTAAGGACGGAAAGTAGTCTTTCAGCTTCAGTTTCTGTGCTAATTTGTTAAATATTGTGGCAATGACTTCTTTGTTTTTGCCTGGGGAATGTGGGAGTTTGAAGATCTGACTAAAGGCCTCAGTAAACTCAGGATGGATCTTGGTGCTGAGTAATTTATTGGGTGGAGTTTGGGTTTTTTTTTTTGTCAGGCTCAGATCTAAATGTGATCTTTATGTGGTCAAATATGTGTAAAAACTTTAACAGTGCTAGGAAGTCAGGGTTCAAACTGTTGTAGCCATACATGCACCATCTCAAACTTGACGGCAGGCCTTTGAAACCATATTACGATAGAATTTTGGAGCCTACCATGCCAGTAACTTGAGAAGTATTTTAATTCATTTGTTACCACTGTAAAATTCAGTTTGGTAGTGGAAGAGGAAGGGTAGGAGGATGAACCAACAAATGGAAAGGAGTGGCGAAAGACTGAGTCTTCTGTGGCAGCATTTATTCTGCTCCTTTTTGGAAGATCAGAATCTGTTATTTCCACAGAGTGCTTTTGTCATTCTGATTCCCTTTAAAGAATTTTGTCTTTCAGTTCACTTAATAGTTGCACAGGTTGATGGTGTTAATGCTGCAACAAACTCAGGAAATGCATACTTACAGCTCCTATGCAACACTTTAATGTTTTGCAACTTTACTAGCATGTTGTTTGCTTAAAGGAAAAATTTTGCTAAGTCATTCAATGCAAAGTTGCAGCAAATACTAGTAAGACTTTTTTTTTACCTTTACCATTTGTTGGTGGTACGTTGTCATATTATTATGATTGTGTCTGCAGTTTAGGTATTGGGAAACAGCTCTGCAGTATTGCAATCCGGAAGACACACAACTGGATGACTAAGTGGTGGAGCAGTTGACACAGTTAAATAAGTACATAAAGGAGTGATTGACCTAGTTTTGGTTTTTTCCTTAGAAGTACTGTAAAGAAAACATTTTTTTGAGACAAAGAGGAGTTGAAAGGATTGTTGTCAGATCAATGGTAATAAAAGAAGAAAAAGGACAGACAACTGTGGTTGGATTGTCCAGCTATGCTGTTAGGAGGATTTTTGGGAAAGGAGAGAAGAAACACCTAAAATACGGGTAAGGGATTATGCTATAGGAGAGATAAAGGCAAAGTCAACCTGCATCAATGTTTGTGAGCTTTGTTGTAATCTTACTTGGGGTCTGGACTCCTCCCTTGGATTTGATGAAAGTGGGAAAGCAGAAAGGGAAATAATGGAGACTCAGATGTAAGAAGGTACTGTATGATCTCAGTATAGCAGTGGACCAAAAGTGGCAAAATATGCGGCAAAATATGCAACAAAATCTTCAGAAGGTCAGTGACCATTAAGTAACTCACGGGTTGGTAAACGCTGTGTTGCTGTGAAATTCAATAGCTAACATATCTCTGTGCACAGTTTTTTGTTCCTTCTTGTGACAGGAATGTGATTTGCATTAGGTTTGGCCTGGGGAGATATGCTGTATGAAGTGTGGAGCATCCTGATTTCTTGGTCTTGGACATCTAAGTATTGAACAAATTTTTCTACTTTCAAAAAAAGCAAATTTGGCCAAATGTCACACTTGGTCACAATTAGGAAAAAGGAGCCAAATGAACAGTTCATCTCCAACTCAAGCATTTGGTGAGATGTGAGAATAACTTAGAAGCAGTGACAATACAAATCTCATGGCAGTTGCACACATTTTTTTTCTTATGTTGTGCTCTGGAGAGACTGCAGAGAAATGTATATTACCTGAAACTACTATGTGAAAACAGGAGGGGCAGACGTTAAAAGCCACAAATGGGTGTAGTGATACAGTAAGAAAGGAGTGAAGAGGAAGAGAAAAATGGAAAAATGAAATCAAGCATCATGACAATCTTTATAAAGCTTTATTTCTGGGTCAATATTTCTCTTAATAAAACAGTTTAGTAACAACTTCAGTGACAGGGGAAACTGTGCAATCGACTGAGGAAGAACATATTTTGCAGATTTGGTTTTGTCAAATAATTAATAAAATGTGGAATTAGCTAAATTCCTGTTATTGTCCTAGAGATGACATAAGAGATAGGGAGGCTATTGCTCTAGAGCAGACAGAAGTACTAAATTTTTCAAGGAAGGCATTTACTATGTGTTGTTACTTCTGCTTTCCAGATCACCAGCATGGAAGCTAAAACCAGTGGAGATCATCTGAAAGTCCATAAAATGAAGAAGAAGGTATTGAGGAAGCAGATCAGAGCCCAGCATACATTGATGAAACATGAGGGCATTGAGTGTTTCTCCCATGCCACACAGGTGACTGGTACTTGTGATTTTGATGGTAGTGTATAATTGCTGCTTTTCTGTGTTTTATTCTCACATATGCCTTGTTTAAAATGCAGTTCTCCAAAATTCACTTCCTGAGATTACGGGTTTTCTGTGCATTTTTGATTGCAAAACAGAACTGTACTTCAGCAGTTCAGTGTCTGTGGAGAGACTTCAATTACCTTTGGATAAGGTTTTTTTAACCTGAAACAATAGTTCCTTAGGTTTAGAAGAAGGACAAAGAAGCATGGGAAATATTATTGAAGTAGATAAACTTTTCTTCCCTTTCACTGTGATTTCTTTTTTTCTCAGGCTTTTAACGTTTTTATCTTTCTTTCCTCTGTACTTCTCTGTCAAGTGTAATTTGTCCAGACTAAACTCATTAAAAACATGTCTGTCTTGGAAATCTTTTCCACTTTGTTTTTTTCAGCTAGTTAAATTTAGGCTGTGGTTCTGTGGGATTTGAACTGGTTGACTGATTTGAACTGTTGAAAGGGGGACAGCTTTCTCTTTTCCTGCACAAAAGGGAACAACATAGAGGGAATTCTGCTTTCTTGTGATGCTCAGGGAACTTTACCATGAGCTGCTTTATTCCCTAACCTTACAGAAAACTGCTCAGCTTTCTGATTTGTAGTTTTCTCCCAAAGCAGAGTTACAGCAGATCAGAGGGTGACCTCACAGATAATGGTGTAGCAAAAAGTTACAGGAACTTGCAGACAGAGAGGGAAGAAGCTAGAGAGAGAGTTTCTCATTTCCCTCTGTTATTTGTGGAGAGATAGTAATGGATTGAAACACTGCAGAGCTGTATCATTTACTCTATCCTTGTTCATCCTGATGCTGCAAATCCTTCCCATTCAAATATGGAAACATCAGTTAGATCTTTATACATTTTTGTAACCAAGTTTGATTTATTCTTTACTTGGATTTCACACCACATGGACAGATATTAAAAATATTAAAATGACTTGGCAATCTTGTATATGTTGTTCTTTTTGGAACAAAGACTGTTTTTTTCTAGCGTTGCTTGGAAATGGGTCTGTAATTTGGGACTTCTTCACCTTGAAACTGTCCCAGGTGCCAAACTGTCCATCTAATCTATCCAAAGAGTAGTTTTGGGGTTCAGCAAGATGTTTATTGCTGACAGAAAATTTGAATAAGTGTAATATGAAACAAAATCATAGTACTAGTGGTAAACTTGTGTTAAGAATACAGAAAATGCTTTCGGGCTTTGTGCAAAATTCTGATTATCTCCAAATTGCTCGTTGAGGAGGACATGATCAGTTGCTGCATGTGCTGCAGCAGTTGCATAGTGGTGGTTTTTGTAGATGAAGTGAAAGCACTGGTTTGAGCCTCTGCATGTCCTTCACACACGTGGGCCTCTCTGTTAATAACATGCTAGAAAACAACAATAATTACTAATGAGGTAAAATTTGAAAAATGTAATCAATAATGGACAGCCCAGTGCAGTACATAGAACAGATCTTAACAGAGAGAGCCATCGCAATAGGCACAATCACAGTGGCACTCACTGTATAATTTTTTTTTTTTTTAATAATTCTTCTCTTCAGTGCTAAAACTCATTTTCTGTTTTTTTAGAGAAGGGAAGGGCTGTCATTTGAAACAATTGAGCACTTTCCCAGCTGCCTTCAGTAAAAGGGCATAGAACATTTACAGACTTTTAAGGAAAGGATTGTCTGAAATCTTTCTGGAAAGGTATTACATGGAGTCAATTTGAGCAAATTGTTGCTGGCTATTTGGAGTCACATTTACCCTTGAAAAGGGACTTAAACTGGTTTCTACCACTGTGATTAGATTGAACATTCAATTGTGGCATATAGCTATTCAGTTGTCAAAAGAACTTGTTAATTTATTTTTAAAAGGCCTATGTATTTTCACAAGATGTTTCTTGAATAGTGGTGCTTTGAAAAGTTCTGTTTTGTTGTTTCTTCTAATATTTGGCAAGTTAGCAACAGTCCTCACGAGCTGCATGCTCCTTGATAATTTTGGACATAAATCACTATGAAAGCATAGAATTAAGCAATTAGTCATTGTGCATTAAGTAGTCTATGTTAACTAAGGACAAGACATAAATCCCTTTTGTTTATAAAAACAAGAGGGAGAATTTTCAGATAAAAGTGCTGGAGCAGAACTAGATACTATGTTTCTAGAGGTTGCTGCTTATATTTTGTGAACCTGATGTATGGAGGACTTAAGGCAGGACTGGGAGTATCAATCTCTGTGCTCGGCAAAGGTGATAAAACCTCTCTTAAAAAAAGTAATCAGTCCTCAAAACATTTTGTATTGGTTTTTTTAAGTGATAACAGGTCTCCAGAAAAATTATGTTTTAGAAACCTCCAAAGTTATGTGTGCCAGTGTCACTGTTTGCCTGTGGTACACTTGGCACACACGTGCTGATTCAAAGCATACATTAACTGAAGAGGTGTTTCTGACAGAGGTTGCAAGCCTTTCTTCCAGAGTATGTGTTGGGCAAGCAAAGATTGCCTGAGCCACATGCCAAGCTCATGGAAATGTAAATATCTCACGTGGAATATATAAAAGAGTGCTCATGGACTTAATTTTTCTTTAAAGTGCTGCTCTCTTGGTAGAGTGTTAATTTTAAAAGAACAAACAATAATCACTAATTCTTCATTTTTTAAAAATTCCCTTTCAATTAGAGCCTGGTTATTGCCAATGCTGGTCTTGGTAATGGGATGAATAGACACCAACTGCTGAGGATAGTAGAAGAATATGGAGCCGTGGAAACACTCTTAATGCCACCAAATAAACCATATTCATTTGTGAAATATGGGACAACAGAAGAAGCCAAGAAAGCCTTTGATGCCCTTAATGGAAAAGAAGTAACTCTGGAAGACTGTGGCCAAAACATTGTTCTATACATTAATTTTGTGGAAAAAGGTACAGTTTTTTCTGCTACCCTATGTATCTAGCTTCCTGCATACTGCTTCCTTTGCATATACTTCCTGGGTTGTAAGTATAGCTAAAAACACATTAATTTTCATAAGTAGACGCAGAGAATGAAAGCTAGAATCTAAGATTCATGGCATAAAATAGTGTTTTGTGCTTGTATTTTATGACAGGATACTACAGTTTGAACTCTTTTACTTGGAGACAAAAGGACAAAAAAGATTTAAGTAATTTCCTGACCCTTCAATCCTGCACATGAAGGTTTTTTGTTTAAGGAGCCTGGAGATCTCTGGACAGTTAGTTGGATTTCTTGTGTGACTTTAATCTTGCAATCTCAATCTCAACTTCAAGAAGAAAAATGTGCACAATAAAATTTATGCCTTTTTTTCCCCCTTCTCCCCAAGATTTTTATTTTTTTTTGCCTGATTACAGGCTATTTACTAGAACTGTTGCTCTTTCTATGGGCTTTTACAGTGTCTAGGGAAAAGAGTTCCTGGTGTTGGTCTGTACATTCTGCAAGCAAATAGCTTTTTTAAGCTGTTAGGTTACCAAACTGAATGTCCCTACATCATCAATGTTTTGTGTTCACCTAGGGATTGCATTGTGCTACTTCACATTTGTACGTATTTGATTAAAAAGTACTCTCTGTCTAGAGAAGCGGTCTGCTGATACAGTACGTCACCAAAGTTCCACAACATTAAAATGAAATTCAGGTAGAACTTTGAAGTGATTGGAAAATTCTGTTTGCCATTATTTTGACAAGAAAATCACAAGTGGTTTTGTGTTTGGATAGTGTGGAGTCTTGTTTGGCTTATGAAGTAAAATGTTTAGAAAATGCTTTGCATGTTGCAAAACTTGGGCCTTCCCCTATTTTATCATGACAAAAAGGGACCTTTCATTCTCCAGATAAGACCACAATGAGGACTACATTGTGTCATTAAAGTAAATATTTCTAGAGCTGTACTACATTCTCGTACAAAGTAAATATCCCTGTAGGGAACATCTGGTTTTATTTTTTTTCTAAACAATGACAATGTTTTCTTTTTTTTTCATACACCCCAGTTTCCTTGCAAAATGCTGTTCCTACAAGCTTACCTCCAGGCTTAATGGTAATTGAAAAGATTATTTCTCCAGAGGAAGAAAGGACGATGTTAGAAAGTATTGACTGGACAAGAGATGAAGATACTCAAAATGGTGGGTACAACTGTAGAAGTCCAGACCTTCTATACTTTTGCGCTGTTTTTTCCTACAGATTCAGTTTACAAGAATTCTACATCTTGGTAAACGTATTGTCTGAAATGATTGTGTATTTGTTCTTAGCATTTTTGAAATTGGGTCTTATACTGAAAGTGATAAACTCCTACATGCAAGTGGTCTGAATTTGTATTCTAGAATAGATTTACTTGATTAACATACCTGAATCCAGAGACAACTAACATCTTTGTTATGTGTCTTGTGCCAAGCACCAAACTGTTCTGTGGAGGTTACCCTTGTAGTTTGATGTCCAGCTGAGGAGCTGTGTCTTCTTTTAAATATAAAACAATTCATTGAGGCAAACATTCTGGATGCTTTCTTGCTTTGCTTGAATTCTGTGGCGTTAAATTCCTTAATAAATGAATTCTTGGAAATAACTTCAAAGTTCCTGTCTAAAATTTGTTTCTTGGAGCAATGCAAGTTAGGTTGACCTTAGCTAACGTGTAACTGGGTAATTGATGAATATGAAGGATCTTGATGTATCTGTAGGATATTCATCAAGTGTAAGTTCAGAGATCGGAGCAAGAAAAAATATGCATTAATCATGGCTCGAGAAAACTGGTATTCTTTACTTCTTGCATATACAAAAATACCATCCATTTGACTTGAAACAGCAGTGAATGTGATGCTTGATGAAATGCAAGAGATAATAAGGCAGAAGTGTGTGGCATGAAGGACAAGAGTCACATATATTGTTTTAACCACTAATTAAAGAATGTTTAGGCTTAACAGGTCAGATGGAATAGGGAAGCATAGCAAATTGCCTATACTATTTTATGTAGTCTGATCTTACTTTAAACTTGTGTGTTTTTACAGCCCAGAAAACTTTAAAACATAGAAGAGTAAAACATTTTGGATACGAGTTTCGCTATGATAACAACAATGTTGATAAAGACAAACCTTTACCTGGAGGTGAGAACTGCCCTATTAAACGGTTCTTATTTAGCACTGATGTTTGAACCATTCTGTAAAGCCTTTAAGTCTTACTGAAATACGGATATGAGAGTCAAGTTAAAGGAGAACCTTCACTGTCTCTTAAGCAGACACCGAATAGTGCTTTTATATGAGGTCCATTCCAAAGTATTTTGAGTGCTTTAAGCTCGTTTTCCAATCACTTGGAGCCAGAGTTGCTGCCCTTTGTTGAGGTCAAATAAGGCTTTTAGGATTGTGATTGTCATTCTTTTTTTAGCTTTCTCTTTCATAAAACAATTATGTGTTACAAATGACATATTAATTTGTTTGGGGGATGTGATGTATATTCCTCTATATATTTATCTTGACTAGCTTGAAGCTTGCTGGATGCACACCAAAATAAAATTTCTTTTGGACTGAAAGCAGTTTTGAAAATGTTTCAATAACTCTTATTTGGAGTTGAAAGCTGTGAGTCAGAGCAAAGCAAGTGAGTCATCTTATAGTCTTAGATTTAAAAATAGTAAAATAGGGGAGATTGATTCCTGTAAAATTTGAAGGTGTTTAAGGTGATGCATGTGTAGCGGGGTAGATGTAGCATCCAGCAGAAGGATTCTGGTTATACTAAAGTTTTAACAGTGAAGCTATACCATCATAAAAGCATTGATACTAGAGTCGTTTTCTAGTCTCACAGCTAGACTATTTTATGAGTGAGAAAAGCATAGACACTTCTTGGAAGAAAACAAAAATAAAAATCAATAGATTCATGGAAGGGCTATTAGTAATATGTTTGTGGGTGTTACCTGCAATAGAATTTTTCAGTGAAGTCCTTGGGTAAAAATAGTAAACCAAAGCCTCAGTGAAGGACTATAATTTTCCTTCATGTCTCAAGACCACCTTATCTTGAGCAGATTTTTTTTGGTGGTATTTAATCTAATTCAGTAACAAATTTTCAGGGAGTAAATTTTTTAGAGAGCTCTCTGCACAACTTCTGACTTTTTGCATAATAATTTTGTTCTTGACTGCACCCTTTTTACTGTAATTTGTGAAAACTTTGCCTCTGATTTGCTGTGCTTTTATTTATGTGTAGAGATACTGCAGTTTGCATTTGTAAGGAGTGATCCACTTTGGAATGTGAAGGCCTTGCAGGGGTGACCTTTCTAATTTTGAGATCTTATAAATATATTGGACTCAGACATTAGGCTCCAATTCTGTTGTGTGTTAGTAATCATTATTAAAGATGGACTTGCATGTCCATGAAGCTGTTTGAGTGTATTTTTCCAGTTATATTTATTGTAGAAAAAAAGAATAAAAAAGTAAAAAGCTACCTACCCTATCTTTCTTACAGTTCTGTTTCTATAACCAGGTCTTCCTGAAATTTGCAACCTATTCTTGGAGAAGTGCTTAAAGCAGGGATATATCAATCATAAACCTGATCAACTGACTATAAATCAGTATGAACCTGGACAAGGTAAGTTTTTGTCTTTCAAAGTTTTTTGAGCTCTTTATCTTACATCGTGGTTTAACCCTGGTAGGTGACTAAGCACCACACAGTCACTCACTCCCCCTCACTGAGATAGAGGAGAGAATTGGAAAGATAAAAGTGAGAATATTCATGGATTGAGAGCAAGACAGTTCAGTAAGTTAAAAAAAAAGGAAATAAACCAAGGAAAAGCAAGTGTTGCAAAAAAAACCCAAACAGTTGCTCACTACTGGCCAATCAGTGCTGTGCCATTCCCTGGGCAGTGACATCCCTGGTAAACTTTATCCGTAGTTTTAGTGCTGATCGTGATGTCATATGATCATGTGGAATATTCCTTTGGTTAGTTGGGGTCAGCTGTCCCAACTGTGCCCCCTCTCAGCTTGTTGTGCCTCCCCCCCCCCACCCCCAGCCAACTTGCTGTCAGGGAAGCATGAGAACCATAAAGGACCTTGGTGTTGTGTAAGTGCTGCTCAGAAGTAGCTAAACCATCCAGGTATTATCTATGCTGTTTTAATCACAAATCTAAAGCTTAGCACCATAAAGGCAACTGTGGAACAAATGAACTCCATCCCAGCCACACCAGTACAACTCACTGAAAATCAGAAGACTAGCATCTAAATGTGACATGGTGTATGGACAGGATTTAAGCGCCTGCATAATGTATTCCCTCTGTGACCGGAGATGATTTGAATCAAAACTAAGCTACCAATCCTGGTTTCTGAACCTGAAAGCTTGTGTTTAGAAGTGCAATTTTTGATATCACTGTTAAAGAAAATGATGGTGTTTCAGAGTCCAGGGTCAAAACATAAAAACTAACTATAAAAATATACAGAAATAGCAATATTTTATTTTCTAGTCAAGTGCGTTTTTTCACTCCAGACTTGTTTTTCTCTTTGTAATGTGCATACAAATCTCCAAGAAATGGCTCTTGCTGTTATTATGTATGATACAATGTTAGTGTATGTGATATATGGACTCTTAAGTATGAGCAGTGTTCCCTTATCTTAGAAATAAGGAATTACTCTATTTCTGTAGCTTTTCCCAAACTGGAGGCATCAGAAGAAAAATATGCTTCTAATCACACCTCTAGGGAATAAATCACATGCTGTGCTTTTTACTAAACTCAGTCATCAAGGTTAAGTATCTGGCTTACTTTACAGAGTGAATTTGTCCTTAGGAAGAAAGGACAACAGCTTTACTCTCAGAATTAATGTCTGACAGCTATTACAGTGTCTGCCAAGCAAGGGTCTGAAAAGCTGATCCTATTTGTGTATCTGACATTCTGTTAAATTGATACAGTCATGTACTTCTGCCTGGGACACATGAGGAGATTAGTTAGAATTGGAGATTTCTATCATGAGTAGAAAAAACAAACAAAAAACCAAGCCCAAAGCAAAATACCCTTTCTTAAATGCAAATTCTTAGGAAATGAAAGAGCACAGAGTGCAGTCAGATTAATACTTTCAGTACTTTTCTGAGTACTGAGCCATGTTTTCACTGGAAATTACACTTGAAATTTTAGAAAGTGACTTATGGCTTTGGGTATTTAAGCTGTAGGGGCCGCGCATAAGACACATTAAATTAATTCCTTTTTGAGGACATTTTTTTCCACTCAGGATCCTAATAACACTTGAAGTTATAGATTTGTGCTTGGAAGTTACTGTAGACTTTTCAATGCTTACAGAATTGTTAGTTGTTGGAAGCAACCTCTGGAGATCATCCAGTCCAACCCCCCTGCCAAAGCAGGGTCACCTAAAACAGGTTACATGGGAACGTGTCCAGGTGAATTTTGAATGTCTCCAAGACAGAGAGACTCCACGACATCCCTGGGCAGCCTGTTCCAGTGCTCTGCTACCCTCAGTGTAAGAAACTTCTTCCTCGTGTTGAGGTGAAACTTCTTGTGTTTTAGTTTATGGCCATTACTCCTCGATCTGTCACTGGGTGCCACCATGAAAGAGTCTGGCACCGTCTGCTTGCCTTTGAGATATTCGTGTGTATTGATGAGTTCCCCCCTCAGTCTTCTCTAGAGTAAACAGACCCAGCTCCAGCAGTCTCTCCTCATAAGGGAGATGCTCCAGAAGCCCTAATCATCCTCATGGCCCTCTGCTGGACCCTCTCTGGTAGCTCCTTGTCTTTCTTATAGTGAGGAGCCTAGAACTGGACTCAATACTACAGATGTGGCCTCTTTAGGGCCGAGTAGAGGGTAGGATCGCTTCTCTCAACCTGCTGGCTACACTCTTCCTGATGCACCCCAAGATACTATTGACCCTCCTGGCCACAAGGGTACACTGCTGGCTTAGGTGACTCTCTTTCTCTGTGCTGGATATCTGGAGTATAAACAGCAGCGTGTTCTTGATTGAATTATCTGAGTGACGACGCAGAGAGCTGTCGATGTTCTCCTGCACAGTGAAGTGCACAGACTGCAGTGTGCATCTGACAGCAGAGCCACTCTGTTTTGTACTGAGGCAAAGTTATGAGCTGTAACAAACAGGTATCTCTTCTTGGTTTTCAAGACCTGCTGATTTGTTATCAGATTAAATGTTGGTCTCAGAAAACACTTGTATGGCTTTCACTGAAACTAATGAAATTCAGAATATTTACATCTGGAAATAAAATCTGGCATATAATAAGGATGCTTTATAGAACTGACTGACAGTGTTAGGATAAACTGTTTTCAGCTCAGGAATTCTATAGTGTCCAAAATGAAAATTGGTAGCATTTTTAATAAACAAATAAAACTATTTTGGTTTGGATCACATAGGAAATTACTCTATGTGTCTGGGCCTGCTATGGAGTCAGAGGACGGTGTAGTTGCAGTTCTCCCAAGCTGTCTGCTGGCCTTGCTCCACTGCTAACTGCCATTCCCCACCATGTGGTGAGATCTTGCTGTGGCACACACAGTCCTATTTTTGAACTTGATGTTGAAATGTGTAGCACAAGCTGCAGGGATTGGCAGTTTCTTTCCAACTGGAAGATCTGAAGAAAACAAAACAACCCACAAAACCCACCCCAAAAAATTACTGTCCTTTTAGCAATTCTCAGCTATGGGTGTTTGCTCACACACACAGCCACAGGTATACTATCCAGAGGTTCACCTGGCAATGATGTGTGTTCTCCAGGAGCTGCAAAGCAGAGACAGGGCTTGACCTGGACAGTTCTTGCCTTCATGGTAGTATGTTCTAATTGTGAAACTGAGACACTTTACGTCATTTGTTTAGCAAATAGAGGGATTTGGACTTACTCCTCTCTGAAGACAGTGAGAAAGAAATACATGAACGTGGATGAACTAAAGTCCAAAATCACCAAATGTACTGTAACTGTTAGCGCTAAAGGCTAAACTGTCTACAGGGAGAGCAAAGTTGTTTAGCTGCTCATTGCAGCAGGGAGAGTATTTGGAGTCATCAGAGAGTGAGGCCTTTGAGTGCCCTGACCTATCTTCTAGATATCTCCACTGATTATATAAGACGATTAGGTTAACTGTGTCCATTTAATCTGGGCATGTAAATCAGACTTCTTTTGGAAGACAACTCCATTGTTTTATGATAACTTCTGTTTGTTCAACTATACATCCCAGTTTTCCATATGGACATCTGTGGAAATAGAGCTTCCTAATAGAGATAACACTCTATTACTGTTGTTATTGTTGTTGTTATTATTACTATACTGACTTTTTTTTTGGTTTTTTCTTGTACAGGAATTCCTCCTCATATTGATACACATTCTGCTTTCGAGGATGAGATAATCTCTCTCAGTTTAGGAGCTGAGGTAAACCTGATGTTTGCGTGTGGTTTGATGCTTTACTGAGAAGTTTCATTTTTATATTGTCTAACACAAGTTAATTTGATTTTCCATGGTGTTTGTTCACGTTCATTCAAGTTTAGTAACAAGTATGTAAGGTAATGTGATATGCTAATTAATTAACTGCAGTTTGATGTTGTCAGTAAGATATACCAGTGATATCAGTGATTTTTAAATCACTATTTTTAAATCTTAGCATCCAGTTCTCCATTGACCTTCCTTCATTTTGTTGTCATCTTAGAAAACATATCACTCCTATTTGTGTTCCACTTCCATTTTCCCTGCATGATCCCGTTTCCTCTGGTCCTCATAAGCCTCCCCTTATTTTTATAATCAGTACATTTGCAGTAGGCTAATATAGATATTTGACCTGTGGAAGATCCGGGCAAAGTCTGAGCCCTATTGAGATAGTCGTGGTGAGGGCAGAGGTAGGCTCTGCCTCATGAGCTCCCAGCATACACAGATGATGTAGACAAAATGTGGAAAGAGAAATGGAAGAACACTGGACTAGCACCTGTATCTGTATTACAATGTTCTCCTGTCACAAAACAACTTTGATTATTGCTATGTTTGTCTTACTCTTTAGGCAGAGAGTGGAACATGAATGGATGTTCTGAGCACTGCATTTTTTGAATCTTTAGTCTGGTCTTGGCATTGACCCTATCTATTCTTGCAAGTTGAGTAGTGGATATGAAGCTCCTGGGACTAGGGGTGAGTCTAAGGAAGGATAGCTTTTTCTTTATCATTTGTGGCAGTGGTACATCTGTGTTCTTGGTCATTTGAAAATGGCGTGTCAATGTTGCCAGTCCTTTCAGTCTGGCCGTGGGTGCATTTGTCCACCATTCACAAAAGCATCCACTCTAGAGCAGGAACATCATGATTAGTTGTGAGTGTGGTATGCATACTGACAGTAGGGTTCTTAGTACTTTTATTTTGGAATCTCCCAATCTAGGGGAGCTGCATGTGGCTTCTGCACCTAACCTTGTCTCAGAGGCAGTACATTCTTGTCAGTTCTACAGCCATGTTGTCTTTAACTGTGCCAACACCTCTGCACTAGGTAGCATATGGGAACATGCATTTTTTCATAGCATTTCTCTAGAAGAAGGACTATAGTTGATCTTCTGTGCAGTTTATCTATCCTAAGTTTAATTTTTCTAATGCATGGTGGACATTCAGAGCAGCGTGGCAACAGTGGGTGACTCTTAACTTACAGCTGTTCCTATGTTGAAGTTCTAAATAAAAAAAAAAAAAGTTACTTTAGTTTACTTTATAAAAGCTATATTGCTGCTGTAATTTCATGTATTCTGCCTCAATCTGCAGCCCCGGGGTTTCTTGTCCTTTCTGTTTCATTTGAAAGGCTGACACTGCTACAGTTACTCTGTTACTGCAGTGATGTAACACGATAGGCAGTCCATTTTTAGACTATTATATGACAGCATACCTTTATGATGCTCTCAGAGATGGCCAAAAGCAGAGTGATTTTAATCATGTGAAAAATACAAACCTTTCCAGGAAGTAGGCTGCCTGGAGCATTTTGATGCTGTAAAAAGTTGGAATGTGTACATTTCAACCAGGGAGACAGTCATACTTGGGTCATTTCAACATATTTCAGGCATAGGCACTGGATTACAGCCTGTTAGGTATCTCCCAAGTTTCAGTGCCTTTTCCTAGTGGCCATACATGCCCTTTTCAGGTGCAGGCAATCAAAGCACAGAGGCAGTAAAACAAGCCAGTAGCCCATGAAATGCTGCATAATTTAATGGCTTTTCTTTCTAGTAGTTTTACAACTTTTTATGATTTCTTTTTGTGGTTTTGTGCACTTAGCTCTTAATCTGATTTTAAAATGAAAATACCACTTGAAGTAATAAGTGAGTTAGCTATTTTAGGAGTAAAGCCCTCTTCTCTATTCCCATTAAAGCTTACCACGTACAAAATGTACATACTCTATTAATAAATAATTACAGCTGCATATACAGCGTCAACCTTTGGTGTCTTTATCTCCTTCTCTTTATTCTTTCTTCTGTAGGATGACTGATTTTTTTTCTACCTGAATAAATTAGGCTGCAATGTAGTGGAAAACATACATAAAGTCTTACGTGTTTTTCTTTCTTCGTTGTCCTCAACAGTAAATGCACACGTTTAAATGAAAAGTGCCATAAAAATAACCTTGCAACTCAACTGCTTCTGTATTCTTTTTTGGAAGTTGGCTAACGAGACGCTTCAGAGGTAAAAAAGGAAGCAGAATGCCTCACTATGCTAAGTCATGGAAAGGGCATTCCTTTCAATTGCTTGTATGCCTGTTCCTCCAGGGTCTGAGTTAGACAGATCATGGTAATTAGTAACTAAAATAAGTGCTTTGACTTATGGATGAAAAGTCTATGGCAAAGCAGGGGACTAAACACTACTGCCCTCCTAGCCCAGTGACTTAGTTATCAACACAGATTCTCAGATTTCTTATATCATCTTCACAGGACCACCAGATTGTTTAGGTTGGAAAGGACTTCTTGAGTTCATCTAGTCCAGGCAGGGTCAGCAAAAGCAGATTGTCAAGGACTCTGTCCAGTTATGTTTTGAGTATCTCTGCAGATGGAGACTCCAGAACCTTTGTGGGCAACTTGTTCCAGTGTTTGACCTCTGTCACAGTAAAAAAACTAAACTGTTTCTTTGTGTTCTGATGCAATGACATTGGGTTTAAATTGTGCCCACTGTTTCTTGTCCTGTTGGTGGACTCTTCTAGGAAAAATCTGGCTCCCTGTTCTTCATTCCCTCACATCAGTTATTTATACACATTAATAAGTCATCTTATCTGAGCCTGTGCCATCTCTTCCCCAGGCTGATCTCTCCTAGCTCTCTCAGCATCTCTTCATATAAAGATACTCTTTAATCCTCTTCATGATCCTGTCCTGAACTTGCTCCAATAGGCCCCTAGCTTTCTTGTAGTGGGAAGACCAGTTCAGTCCCAATACTGGACAGAGGCTACTAGATACATCCTTGCAAGGGCTGAGTAGAGAGGAAGGATCACATTCCTTGACCTGCTGGCAGTGCTTTTCCTAAGGAAAAGCTGTAACCCAGAAGGCTGTAGGCCTTTTTTTCTGCTAGTGTACATTGGTGGCTCATGTTCAGCTTCTTGTCCACCAGGACCCCAGGCAAAGCTGCTTTCTAGCTCATCAACTGCCAGTGTGTAGCAATATAGGGGCTTATTCCTGACCATATGCAGGACTTCACACTTCCCTGTATTGAACTTTGTAAGGTTCCTGTTGGCAGCAGTTCTCCAGTCTGTCTGAATGGTGACACAACCATCTGGTGTATCAGCTACTCCTCTCAGTTTTTTCTCATCTGCAGCCTTGCCGAGTGTGCACTCTGCCCCATCATCCAGGTCATTAATGAAGATGTTAAACAGTGTTAGTCCCAGCATCAGTCCCTAGGGGACTCCACCAGTGATGTGTCTCCAACTGCACTTTTTACCACTGCCATCTTCAGTGATACCTTACAGCCTAACTCACATTATTGAGAATCAGTCTTCTCTGCAGTGGTGAAGGAGTTTATCCTGTAACAAAGCACTTTGTACTATTTTGTTGGAGGAATCATTGTAAGTTTGTTTCTGCAAACCTGATTTGTGTTGAAAAAAAATAGGTATTGGTGTGTACGTTCATTTTAAATACAAACAAACAGTCTGGAGAAGAAAGTAAGGGCATGATTCTTCACAACAGTGTATTTGTTGTGCATCAGATAATCTACAGCAACTTGTTCTTATGCATGTACAAAATGAGGCAGAAATGTAGATAAGAGATTCCCTTTTCTGTCTCAGTCACATGAAACAGTTTTGCCAAGAGGCACAGAGAAACTGAGTTGCTCAGTTTTGTCCTGGTTGGTGCAATACATTGTGTTTTGAGTAGTTTACGAAACAGATTAAACTGGATTTGAAGAAGGAAAATCTCTTTATTTCTTTGTAGTTCTGCCTAGCTTTTAAAAACTACTAGATAGGTTGAGGGCAAAGCAGTGAGATGTGATTTGTCTTGTCCCATAATACTTCAGGAAAAGTGGAGGATCTCATGCTAATCACTTCTGTTTGTGACCCATTTCTTTGGCATCTCCTGGAAAACTGCAGAATAAAGTGACACTTCTAGAATGTCCTGTGGGCTTTTAATGGCATCTTATAAATCACCACATTCACCCTTTCTTGATAGGAATTAACACACTGAAGGTATTAATGCATATCAGTTTCATGGCTGTGCTGAAAGCAACTTTGTTTTATTCTGAAATTGTCACAGCAGAAAAGGAAAGGCAATTGTGTGAATTTACTTGAGCAATCTTTTATTAAGCTTGATGGCAAGCCATGTCCTGTGTCCATGAATTTGAACAAAATTCTGCAATACAGAGACCAATCCTTTCTGTTGAGAATTTTGGTTTTATTTCAGTTAGGTGTTATTTTCAGTGCCTCCATTTGGTGTCTCTAAAGATATGTAATTCTACAGTATTTCATCTTTGAAGCCTGGGCAAGTTTGCAGCTGTCCGGAAAAAATCCTAGTTTTAAAGCGTGTGTCAAATTTCCTTTTGCGTGTTTACAGCCGGAGCTTGATCAATATTCATGTTTCTGTTTTTTCACTTTTCCTAATTTGCAATATTATATACTGTCATGTAAGCCTTGATTCTTAAAATTTTAGAAATACAGAGGTAGCGTTTCTATCATGAGCTAAGTAACGCTATGAGCACATTCAACCCATAAAGGAATTTTCCCTTCCTGGCTGCAGGTCTTAACCCCAGTCAAGAGCTGAGACACTGAGAACTGCCGTGATGCTCTGACTAGGCTCCAACCTAATGACTGTGAAATGGAGGCTTTAGGGATTTGAGCCAGATTTGTGGCTCAGTATTAAACACTGGGGTTGCTTGTGGATCATTCTTGACCTCTACCTAACTTTTGTTCATCTGAACACATTCTTCATCTCTTAGCCTGAAGATCTCACGTGCCTTGATCTATAAGAAAAGCTGTGACTCTCTTAAGCCTTGAAAGCAGAGCAGTGCTACAAAGAAAAACTCCACCTTTTGAACAACCTTTGAATATCGTTATTCTAGAACTGAGAATGAGGTATGCTGCTGCTACTCATCTCTCAATCTGATAATTGACCCTTTTTCTGGCACTTTTGTTTCTTATATGTTGATCTATTTCCAGTTGTCTCGGTTAACAAAGAGAAACCTGTACCTGGCATAGCAGCAGCTGTTTCTGTAACAGCTGCTTGAGAAATTTTATGAGAAACCTTTAGAAAGTCTAGACTGTACCCAGCCTTTCACAGTTAGCACCTACTTGGTGTCTTCTATGAGCTTTAACAAGGTGGGCAGGCAGTGAATATTGCTGTCCTAACTTCGTGATCGGGTTCTTATTTTGCTTATCTTGAGTAGTTGCCGATTGAGTTTAATTTGCTGTTGACATATATATTGTTTTACTTTTCTTTTAAGGGAAAATGGAGACCATCTTACCTATTTAAGGAATTAATCTGGTAGTGGCTATACCAAAGTTTTTTCTCTGTGCTAGCAGGATGATTGTGATAGGTGAAATTAATTGGTATTTAAAAATATATTGTATTGGCAGAACCAAAATGTCTCCTATCCCATATGGAAGACACAGTTTTTAATCACTGCAACCTAATGCTGAGTTTAAAAGTTTAAGTGAGTCTGGTGGGATTCCTAAAGTTCAGTAGTGTGCTTTTCAGATCTGTAAGACATGTTTCTTGAGATGCAACTTTCTTACAGTCATGAATTTTATCAGTTCTTAAAGAATAGTGGCTTGCAGTGGTTTCTGTATCATTTAGCTCAAAATCCAAAGGGACTGTATTTATAATTGTATACCAAGTTTAATTGGTTTCTTCCACTTCAAGTGGTTTTTCATTTTTGAAAACTACTGAAGAGCTTCTCCATGTGAAAGACATTCTGAGCACCACGAGTTGAATGCATCAGGCTTCATAAATCTGTCTATCCTGTTTGCATTTGCTCTGTATAGACATGTCCTGTCTGTTTCTTTCTGGCCATGTCATACCATGATGTACTGTCAGTGAGCTTGGAAGAGATACAGGACCCATGAAAATCAAGGGAGAACTTTCTGCTGATGTAATTAAATGTTGAAATATGCCCTCTGAGTTAAGCAACAGAGCCTGCAGCCCTTTATGGGAATACTTATAACAATCTTACTGGCTCTTTTGGGAAAGGTGAATATTCAGTAAAAGGTACTATTACGAGTTTTTAGTTCTGTGATGTATGTCTGTTTCCCATTTGCATACAGGATTCTGTTCACAGATATCCACACATCCTTCTGATGTTTCCACCTGATGAGTTATTTTAACCTTTGGAAGGATCCTGAAAGCCCAGCTTTTGTGTAAACTGTTCAGAGAGAATCTGTCCTGCAATAAAAAGTCACCTCCTTGGTTGTTTAGGCTAACTCCTGTTTTAGTCAAAGGTAACGAGCAAGGAACCCACTGTGTGCAAGTAATGCAGACAAGAATTTGTTTCTCAAATGCTGTAGAAATCTGCACTGAGGTGCTACAAGAAGCATCTCAGTTTGGTCAGAATTGCCCCCAGAACAATGATGCAAGCATTATTTCTATAGAAGGTGTGTAGGGATAATTTGTTAAGAAACAAGACATCAGTGTGGAGGTCTTACCTTCTCTACTACATTCTCGCTACTTGGGAGGAACAAAATTAAAACTAAGCTGTGAAAGAGCCTGTGTTTCAAAGGTTTGTGTGTAAAAATACACGGTATTTTCTCCCCTTTTGTCTTGATGAGGCATTGTAGTTTCCAGGTGTCCCTTTCTCCAAAGTCAGGCATTTACTACCAGGCCAATACTGGGCAAATGGCTTTGCAAAGATTTGTCTCCTGTCTCCCTTTTGTTGGATTTTTACCAGACTTCCTTCCTCTCCACAGAAGAAACTTATTATCTCCTGTGTCTTTCCATAAAGCTGTTCCCCAGTATGCAAAGCCTATTAAGTCCTAGATTAGCTAGAACCCTACTTCAGTGCTGAGGAAGGAGAGGAAGGAAGGCACCCTGAAGTTTGATTGCTTTGGGATGTCTGATCTGCAGAATATGCTGTGACTTGGTGAGGTATTTCTTGTGGGTCTGCTGGAGTGGGAAGTTGCCTTACCCCATTCTCTGTAATGGAGCTTTTCTTTCCTCCATATGGTCCATTATTTTGGCTACTGAGAGAGAAAAAGGAGCTGTAGCTCCTCCTGCTTCATACCACTTTGTTTTTTCCCAGTCAGGTGGTTGCTCTCTTTAGCATCCTGTGTTTTGTTTGACTCAATAGTGTTGAGGAAGTGTTGTGGGAATAATGTTATCTTTGTCTCCTGAACTCCCCTGGGCAGTGCATCCAAAGTGAAGGTGGAAAGGGAGATAAAAGAAACTGCAATTAGGAGGAATTTGAAGATTTAATCCACATAATATCACATGCAAAAATACATAGAGATGCTATGAAAAATGTCATATAGTTCCAGTTAGTTTTTTCACAATCTCACAAAAATCCTACTGTGAGCGAAATACATTCAAAAATGTTTGAAGTCTGCAGTAGGGCTTATGATTTTCTGACTGTGGTCACAACTGCTAAATAATGAAGGAAAACTGTATAATGCCTTTACCAACTTGATTTCGGTTTTAACAGAATCTGTTGTCTCCAGGCTATTTGCTGTTTCTATAGTGTGCTTATTTTGTATGCTGAGGCACCATTTCATTTCCAATTCTCAAATGTCTGGCTGCTAAGGCTTTATGTGACACTCAGATATTGTGACACAGATATTGAATTTTTCAGTGGAAGCAAATGTACTCTCTAAAAAGTGTGTTGCTATTGCATAGCTATTGCTACATATTTCTAATTGGTTTTCATGTGATAGGAAAAACTTGGATAGATAAAAATCTTGGAAAAACATTATATTATGGTGTACAGTATTGCTCGTTTTAAACTAAAACTTTTTTTTCTCTTTTCTTCTTCATACCTCCTATGTACTGCTCACTATGATACATGAACTACTTTTTCTGTGGTGGTGAGGTGAATTAACTGTTTAAATACAAAGCTCTATTTATTCCTGTGAGAAGATACAGTTATTGTAAAAAAAGGAAAGAAAAGAAGAAGAAGCACCAAAGACAAGACCATCAAAAGCAGCATGGGCAGCAGGTCTAGGGAGGTGATTTTCCCCCTCTGCTCTGCTCTCATGAGACCCCAGCTGGGGTGCTGCATCCAGCTCTGAGGCTGCCAACATAAGTAGAACAGGGCCCTGCTGGACCAGGTCTAGAGGAGTGTCATGAAAATGATCAGAGAGCTGGAGCACCTCTGCTATGAAGATGAGAAAGTTGGGATTGTTCAGCCTAGAAGAAGAGAATAGAGTGCTCTGGGGAGATTTCCGGTGTTAAAAGAGGGCTACAGGCAAGCTGGAGAGAGACTTCTTATCGGGGAGTGTAGTGACAGAGTAAGGAGTAATGGTTTGATACTGAAAGAGGGTAGATTTAGATTAGATATTAGGAGGAAATTCTTTACTGTGAGGGTGGTGAGACACTGGAAGTTGTAAATGCCTCATCTCTGGAGGTGTTCAAGGGCAGGCTGGATGGGTCTTTGAACAACCCGGTCTAGTGAAAGGTGCCCCTGTCCAAGACAGGGAGATTAGAACTAGATGCCCTTGATCTTCCTTCCAAACCAAGCCATTCTACAAAAACTTAACAGGGCATTTAAATTTACATTCCAATTAGTATTTTTACAGCTGAAATGATTTTTGAGTCAGGTTTTGGATTGTCACTCTTGAAATACAATTCAATTTTTTTATAGAAAGCTCGGTGTTGTTTAAGTAGTTACTAATTTCTGTATTTTTTAAAAGAATTTTTAATTTCTTCAAGGGGTTTATCAGTGGAAGTTATTTCTCTTCCCCATGTTAGTTTTAGAAGATCAGTGCTTGCTGCATGAAATGGAATCCTGATGTCTGCCACAAATTGAAGCAAACAGGTTTAAGCAGAGCATTAAAAAGTTATCTTTAGCTGTTGCATTTCAGCTGTACTTCAGTTCTGGAATTCAATAAAGAATCTAATTTCATTAGCCAGTGATGTCACCTCTATTGTCACAGGAACCTATTTTAAGACTGTGGCAAATTTCATGTAGAAATAACAAGTAGTCAGTCAATAATAATCACAAGTAGCCTGTAAGCAAAGAAACAAGCTTTACTTGTTAAGCTCCTGCTGTGCAGTATTGTTTCTCTTGGCTTTTAACTGGACTTTATAATACCAGTAAGCGTAGCAAATGAGATTTGAAGCCTGTATGCATTTATACTATCTTTACAAATCTGAGTGTTTTGCATACTGTAATGTTCTGTTTCTGTTTTTCTTACCAGCTGTGTTTTGTGAGGAGTTTCTCTGCAGAGTTCTTGTTTCAGTAGAGTTGTCTCTGGAAATTTTCACTGAGTCACTGGCAATTTTGAGTGGTTAGTGTGTTGGAGCTAGAGCTGTCAAACCTGTGATGCCGGTACACTTGACAGAAAGATTCTGATTCCAGGCAGTGGGAGCATTGTGCTTTTAGCAGAGATGCAAGTAGGGAGGCAGCCTCTTGGTGGGGCAGGGACAATGCAGGTGAAGCTCTGGTCTGTTTGCTGGGGCAGCAGAAGAATGGTTGGCAGGAACCAAGGTCGATGGTGCAGTGGGAAGCAGTAAAAGCTGGACACTTCACTGTTCCTTGTGAGGTGTTCTTGTTCCTCCTCCTCTTCTTGTTACTGCCTGCTTCTCTCTGCAGTGCACATTCCCGCAATCCATTCTAAATTCAGGGCCAGATGTTGAGGCCGTGGTAGAGCCCTTTAGTGTAACTTCAGGCTGCATTATGTGAAGACACTCACTGTGCTAATGAAGCAGATGGAGAGAACGACAGTTTGTGATGAAAATCAGCAGCTTTGGAATAGTGCCTCTCCAAACTTCAGAATGTGTTTTTCCTTTAAGATTGTTTTTCCTGCCTTAAAATAATATGTATATGTCAGATATGTGGGACTTCTGTGGGGTGAAACATAGCAATTATGTGAATTGATAAAACTGTTTTCTTCAAATAATTTTAAAGAAGTCTTTTTGTGTCATGCAGTGTTTTGAATTATACTTTATGGCCCTAGGAGACATCATTAACTAAGAACATGGCTTTTGTTCATTCTTTGGGTTTTGTTTAGTTTTGGTGTTGTTTCCTTTCTTTTTTCTTTTTTAATAGTTATATGCTTTTGACTTCTAAGAAATTACTTTGCTTAATGTATTTAAGTCATTTCTGTGAATTCATGCCCAGATCTTTGTTCCTCAGTAGATTTCCCTTTTACAGTGAAGATGTAGAGGATAAAGGAACAGGCCATATGGTAGTTTCTATAGCAATAGATTAAAAACCTTGTCTTGTCAGCTCTTATGAGGTATGATGCAAGAATTATTTTGGGAAGGCACAGTTTGCATGTCATGTATCCTGGCAGTTCTCTGTTATTGTAATGATCTCTAGAACAGTTTTTAGGTGCAGTTATGAAAAGAGCTAGTTGACCTTTTTTTCAAACTCAGATTGAGTGTGTAAATTCATAATTCTATACCTCTGAATTACAGGTATTGAGCACCACGCTCTTTCCATGCTACTTTCTCAGTATGTTCGGGACAAGATTTTAGTGGTGGTAATGCATGAAGAGATTTTAATCGAGGCAGGACTGTTTTAAACAGAGTTGAGGCATCTACTGAATCCATGCTTGGGTGCCTTACTTGATAACTTGTTGTCAATGGTATTCAGTCAAGGATTAAGACACTGAAATTTCAGTGTTTTCAAGTGGATGTGTACATATGCACTGCAAGCTTGTGCTCCTCTGTAATCAATGGGGATTGAGTCAGTCAGCCTAGGGGATCATTCAACTCATGCTGAACTAGACATCTATTGTCTTGTTTCACAGGTTACAGTTTCCTAATGGCTTGTTTTAAAATCTAAGTCCAAATATAGTTATTTTAATCTTGAACTGATTTGACTATTTCCACCCTATGACTTAAAGTTAGCTTGAATTCTTGTGCTACAGCGTTGCAAGCAGAAAGCTGAGACCTGCAGAGGAGAGTGAAGTTTGATGAACAGCCCCAACATTTGTAGAGAATAAGGGAAGACGTTTTCCACCATGTAGGATAATGAACATGTAGCATGTTTTATCCATGCCTTGAAATACCCTGAACCTGCGGGGTCTTGGGCCATTATTCAACAGGTGGTGTGTCTGTGCCACACTAGTGCATGGTATGGGTCTACCCTCTGAATGTAAATATTTCAGGTCCTCTTTCCTGTAAGTTGATCTCCTGTTTTATTCCATGTTTGGCAATATTACTCAAAGCCTGGTTTGTGCTGCATCAATTACTGTTTATGTTACGTGAAGGCCCTATTCACAGTTCCTTACATCACTTCTGTTGTAGAACACTTGCAATTAAAGGCTATAATGGTTGATGACAGGACCATAAATGTACAGGCAGTGTGGCATGGAACTAAAATTAAAGTCGAAGGGAGTCCCGCTTACATGTATTTGCAACCTTGGTAATATGAAAATTGCGTGTGTTTCCATGGATTTTTGAAAGCAGTCGGTGGTTTAAAAATGTGAGATGCACTTTTTGAATGCTGAAGTGTTTCCTTTTCTACTTAGATACTGAAAACTCTTGAGAACTTGCTTATAATGTGTGAGAGAATTGCAGATATGGGACAGCACCATATAGACAGATGTACATACCAGAATCCTCTAAATACTTGCATATAAAGTTGCATTTATTACAGAACAGCTGTGTCTGTATTATAAGGACTTGTTCAGAGAGTTCTTAGCAGACATTTGGTACAGCATTAAGCATGTAAATAAGGATTATTTGCTTTCAGGACATAGAGTAATACATTAAGTGCAAGTCTGAGGAGATGTATTTGAAGATGCAGAACTGCTTTCTTGTGACTGGGCATTACATCTTGAGTAGACCGAGTTCTCTGGAGACCACTAGAGTCAGGATGTGTAAGAGTCCTCTTGTGCTCTTACATTGAACTGTACTCCATTGAAGAACAAGTGATACAACACATTGGAAATTTCCTTTCCTTTGGAAAAGAACATGAATGATTTGATGCATCTGTGACATGTTCTGCCCTGGTATAGGTGGTTGCAACTGTGTGTTGGTGTAGTAGCACCTGTGGATGTGAGAGAAGGCTGGAAGAATGGAAGTTATTGCAGAGGAGGCTAAGTCATTAAAATAAATGAAATGGAGACTAACAGCATTGGCCTCTTGCTTTCTCTGTCCTAAAAGATTTTAAGCTAGGGAGGCAATT
The DNA here is from genome assembly GCA_035583185.1 of Anabacerthia variegaticeps. NCBI lineage: Eukaryota > Metazoa > Chordata > Aves > Passeriformes > Furnariidae > Anabacerthia > Anabacerthia variegaticeps. The sequence continues at coordinate 42,374,899 of JAWWEW010000001.1, read as the reverse complement.
TATTAAAGGATGAAGATGAAACATGAGTGAAATTGAATACATTTGATCTTGCTGAGAACTTGACTGAGTCTTGGTTTCTGAAATCACAGAAGGACATCAAGGTCCTATGCTTGGGTTGGATAGCATTTTCCAGAAAGGACAGATTTATACCTTTTGTAGCAGAGAGAGGGAAGCAGTGGTAATGCAACTATTGCTTTTTACTCTAGGGATTAAAAGTCTTTTATGTGTCAGTCTTATATTCAACATTGAGTTTTAACACAAGTAATGATCTGGGAAGATGCAAAGACCAGACATACAAAAGAAACTTGATACTTTTAGAGGTAGTAGAAACTGACATGTTTGATGGGTAGTCTTTAATGGATTAGGTTTGTGTTCTTCCTTTAGTCTGACTATTCATTCCTGAAGTCAAAACAGTAACCCTGGATTTATGGAGAGGCTTTTGAAACAAGGAGTCATCTTGAGAAGATATGAGTGAAGCATAAAAATTTGTAGAAGCTGTGAGACATGTTGGAGTGGGAACAGCAGCAATCAAAAGTTGGTGAAGCAGTGGTAGAAGTACCACCAGCATCCCAACCTCTGCTGAGGCTGGGCAGAGCAGCCACCTTGCTGGATACCACAAGGAGCTGGCATCCAAATAGTGACATGACTGGTAACTTGGAGTTGGTGGATCTCAAGAGATGAATTCCCGGGTACAAAGGGAGAGTGCTGTATATTCCAGCTAGCTGTGACAAGGCCTCCATCCAACAGAGGTTAGCTTGAAAATTGCAGTAGTTTTTTTCTTTTTGTGCATTACGTGAATCTTTTTAAACAGAAGCCAGAAAATAATGAAATTTGTGTCATGGAGTTGATGCCATACGTAATAGCTAGGAGAGGTACTGGTATACTGTTCAGTGCAGGCACTCTACTTCTTGGGCTTATCAGGAAAATTGTACTGAGGTGAGACCTCAGGTATAAAAGAGTGAAGTGCTGTCATATATTGAAATATTTTTTTAAGCACCCATATGCTAGTCTTCAATTAAAAGGAAGAAATACATAGATAATTAAAATGACACAGAAAATTCATGAAGATGCATTGCATGGATGGAAAATTGAAGACAATTTTTGAAGAAAGAAAACCTAGAGTAAGTATATTAAACATCTGACTAGCATTACCATAGTAGATAAGCAGGCTTAGCAAGAGATGGTATGCTTTGGCATAAATCTGGTGTGGGGGAGGCCTGCACATGTGCTGAGAGATTTTTGAGGTAGGCAGTACTGAAATATTTCATCGTCATTATTGTCAGTGTTGCGCTGATTTTCTGAAGTATGGCCAGAGGACTGATATAGGATGTAAGTATCCACATACCTTGCATAAGGTAAATTTACTATGATGTAGATTATTTGGGAAAGATAATCCCCTTCACTTTCTTTTTAAAATTCAGCATTTTCTGAATTCTAAATTTTGGAATTTAGCATGGTTTTTGCACTGAAAGGTGCTGTGTATCACCAATAGATTGCCTCGGTCCTGTGTAAGCCAGCAGGCCCTTGTCTCTACATAGAGCCCCACTGTGTTGTTCAAGCTCCATGTGTGGGCTTTAAACCTCTCAGCTGTCTTTGAAGTAGACATTCTTTTTCATCTGTTTTACATGTGGGAAACTGTTATGTAGGCTGATAATCTGTCTTTGCTCTCTGAAAATTCAGTAAATAATGTCAGACTTGAGAAGCATTCCACATTGTACTTTTTTAAGCTTTAGAGTATGTTTCGTCTAAGGTAGTCTATTAACATCAAGTACAAATTGCATCAGAGACAAAGCTTAGAAAAACAATTGTCATTCCTCACTGTAGCAGTGAAATCTTTATTAACATTGTCCTTATAACCCCGTTGCATTATTGCTGTTTGTCTTTGAATCTTTATTTACTTGACAGACCAGCCATTCACCTTCATCCTCCTCCTCTTTTGTGGAGTACAGTACCATTGCAGTGAAAGTGGTGCAGACTTCTTATTCCCTAAGAAGTTAAGAAAAAACTACTTTATTCCCTTTTTCTTTTATGCTGGATTATTTTCTGGTTTTTGCATTTTTCAGTATTTTATGCCATAGAAACAATGCATGGTGTGGGTGTCCCTTTGCTTTAATGTTTATGAAAGCTGTTTACTGATTCATGTGCTTCCTTGTCATGAACACTCTCTCTTAAATAACATGGTATCGTGACAAGTTATTTAAAACCACAAGGAGATATTATTAGATATCTTTTTTCTTTTAAGCTTTTTCGCTATATATAGAGGCACACTTTTTCCATAGTACAAAGAAAAATTATAAAACTTGTATAAGATCAAAGCATCCACTATTTTTATTTTTTGAATGTAATCCTTGGATGATGCACCATGGGCTAGCTGGAAATTTGATCTTTATTGACTCTGCCATCTAAGAGAAAAAAGAAAATAGGTAAAACCAAAAGTAGTAATTGGAAATAGCTCCTGTGGAGCAAAGCTGTTGTGAAGCAGATTGATTCAGCAGTGGCAGAGTTGCTTTATTGATTGTAAGTCCTTAGTAAATTAAAAAGAGGACCAAACACGTTAATCTTCTGTGTGCATGTGTGTTTGACAGTGACAATTCAGAATGTTCTGCCAGGATAAAGACACATATAGGACTGTGGGAATGTTCTCTACTTAAGTCAGTAACAGGCTAGATCAGAGATAAGAACAGAGTTCTTCAAAAACCCTTCTGGGTTAAATGTCCTTTACTGTACTGTAAACAAAGGACAGAAGAAGCATTCTGCTTGGTTTTTTGAAGCATTCAGGTACAGTTAATCTAGATAAAGGAATGAAGCATAGGAATTGCACTAATTTTCCTCAAAGGTTCACAGTGGGTTCCTTAAATTTGATTCTTTGTCTCAATTGCAACATCAAATTTGTTAATAGAAAAAGAGCAAAACTTTAATATATTCTAGCTGAGGACCTCAGTCTGTTTCATAAGCAAAAGTCAGTTTTGGATTTGGATTTTTACGGCTAATTACTTAATGCCATTGCCCATTTGCAAGTAAATTAGTCCTTTGTTTATGTTTTCCTCCCCTCATCTTCACAGTTTCTCATACCAATGAAACTCATTTAGATGGGGGGAGCAGCCACACAATGTGAGATTACAGTACAGAAGCCTTTTCTCCCTAGAAAAGTAGGGAACAGGGACAGAGCTGGGATCCTATGCTAGTGAGGCTTGCCAGATGTTACAGAGATAATCTGTTTCCAGCCTCAAATTCTGCACCATTTTGTTTCATGTGTTTCTTGTTGGCTTAGTGTAGCTGAAATTCAGCCAGGAGTCCCACTCTCCCTGTAACTCTGTTGTTTTGGATGCAAGGTTGTTAACAGGATTGGGTTTGAGTAGCATCTTCTGTGAAGGGACTCTGGGGCCGTACAGTTGGAGGGGGAAAAATAATTGGAGATGCGTGATGTGAAGCAGCAGAGAAGATGGAGTCTGGAGGCACTGTTTCCCACTGCTTCCTATGAAGTCTCCAGCCTGGCATGTCGAAAGGGAACAAGGTCCTCTTTTGGGTCCTGGAGGGAGATGGGTAATGTAGGAAATGTAAGGGACCCAGTAGAGGTCTCGTCATTGACTCATGGATAAAGTGCAGTTCTTGAATATCATCTGCGAAAACAGAGCTTTGCAGCTACTACTGACCCAGAAAGAGGGACAGTGGGGTAGCAGAGCCTCCAGGAAGGAATCTGGACATTCTTATGTTCAATTTATTTTGCCATACTACTGAAGAAGCCAGTTTCTATCTTGTCCTCTCACACCTGTCCCCAACAGCAGCAAGCCAGAGAGGCAAAAGACAGACTGAGATGTCATCTCACCCATTTGATACTATCACCTCATTCCCCATTTTTTTTCCTTTTATGCTTTTCCTTTCCTTGCCTTGGTCCTGATTAGTTATCTTCTGGTTTCCTTGCTTTGCCAGATAGCAACATCTTTTTACAGAGAGTTGCTGCTGCCTGTGCTTTATGGGACCGCCTCCCTATCGGATTTGTAAAGCCACTGTGTTTTTTCCTTTTCCACCTCATGCTTGTTTGAGGTTACCCAGAAGAAATTGCAAAGTGCAAGGGAAGGAGCACAGTAGCAAGTGGCTACCATTCATCTATATGTGTAGTATTGAAGTGTTTCATAATCAAAGCTTATAGTTATGCTTTATTCCTCTTCCCCCGTATCTCTACCCCTTTCAACCCTGCTGTTTGTTACCCTTGTCACTTTTTGCCTTAAATCTAGATAGCCCAACAGGAGAAGCTGTGTCACTCTATGTGAGTGGCACTACAGCATAAATAATTTTTTTCCTAAAAATGTAAATGGCATTGTGGCTTGCTTCAGTGTGCACAACATTAAATAGTAATTGTTGTGAGTGGCAATTTGTAGTGTTTAAAATTCTTGCTTATTCAGTCTCTGTCTTGCTGGTTTTTTGTACTGAATGACTGCTTGTTGCACCACTGTTTTCTCTTTGTTAAGCGCATCTGTATGCAGAAGCAGAACTGCTCAATTTGTTTCAATCTGGCATACTGTAGTAAGTCTGCTTTTAAATTGCATACTTAGTAGGTTACAAATCAGGTGGCAGCACTTTCATGGTGCTAATTCTCCAGTGTACCAGGAGCTGCTGACTGGAATAGTTTTTGACCACTTTTCTTTTTCAGTAAGTCTTCTGTAACTCATTTGGCTTGCTTAAATGACCTGCTTCTTATTTTCCACAGCAAGAGTTTCTCTCATTTGGGAAATGTAAAAGGATAACATTCTTAGCCCAAGCAAAAGCAAAATGTACCACTGCCATCTGGGCTGTGAAATTGGAATAAAGCTGAAAGCATTACCTCAATATATTGCCATGGCTAGAAGCCAGATGGCAAATAATAAAAGGATGGTTTGATAGTTGTCTTGTTAGTCAGGATCTTTGGAAACTGCATGTGCGTGTTGTGATGCAAACGTCCAAGAATGTGGGCAAGTTAGAAATTATTTCTCTCACCTAATATTGCTTACGCAAACATTATGTATCTACGGAGTTAATTGTCTCAGCTTAGTCTGCTGGGAATGGATAAGCATTTCCAGAGGGCATGGAGTCATTCCACATCACTTAGCTCTACATTTCAGTAGGATGAATAGCCTTGTAGAGAAACTTGTCTTTCTGTGTAGACATCACAAAAATACAGTAGTTGGTGGTCTTAGCCCAGGTACCTAATGTTCAGGTGCTTAAGATACAGCAAATGAGTTGCCTTTAGTTGAGGGGCAGTAATCCTTTCTGCCTCACCCGTACACATGGAGATTGAACTGTGCTACTGTGTTCTTACATAGGAAGTTTTTACTGTGAAAAGAAAAATTTGTATATATATATATATATAAAAATAAATTTTAATTATATGTGCATATATTTGTGGCTGCCTGAGATTTTTGAACACAGTGCTGAAAGGGAGAGATCTTTAGGACAGGAGACCTGGAGACTTTTGCATCCCTAGGAAATATGCAGCTGTTTTGTAGCAGTATTTGGTTGAACACATTAGAGGGGCAAACAAAGCTAGGACTTGAGAATACCTGGCATGTCGTGTATAGGAATCTCTGTAAGTCATGCTCATTCATGGTAACTGGTTTTGTTTCTTTTTAGATTGTGATGGACTTCAAACACCCTGATGGCCATACTGTGGCAATTTTGCTGCCCCGATGCAGTTTATTGGTGATGACTGGAGAATCCAGATACCTATGGACACATGGGTATGTGTAAAAGTCCCTGCATTGCTGATAATAGAAGAATAATAAACATTGCTTGCTTGCTTTATTAATGACATTCTGTATTTAAAATTGCTCTGAAAGAAATCAAGTTTTATAATTAATATACAAATTCACTCCTCTGCTCAGTTGCTGCTCAGGTTAAATTGTAAAACTTGGGGATTAAGGAAGCTAATTGCCAGTCCCTGAGGTGCAGTTTACTGCTCCTGTCACAAGTGAAGTTTCACTCAAAAATCACATCTGCGATGTGAAAGTTCTCAATGACTCTGATCTGGCAAAGAATTGATTTCAGTGCAATTAGCATCATATTTTCCTTTCTCTCTTTTCAGTTCAGTTTTTCCCATTGGATCATATATGCCAAAGGCTTGAGAGAGGGTCTGGTTTAGGGGAGTGACCTCCCCTGTGCAGAGGGCGACAAAGGGGTGTCTTCTTGAGCTATTCCCGGCTGTTTTAGGGACACTTTAGCAGCTGATAAGACTGCATTGTCCTGAGCAGCTTTGGGATCCTGGAAAGATGTCTTGATGTTTTGCTTATTGGAGAATTTAAATACATGCTTTTTAAATCGTGCACCACTGGGAGATTCTTACAGTAGTAGTGCTGAAATTGGCAAAAAGACTAAAACCTTTAAACCTAAAAAGGTGAGCTCAGAGAGTGTAACACAATTCAGGAGAATATGGAAACCCTCATATTGGACAGAAATTCCCATGGTAAACATTTCTTCCCTTGTTTGACCCTAGTTGTCACTGGTTCTGCAGTCAGTTGGAGACACTAATTACATTCTGTGTAGATTAAACATCAAATCCTTTTATTGGCAGAAAACTTCTGCCTTTTAAGTTTACTGGTTAATTTGTATTATGAAGAAGGGTGAATATGAACTCTCTTACATTGTTCATTTTTATAGAACTATTACACCAACTGTATATTCCCTCATTAAATTAAATAGTTGTAGAAAACACTCAGTACTTCTGATGTGCAACATTATAGAAGCCCAGGGCAGTGAAATCCCTTGTTTGTTGACACACAGCATTGAACATGGATACCAGTGTTATAAGCTTCTTATTCTGTCCTGTCAAATACTGTCAGTCATCTTTCGATAAGGTTATCTACAACTCTGAAAACATAGTGCACTTTCCATATCCGTGTCATTATTGGCCAGGGGAGCTAGTGGGCAGTCCCCAGCCCCCCAACCCCAAGCATCAGGCTGCTTTGTGGGGCTGGGCTGAGGCCAGGTTGGAATGTCATCCTGGGGGTCAACGCAGTGGCTCTGCACAGAGAGAGAGGGGGATGCATGTAGGGCTGTAACTGGAGCAAGGCCCAGTGGGACAGCTCCCATTTCAAAGCAGCTCCCTGGGGAAGGAGGGATCACTCTTGCTGAGACCTCAGCTTTCCCCCAGGCTACCAGCTCTGCTCCTTTCAAGCTGGCCCTGAGTAGCCACACTCCCAGGAGGTGGAAGGATGCATGCTGAGCACTTGCAGTACTTGCCAGCAGGCATTCAAGTTTGAATAGTGTACCTGTCTGTTAAAAACTGGACTTAGATTATTACTTAACTCACTTGTACCTTTAGGTGATGGCTGTCTTTTGAGAACAAGGGACAAACTACATCTAAAATGAAGATCTCAGATCTTTTTACTTATGTATAAGTGGTTCCTGTCCCAGTGCTTGTCCACCTTTCCTAAGAATAGGTTTTCTGTATATTTTTTAAAGCAGTAGTAGGTTAAGATACTCAACTGGAGTAACCTTTCCATCATGCTAGTAGAACATGTTATTGTGATCAGTAAGATTAATCATCCAGTGAGAAAATGAAGTTAATTCACTTGCATACATAATGTCAAAATGTATTTGAGATCATTTCTGATGCCTTTATCTATGCCTCAGAAGTCAAAGTAGAGAGCAAAAGAGACAGTTTTGAAATTATTCTCGAAATTTTTCCAATGTGCATACCTGAATGCCAAGGAATTAGACACTTCATTTTGACCCCATTAACAAAGTGGGCCGGAAAAGGATTTTTGTTCAGTTCTCTCTGAAAGAGAAACATATGGTTTATAAATAAGCTATAGAGTGTCATTAAGGAGGACAAAAGATGTATGTTCTTTTTGTCTCATAGGTGAGAGTAAAATTCTGACTTTTCTGATGAGGTTCATTTGTGACTTTTTTTTTCTGGTGAGTTTCATTTTTCGTTGTGTAACCTGGCAAAATGCCATTCCTGACACTGCAATAGTAAAACCATTCTGTGTCAAGTAGGAGGGTGTGGAGCATTTTATTTTTGACATTGAAAATCCTGTTTTAACTTAGCCTCTATCTAGAGTTCTTGCTCATAGTATAGGTAAAAGGAAATTATTTAAGTTGAAACTAGAACCTTGAAAAAGAAGACTTAATTTCTTTAAATATTAGCTGCTAAATATTATTGCTGCAGGTACGAAAGAAAATCAAGTAGAAAATCTGCTAACTCAAGATTTGAAGTTCTGCTGTCCAGGGGGTCTTGGGCATCCTTAGCTGATTAATTCATCCATTATTTGCCATGAGCAAGGCAGTTCTTTTTTAGATCCCATGCTTTCCATGGCTCCCTTGGGAGATTTGCATTCTTCGGGTTGTTCAATATCTCCTTTTTGCAACATATGTATGGACCATCAATGTGCTTCTTCCTGGCTTCCAGAAAAAAAAGACATGCACTCTTTTTCCCTGGCACTGCATGAGAGATCAGCTTCCCTGCAGTAGGAAAGCTGGCGTACAGCAAAGCACGGAAATGCTAATCAGACTGCAGACTCCCTTCTCCATATTTGGATCATTGTTGGTTAAGTTACAGGCACTGGTCAGTTTCTTGTGACCTGCAAAAAACATCCAGTAGAAATTTGAGATGAGATTGAATGCTCAGCTTTATAAAAATGCATCATACACCTTTCCCTCCCCTCTTTTAGCTCAACCTGTGAGGATTTAACTCAGCTTTTAACTCAGCTAACCAATATGGAAGTCAGTTTTATGCTGAGAGGTTGTCCTGCTCTGAGTCAATTACTTGGAAATCATAAAGGAGCTTCACTGAGAGGACAGTTCCTTAGAGATGATTTGCTTGGGTTTGTTTTTGTTTTTTTTTTTTTCTTCGAGAAACTTCTGCAGTAATCTCCTTGATGACTTAAGTTTAGGAAGTGTTTCATTGTGACAGTAACAGCTTTGAAGTGCTGGGCTATTTCCCTGAAGAATTTCCATTTTGTTCCAAGAGTATCCATTTTTCCCATGTGCAAGTGATGGGAAGTTACACATAGATGTCCCTGTTTCTCTTCTCACATGTTGTATTTCTCATTTTACTTTCTCATTTTCCGCTTTTCAGTTTGAGAGAGATACATTTGTAGAGCTAGTAAAAATTTTTGGGTTTGGTATTTTTTCATAATGTGAACCTCTTCATAAAAATAGGAAGTTCCAAATCATTTTAATTTTACTAATTTTGTACTTGCAAAAATATTTTTGTGTTCTAAGACCCATGCCAAATGCAGAATTAGCTTAAGAAGCTAATTCCAGTTTGTTTGCTTGCTAGATAGATTTTGGCCAAGAAATATCTATGACAGTATTTGTCCCTTTAAGCAGTTTAGTAGATCTCCCAAGAGCTTCATTATTTGCATTTTCTGCTGTCAATAAGTGGAAAAACAATTCACTTGTAAAGCAGAATTCATTTGAGAGGCCCATTTGCAACAAGAAACTTCAATCTGCTAATTTTAGAGCTCAGCCAATTCTATCCTTTGATATCCATAGCCACCATTTTAAATCATGTATTCTGTCTTTGTCATACCTATTTCTATGCCCTATTGTATGGTTTAACCTCAGCTGGCAACTAATAACCATGCAGTTGCTCGCTCACTCCCCCAGTCCTAATGGGGAGAATTGGAGGGAAAAAAGTAAGCCCCATGGGTTGAGATAAGAACAGTTTAATAATTAAAACAAACCAAAATGCAATAATGACACTCATAATGCTAATGATAATAATAACAATGCTAGTAATAGTAATGAAAGGGAAAGAGAGAGGAGCGGAAACCAAATGAAACATGTGATGCCCAGTACAGTTGTTCACCACCCTCTAACCTATGCCCAGCTTGTTCTGCCAGCAGCCATCGGTGCCTCCCGGCCAACTCCCCCCACACTCTGTGGTTATGGAACATCCCCATGGCCAGTTCGGCTCAGCTGTCCTGGCCAGGCTCCCTCCCTGGTTCTTGTGCACCTGCTCACTGACAGAGCATGGGAAACTGATAAATCCTCACTTAGAGTAAACACTACTGAGAAACAGCTACACCATCAGTGAGTTATCAACATTATTCTCCTACTAAATTCAAAAGACAGCACTGTTGCTGTTTAGCACAGATGCTAAGAAAATTAGCTCTATTCCAGCCAAAACCAGGACAAAAATAAATATATTTTAAAAATCAGACAAATAAACAATCAAACTTTATGGAAGGGAGGGGGGGAAGGGAAATGTAATTACTTGCAATTAAACAACACTTTAATTAATGTCATTAGTTTATGTGGCAGCTCTTTTCTCTGTGAAATTGAATAAGTTCAAAACCGAGAAGCAACAGTACATTAAATAGCATGTTGTAATCACATTTGTCTCAGAGTGTAAGAATTGCCTTCTTACAAAGATGGATTGGGTTTTTTTTCTGATACAAATTGAATTATTCCTTTATTTGGTGTTACTTTATTTTAGGATCACACCCCGAAAATATGATGTCATTCAAGCATCTGAGCTTGGGCAAAAAGTTGGAACAATCACTGCTGATGTTGGAGATTTAACATTAAATCGAAGGGAAACAAGGACATCATTTACATTCAGGAAAGTGAGGAGAAGCCCTTGCAATTGCAGTAAGTGTCTTGAGACAATCTTTGAGTCAAAATTTTTCTTTGTCACTGATACGTAAGCTTTGTCTGTTTTAAGCAAATCAGTTTATTCCTTTGGGTAGTTTTAGCAGTCCTTGTATCTGTTCCTGGATGGTTCAGGGCTAGGCATAGTATATGGCTTGAGTTGGTTGCATTCATGTGGTTGCTGGAGTTTCTCTATAAAGGAAAGCAGTTGGCTTTTCCAGAGCCAGGCAAGTAATCTGGAATCTTGCATTTCACTGACACTTCAAGTGCTTAAATAATGTAATAGAATAGAAGTAACTACTGTTCTTCATGTTTCCATCAGTTTTGATTGTTTTTTGAGTGGGCCTGTAATTTTGTGAAAATAAGTACATTAGAGAAGGAGAAGCAGTCAGATCTGCAGTGATAGAGCCATGTAAGTGCCTTAGGGCAGTACAGATACTACTAGACCGGTGGCTCAGTGATTACATGGAACTGAAGTCCATTTATGCCCTCAGAACAGAGTTTCAGAGGCTGAATTGCAATGATGTCATGGTCTTTGGCACTGAGGACACTATCTCAGTTTTGAAAACAATAACGTAGCAAGATCGATGATCACTGTAGACAGCCTCTGGTACACGTGGGCAGGTTGCTTGTTTGCAGGTCATCAAACACTTCTGCAGTTTGACCTGCATTTCAGTTTTTAAAAGGCAAAGGAGGAATGAAGCATTTTTTGCATTGTAATATTTCACTTTTAATTTTATTTTGCTGAATGCATTTAACCAATAAGGAATCACTTAAAAAATTAATCTTCTGTAACTGTTGCTATATCTAGTTTACCCATCTGTCTGTGACAGCCAGAAAGGACAGCAAGGACTGGTACAGCCTTCATTTCCCCACAATGAGATGGAGGCCTCGAAGCTGGAGCAAGAATATGTACACAAGGTGTATGAAGAGATTGCCACACACTTCAGCAGTACCAGGCATAGCCCATGGCCCCGAATTGTAGAGTTTCTCAGGTCCCTTCCAACAGGATCAATAGTGGCTGATATTGGTTGTGGTAATGGGAAATATCTAGGCATCAGTGAGCATTTGTACATGGTAAGTAGTAGCCACTGTCATATCTTTTCATTGAATCTAGTATTTATTCTGTCATGCAGTTGTAGTATGTTGGAAATTCAGTTGTAGGAAGAATGCCAAGAACAGAAAGCTGTTTCCTGGTCCAAGATCAATTACCAATTGTGTTAGGTTTCCACATGCATTCATTATGTACATTACCCTTTTCTTTTTTTCAAAGCCACTTTTGCTTTGCAATTCAAAATATGTTAATAAAAAAATAGTAATGGATGCAGTGGATTGAAAAATTGTAACAGATGGTTTAGCCTTTTTTATCGTTGTTGAATACACTTATTAAAAGGGAAAATGGCTGGGCAGTTTAAATGCTTCCAAGAAGTTTTTCACTTGGCTCATGGGTACGTAATGCAATCTACATGTCCCTGAAATCTCCATGGGGAGCACTATTTTTCATATATCCTCTTCAGTTCCCTTTGGCCTGGTGGCATGTGTCATTTGTGAATGATGTCATATTTGGCAGTCCCACCACTGGCTCTGTGCATAGGCCCAGTAAATACGCCAACATAAAATTCACAGGGAAGTCTCAACTTCATTACGGAGTTCTGGCCTTTCTCTCACTCCCTCTTCTTCACTTTTAGACAGTTCTGATGTCATTCTTGCTCATGTTCTCTCTTTCCATGTCTCACAGTCTGTACTTAGTCTAGGTTTACTTTTCTCCATTTCCATCAGGGAGAGATGAAGAACATACAAATATGAACCAAAAGATAGTTTTTATTGCAAGTATTTCAAAGACTTTTTTGTGGAAAAAAAAAAAAGAGTCAAACTTCCTGTTGTTTTAACCCAAAACCAAGTCTCAGAGAAGTGTACATCATGGTATCTGCTCTCCCATGTTCCAGAATGGTCTGATTTTTTTCACATGCCTGTACCAGGAAACACTTTGAAATCCATTAGGCTTGAAAACTTCTGTGTAGAGCAAAGCATTCATTACTGATAGTAAAAATTATCAATTTGTTGTTTGTCTGTTTTGGTAGTTTCTGTCCTGCTATTTATATTCAGCTAAAAAACGTAAGTTGTTATTTAGAACCCTGTCTGTATTAGTAATGGATTTATTTCCCTTACTGTTCTTGCAAGCTAGAACAACATCAACTAATTCATAAGTACGTTTGTTTATGCCTGACTGCTGTAGCCTGAATGCAGTTATTAATGTTTAGTACATTTCAGTCTTTCACTCCTGACTCCTATAAGAAAAATCATCAAACCTAACTAGAGAGAAGCAACTTTTATCAGGGTACCATGAAGATCAACTGATCCTAGAATGAATTTGGTAAATTACAGTTGTGAGGTTTGTGGTAGGCTTTTAAGGTGAAATCAGTGCAAGGTGCTGTATTCAGAAATTGCCATCACCAGTCTGTTTTCTGCTTATTTTTATCTGCCGGTCAGCACAGAGTCTCAGGAGGATGGATGTGACTTCTTCTTTATACTAGATTTATATTTCTGTGGCAGCCAAATTGTGGTTAAAGAAAACCCAATATATACTATCTTTACAGATTTTTGTAAACTTTTGACAAGGTTTCTCAAATACTGCTACTTCCATGGCTTGGGCATGGAGCTGAGGATGAGAGATTACAGAATATGTTTTATATATCAGGTGCATCACTGGGATAAAGGGAATGTTTTCTAGATGCAGGACATCAGTTTTCTGCCTCATTTACTCCTCTTTACTTGAAAGCATAAAATTTGGACATAAACGTAATCAGTTTTGCGTCGCTTTCCTGTGCACAGTGTACTGGAGCTCTTAGCCTGTTGAGAAAGAAGCAATAAGGCAGTGCTGTGAAATTAGGAGTTATTTAGGGGTTGGGTAGAGCACTGTTGGCACAGCTGTGTAGCTTGGGGTGTTTTGACTCAAATACCGAAAACCTGAGGCAAGGACTTCCTGAAAGCAAGTGATGTGCTTTAAAGGTTACTGTATGCTTTTATGCTTTAAGTAGCAGTGCTAATGGCAGATGAAAGCTAAGGTAGCTCTCTTGATGATTTTAAGCATCAGGCACTGCCTGAAAATGTCTCCACTGTGGCCTGTGCTGTTGTATTTGTTTCAGTTTCTTTGAATGATTACATGCAGCCTTATCTACTTGAGTATCCATGTGTGACAGTGAAAGGCACGAGTCCATCTACGCTCAGCGAAGTGACTGTGCTGTAACAGCTGCATTATTCTGATACAGAGAGAGAGCAGCAAGAGAAAGCAGCAATAAAGAGCAGCAATTTCGTGACAAATAAATTCAGATTAAGAATGTTTGAGCTAAAGATGGAATCCATGTCTGATGTAGCTAGGACAAAGACTGGAGAAAGGTTGAATTTAATAGAGTTTGAGATTACTTTTTTTTTTTTCTCACACAGCTTTTTTATAGTTTGAATGAATACAAAAGAGAGACATGGTTTTAGGGTTGTTTTTCCACAATTCTCTCCCCACCCAATCTCATTTGAGGGAATTATTTTAACAGATTTTATTTAAGTGCTTTCAAGCTTAATATTCATATCTGTAAGCAGGGCTTTTATTTTTATGCAGTGCTATGTTTCAGCCTTAGCCATTCCCCCCATTACCCCAAGGGTTTCAATCCAGAGCCAGTTGACATTATTGCAATGATCTCATCAATTTTTATGAACTTTAGATTTGTCTCCCAATTTCCACTGTTCAGGTAGGTGTGGTCATGTGTAAATCCCCACAAGAATGTTCAGCATCCTCACAGGGCCATGGTGTGGATGAAAGACGTTGAAGCCTTTCAAATTTGTGGTTTACATTTTTGAACCAATAAGCTGGTGGGAAATCCAGATGCAAGCAACTGAAAATGCCATTGGGTAGATATTTTTTCTTTACTTGTAAAGAAATTACTCTCCTTGACAGAATACTGATGCAAGGAAAAAAAATTATGGTGATGCAGGAGCCAAAATTATTTGCTTTAATACGGTTCCCGTTCCTGTAGTGTTTGTCCTTCAAACATAATCAGTAACATAGTTTATATTTCACAAGACCTTGTAAGACACCATTTTTCTGCGAGATGTGCATCTCAGTTTTCTGCCCTACTGTCTCAAATTGGGATGCAGTAGAACTATATAAGAACTTGTTTTTCCCAGGGTGTGGGGAAGAGAGAGGGTTAATATTTTCTGTTGTATGGTTGCATTATGTTGGGTGGGTTTTAATTGAACTGGGTTCTTACTTATTGGGAACAGATTTCTCTTCCAAGGACTTACTAGTAAGTAAAAGCAGGAAGGGATAAAACTAATTAGTAAAGGTATATCTGGAGCAAGGTCACCATATCTTAGTGATTGAAGGGCAAGACAGAGGAACCTTCTCTGCCCTTTTCTCTCAATGGATAGCAGTCATTAAATTGATGAGAGATCTGTAAAGAGAGCTCAGAAGAAACTGCAACACCAGCATGAAACCAGAATGAATGCCGAGTCCCTCAGCTTGGTTCTGTCATTGAGAAGTGAACTCAGCATCTTAGACATAAAGCTTTGTTTCCAGAGACACCCTAACTATATACAATGGAAAACCAAAACACTATGTGAAAGGAATACTAAAAACCTGACTCAGACCAACTGCAGCAAGGAGATTTGTTTGTCTTGCTGTGGTTGTGATGGTGTCTCTTTTTCTAAGTGTGTGTGCTTGCTGGAATGTAATTTGGTTCCTTGAGGTTCTCATGCTATTAGTTATAGCTGAGGTATTTCTCTGGGGAGCCATGTAATTCCATTCAGTGGCTTGATTTCAGAATTAGATATTGTTTTCTTCGTCACTTTCTAATGTGCTGAATAAATCAGGTTTCCAGATACTGCAATGAACTTATTCTACCAGGTTGAGTTAGTTATAATGAGATAATGTAGAAAGAAAATTTATAGTGGTGGGCTACCTCAACCTGTCTTTACCTAAATTTAAGCTTGCAAGAGGATTTATCCTTTGCAGATTTGCAGCACCATTACAAAGCAAGCTATTTATTTAATGTGTTTTGCCCCCTAATGATCTATTCCAAACCATTTCATTTAGATTTTATAAAATTTACTTTAGCTACTCCTGACTGAAATGGTGGAGATGAAGGTGCCTGGACATGTGAAGGAGCAGGATGGGATATGTGCTTGTGTTCCCAGGAAGGCAGTACAGAGCTGCTGCAAACTCAGACAAATCACAGGTGTTACATTTGTTTCTCCCTCCCTTCTCCTCTTTTCTCTTGGTCTTTTTTTGATATTTTTGTTGTCTAAGGGTTTGTGTTACCCCGCATGTCCAGAGAAAGTGTGGTATGTCAGAATAATGACTTGCCTTTGCCTCTTTCCTAAGTTTTATATTTGTTGAGATTGTAGTTACAGAGTTACAGGCCTCCACACTAATACTTTCTGGCTTAAAATAAGAGTTGGATGTAGATACAATGAAAATCAATGCCTGAAATCCAAGTGGATTTCAGCCACCATACATAGGTTTTAGTGGCCACTCTGGTACTTCTGTGTGCTATTGTCCACATCATGGAAAGCAGTGAAGAGAGGGCTGGAGGTACTTCCTGAAAAGGCAGGGATACGGGAATGGATGCTTGGAGAAAAATCTGAGAAGCCAGTCTCCTTTCAGGAAATACTATGAAGTGTACAGCAACTTGTTGAGAGGTGGACTCGCTAAGAGGTAGATTCAGCTAAATAGTCAGCCCTGCTAATTGAGATATATATGAGAAATTGATGGGACTGAGGAAGGAATTTGATTTGGATAACTGGGAAAACAGGTATAAGAAATGAGTGAGAAGACTCATAGATAATAAGTAGTAGGGAGCCGTAAAAATGTATACTACTAGACTGACCAAGAGATATACTAGATTCAGTTGGGTTTGGACACTGAACTAAGAGTAATTCATCTACCTTTCTCCACTCTTCTAGAAGAGATGTCAGCAAGGACAATGAGTATCTGGTGGTGAGCATCAAAATTAGGAGATATGAACTGGCAAAAATTAAAGCTTTTCAGTTATATTTTGAGATTTTTAAAAAATGTTTGGAATACATGTTTAATTAGAGAGAGAGAAATAAACCTGTTCTTAATTAAAACCACCCTTGGAACTCTTTTCTGTAAATGAAGTTTCATCACATCAAAACTTCTAATGCTTTAGAATGTAGTAACAGAATTGGGAAAAGCTGAGTTTGGGATCTCTGGCCCTCACTATAAATGTTTTCTATACTCATGAAACCTACAGATAGGTTCACTTTCCAGCTGTGAGCTGGCATTGCTCCACTAAAGTTATATGTTCTTTGATAGCTTATTGTTTTCTAAGTGACTGAAACCAGTTTTGGTTTTTAGTGAATGCATGTCTCTTGTAAGCCAGAAAATGCAGAAATGTGGTGATTATAATTATTTTAAAATATCATGCAGAGATAATTCTAGTAAGGATGCTAAATTTGCCTAGCTTCAGCACCAGGCATCTGTGGTAACTCCCTGTGTTCATCCTTTATGCATATATGCATAGCACCTATTATCATATTTACATTTAAAACCACATGAAGTTTCAGCCTAATATACCTATTTTAGAGCAGCTGTGCATTCAAAGTGATTTATTTCAAGGTCTCCATTTTCATTGCAAAACAGCATCTTTTTGCTTTGGATGTACATTGGCTTTAGTAAGTATGACAATAACAAGTAAGTCTGACATCATAATATTTGATGTAATTTACATGCAAATGAGGACTTTGCATTCTGGCAGTCTTGTCTTTGTTCTCATTCTCAGTTCATTGGATTTCATCAACATACATTGTAGTCCTTTTCAAGGTCATTTTGGGAACAGGAGGTTGCATTCCATTATCCAACCCATTTTCACTATAGATGTGGAGGGCCAAAGCAATTCTTTCTGGGAGAGCTTGATGTCAGTTGAAACTGCAAGTATTCTTCTCCTTCCTTCTGCCAGCAGTGAATTTGGTCCTTTGAGTTTTATTATTAAGTACTGCAAGCCAGTGTCTTAATTGCAGAAGTAGTTAAAGGCACCAGTAATGAGGTGTGCAATCGCTAACATGCAGGTTGCCAGAGTAATTTAAAGACACTTCAGCTGGCTTCCCGTGTGAAATGATGGAGATTTGTGTTTACTTTCAAGTAAACAAGAGTTTCCTTTTTTGTTCATAAACAACACTTCATTCAGTGCTTCAGTAAATGTGAGAGGCCAAGGAATACATGGGAAGAAAGCAATGCTAGGATTGATCTTTTCAGGTCTGTTTATTGCTAACTGCCAGGACAATATGTGCATACTCATAGTGCTGTTTCTGTCGAGGATTATCTTGTGTTGTCAGGTTGGCATTTTCACAACTGTTTCAGTTACACTGGATCAGAAGTCAGGGACCTGACTAGAAAGCAGCTCACCTGTGAGCTTTCAGGACATAAGACTGGAACAAAATTCTAGTTTTCTTCAAAACTGTGATGGTAGGCTGAAAGATAAAAAGATTTGAAGTGATAAAATGAAAAATGATTATGGAAAATGAATATATTTTAATTAATCACTGCAAAAGAGGTTTTTAATTTTAGCAGTACTGTTGTCTCTGCTGGGTTGATTAAGCAGAGCAAGCTGTTTTCTATTCTTCTTGTGTCAAAGATGGTTTGGTGTTCTTTCAGTGTTGAATGCAATAAAGACTCTCAGCAGTAATTATTTAGGATTCTGAACCTGTTCTCTGCTATCTACTTGTTGCTGGTCATTGAAAACAAAAATAAATTTAGTATTCTTATACAAGTGGAGTTTGATATACAAGCTGGTTGCAGGGCTTTGGTTAGAGTATTCAGTGTGCATGGTGGACATGAAAACAAGCATGGTGCATGCGTCACTCTATTTTTTTTAGAAAGGGTCTTATTAATTTGGATGTATCATTTTTATGCAAGCATGTAAAAAAAAACTCTTCTAGATGCTGATTTTTCAAAGATGGTAAGTCTTTTCTTACCATCTTTGACATGGACACTGGGCGAAGTTTAAAGGGGGAAAAAAACAGGTGTTTTATGAGATGGTCTGAAATGGTTTCTAGGGGTCATTTCATCTGGACTGTACAGAAGCTTAGAAAATTATGTGCTTAATTTTTTTGTGGATCATAATACTGAGGGGTTAAAGGACTGTATCTGAGTGCTTCCTTAATTACACTGAAATGACAAAACCTGGGTGATCCCTGAAGCTGTATGGCATACTTTAGTGATGCCACCAAAGTCAGCAGAGGGTCATTAACACTTGTACATCAGCTTTTGTGAGTTCAGTACTTAGGTGCTTCAACTGTTGTCAAGTTAACAAATAGCAATTGAAATTAAAGGAAAATACTCAGGTTAGGTCACCTCTCATTTTTGCTGATTTTTCAAGATGCCTTGAATCAAAGTTAGGCTGAAACCTGGTCTGTCTTAAGGTGGCTCAAAATCAGGGTGCTGTAATGAGCTGTCTAATATCCAGTCTTCCAGCTTTGTTTTAGGCAAGCATTAGTGTGGTTTTCCTTTTGTCTATACCTGGGAACCATATATTCATCTTAAGGCTATTTTCTCACTCTTGTTTTAATTTCAAACTAAAATGTGTTCCCTCAGTAGGAGACTGTGATTACTCTATTACTGTAAGCATCAAGTGAAAATCATTTTCCAGTCTTGTAATTATCCTCTTACAAAAAGCTTAATGAAACACTTTCTGTTCTAGGTTGGCTGTGATCGCAGCAAAAACCTGGTGGATATTTGTGGAGAAAAACATTTCCAGGCTTTTGTCTGTGATGCCCTGTCGGTGCCAATGCGCAGCGGTTCTTGTGACGCCTGCATCTCTATCGCTGTAATACACCATTTCTCCACAGCAGTAAGTCACCCCCTCTGTGCTCCACTGTGCCATTGTATTGCTGTGCAGAGCTGCAAATACTACAGAGAAAGCAAAAGGGAAGAACAAAATGGGAAGAAATTGAAAGTTTGCATTTAGTGTAAGCAGTTGTCAGAGCAGAGTTAAGCTGTTGTGCTACTGCTGCTTCTTAGACTTTTCTGTTCACATTCTCCCTCTGCTTATCAGATGCCATTAGTCCTGCTGGTGCTTTGGTCTAGATGTTTGTGTTTCATTTTTGTCTGCTTACAATTAATGACATTGGAGAAGGGAGCTTTGCTTTGGGAGACAAGAGCTATATTGCTTCCTCGCTCAGATCTTTGGCTCTTGGGCAGATCTTGCAGTTTTGGTTTTTTTCCTCTGTACATTCATTGTCCGTCTTCAAATGAGAGAGACACTACTCACTGGTTTGCTGTATCTCTGAGCTGTGTAAAGTTCTCCTGGCAGAAACTATGCAATGGTAATAAGCTTCTAGATCATGAAGCCATCCTAGGGGGCCCCACAAATCTCTCCATACCAGAAATACAGCGAGTGTTTCCAAATCCATTATAAAAGAGTAGAAAGAAGTCTGTTTTGGAAAAGGCTGACATATCTTTGTTTGGGTGGTCAGAGGGACCTGTGTTTAAGATGTAAATCTGACTCCTTCAGCTGCAAACATAGGGCATGCATCACCAGGTTTGGCAGATTCAAATCTGGGATTTTAAAGACTGAATCACCTTCTTGAAGAGGCACGTGTCATTTTCACATGGGCTGATATGTCCAAGAAATCCTGCTCAGTACAGAGCAAGTAGAGAATAATAGAATCATTCAGGTTGGAAAAGACTTAAAATCATCTAGTGCAGCTGTTAACCCAGCACTAAACCATGTTCCTGAGTGTCACATCTACATGTCTTTCAAATACTACCATGGGTGCTGACTCCACCACTCCCCTGGGCAGCCTGTTCCGATGCATGACAACTGTTTTGGTGAAGAAAATGTGTTTCAGAGAGAACTGATCAGAAAAATGTCTTGGCTTGAACATAGTGATGGACTGTATTATAAATGAAAATGGATAGTGGAAAAAACCCTTCCTTTTAACTTGTACCTTGAGGGGACATCAGGGAGGAATTTCTGCCATTCCGTTCTCCTGACTTTTTATGTACTACCTTCACACTTCTGCTTTTCCTTTCCAGGAGCGGAGACTGGCTACTATCCGTGAACTAGCCCGGCTTCTAAGGCCTGGTGGAACAGCACTCATTTATGTCTGGGCAATGGAACAAGAATACAAAAACCAGAAGTCGAAATACCTTAAGGAAAAGAATGGTAGTAAAGCCAATGAAAAGGAAATCAATACTGGCACAGCCCAGAGACCACTTACGGATCAAGTGCCTGGAAGCAGCAGCCAAGACTCAGCATGTTCTTACCAACTCATTAATGACTCGAAGGATGAAGGCTGTGATGCAAGGCCAGTAGGAGCAGACTCTAGACTGCCTGTTCACACTAACCGAACCTCCTTTCAGTCTCAAGATTTGCTGGTTCCCTGGCACCTGAAAAGTGGTACTAAAAAGAAAGAGGAAAATGATAGAGTGTTGCTTCCAGCTGACTCCAAGGAATCACAAGAACTCAGCCCTGTTTTCCACCGCTATTATCATGTGTTCTGTGAAGGGGAACTGGAAGCAGCATGCAGATCCCTGGATTGTGTGAGGGTTCAAAAAAGTTACTATGATCAGGGAAACTGGTGTGTGGTTCTAGAAAAGTTGTAGCCTGTGGTGTTTCATCCACTATCTGTAGTGTTTTCTTTGTTTTTTACAGTGTGAAAGGTATTTTTAATGCAGGCTGCAGCTATTGCCTCTTTTAAAATAGCAGAATAAAGACTGTCTTTGAATTAATAACAATGACTAGCATTGTGTGTATATGTTAATGACATAATGGCCAAACTTGGATACTACATCTGCAGAGTGTTTACCTCTGTGAGTTACAGTGGAGAGGATTAAGTGGGAAAATACTGGCCGTGCAAATCAGTAATGCCAGTATTGAGTTTTTAAAGACAAAGGGCCTGGTTCGCTCTTCTCTTATATCAGTTTATGGTGATGCACTTGCACTGGTCTCCCTACAGCCCAGAGCTAATAGAATGGAGCTCTGGGCAGGAAGAGTAGAGCTGCTTGCTGTGTAAAACTGTGGGCCAGGGAGGAGAGAATGAATGGAATGTGGAGTAGTTTAGCTGAAGGGTCAAAATGTTGCCTCTAATTTGATCCTGCCTGTTTTGGTGTCCATGAGGGGTCACAGATCTCTTTCATTTTAGAATTTGTACTCTTGGTTGCAGTAATAATGTTTTCCTCAAAGGGAACTGGAAAGTCAGTAGGGATACCACAACCGTATTTTTCTCTCCTGACTCTCAAATGCCCACAATTCATGCATTCCCTCCCCAGATTTCTGTAGCTCTTAGTTGCAGTGTTGTTTGAAAGCTCCTCTGAGGTGTTAGTTGCCCAGCTGGAATACCCTGACCTGCTCTGCTAAGTGCCTGCATTCCTGTGAGCGAAGTTCTCTGTGCCAGCAGCACCAGGACTTGTGGTGTGAGGTGACCTCAGATCCTCCTAGGGTAAAACCAGGAAATACATTAAAGTGAAGGCAATATTGGTGCAGATTTTTAATCCCTAAATACTGGCAGTGGAACAAGTTTTATTTACTGCACTTCAGAAGAGCAAAGAACTCTGAGAGAGGAACTGATGCTGAGCTGGCTGACTCAGCAGGCCTTTTGGCTGTGACCTGCAGACTAGCACAATTTATTTAACACAACTCTTGTGCTATCCAAGAGCAGTGCTACCTGCAATGCATTTCTAAAATTAAAATGGGCTGGCTTTTGCAGGGTGAGAGGCTATTGGTGCCTCTGGAAACCAGTGCTGCTAAGCTGCCTGTTATATTGATTTATCACCTGTAATTGTAGCAAGACCTATGGTGTAGGCGGGTTGTTTTGGTGTATCTAATGGCATCTAAACTGAGGTGCCTATCCTAAATCACGTGGGGACTTGGAGGACAGTTGTGTGCCTTTGGCCTACTCCTGCCTGCCTCACATGTGCAGGTTAAAGGCTGGTGTGCTGGCAGTTTGCTCACAGTCACCATTTCTCCTGTGTTCCCATCTTATAATGGAGAAAATCTAAGGGGAACAGCAGTGGTGAGAGAGCAGCTTGCTGTCACCAGAATTCACCTGGCCTGTGCCTTGTTCGCTATCTGCTTCCAGAGAGCCCTTGGGAAGATCTCATTCCTCAGCTGCACATGTTGTCCATGTAGCAGCAGCCCTGTATTAGCTGACTGCTTTTCTTTGGGCCACGTGGAAGCATGTCGGTGGTGATGAGCTCACTTGGGCATGTTCAGTTCATTTGCACACATTCAGTGAATGTCACATAGCTGGAAGCATGTTTTGCATCAAGGCCTCTGAGCTGGCTTCAGTACTGGGACACCATTTCTGAGTGGAGCAATGCACCCAGTTTCTGGCTGGACTGTGGGACCAGAATTGGGACACAGTGCCACAAAATGTCAGTGTGTCCCTGGTGAGAGAGGGCAGGGACAGCCTCTACTGGGTGTCTGTGGGGCGACTAACTCACTAATTTGAGCTGCCTGTTATTTCTGATGATGTGGATTTCATTCATGTAGAATAAAGTAGGAGGACCACATCTTTCCTGCTCTGTGTCTGCATGGCCCTGTGTTTGCTGGTGCCTGAACTCCTGCTGAGCACAGAACAGCTGCTGTTATGTTTGTACATTTGCCTGTAGGTGCATTTTCCATATGAATATACAGTGTACTGGCAAGAAACACAAGCATTGCTTGAAACAATCTGAAGTGTTGCCATATCTTGACCTTGTGTGACAAATTAGAAATCATGTCTGCAGCTGTGCTCGATTACTCAGTGTACTCTTGTTCCGACTAGGGGATAGCTCAGAGGTGCCACCTCCAAGTTCACTGCTGGCTCTGAGCTGGGCACAGGGTTAAGTGCTGTTCTAACCTGGGGCTCAAATGCATCAAGTAGACATAAACCCTGAGCAGCTGAATATGATCTTTATGTAACAGAGTGATCTATTTTTTGCAGGCCCTGTGGCTCCTCCAGAACTCTGCTGCTTCCCTCTGTTTCCCTGGCAGAGGCAGCCTTAGGCAGTGTCTCGTGTGGCATTCAGCAGTTCTTGACTGACAGACTGATTAGCATAATTTGTTGACTGCCACGTATACGAAGAGGTCAGATTTCCTCTTTCACTAGTTCTGCAATGAAGTACCTGGATGTCTGAGAGAAGAGTCAGACTTTTCTATCAGCCTTCAAATACCACCGGTCTTTCTGCAAAATACTTCTGTTAGCTAAGTCACAGCAGCATTTCTACTCCATTTCATCCTGGCTCAAAGCAGTAAGTGTTTGCTCTCCCTGTCCCAGGCAGCCCGATGGTGATGGGTCTCAGCAGATGTTGGTCGTGGAAGGAGGTTCTGGCATGAAGTACACCAGCTTGGGCAATGCTGATTGAACAGGCACACTGGGTTGAACATGCAATACATAACTCCATACCAAAGAGGGTTTTCCAGGCTTTTCTGAGGGCCATGAGGTGGTCACAGCAGCACATCAGCTTTTCAAAGACACTAGAAGAGTTAAAAGTACTCTGACATCTTCTGGAAATGTTATAAAAAATTTCTTTGATTGAAGTCAGGCAGTCTCTGTGGATGCTGGAAGAGGAATCGAGTGGTGAAGGAGAAAATTACAATGGAGGATGGCAGGTAGATGTTAACAAAATGTATTGCAAAGGTTTATTGAGGAGTTCCTTACCATATAGAATTACACGCCACCACAGCTGCCCTCTGCAGTACTCACTTGCCCCTTTTTACCTCCTGAAAGCCTAATGAGATGAAACTCTTTAAGGCCAACAGCTGGATTTAAATGTTAAAGGTTTCACAGTGCAGTGGCTTTCATAGTAATTATGTTCCTTTTTAGGCCTTATTTAAATAACAAATGTGCTTAAATGCTTATTCATTTGCAGTCTAGAAGATAAAGGGAAAGCAGAGCTCCAAGTGGGTATGACTTGTGCTGTGAATGCAAATGCCTCTCCTTTGGCAGTCCTCCCTGATGTCCCAGTCATCCTCAAAGTGTCTCAGTGCACCCAGAAGTGAGGAAGTGGGAATTTCCGCTCTGGCCCAAATATGACCAGGCTCCAGGACATGCAGAGTAATGTCTGGTGTGGCCAGAGGTGGCTGTTCTGGGGCTCATTGTCCCCTTTGCTCCCTGTTCCAGAGACCACCAGGCTACCTCAGGTCAGGTACCCCGACCCTGCGTTGGACCACATGTTGCACTGTCCTGCCCTGACAAAGCAAATGCTTCAGAGCATCTGTGGGCTTAAAACTATGTAAATGATGATGTGATTAATTCCTCTGTCTTTATGCTTGGGGAAATGGTGATGTCCTGTTCTTATGACTGTTCTTATGTCCTGTTCTTCCCCTCACAGGAGCATTATGAGTATGAAACTTCTAGTCTATATAAATACAAATACAGACATGCTTCGTATGTACGAGTAAGATTAAAGTGTGCATCTTGTTATTACTGGCTTTTGATTGAAAGAGTTGATTTCCATCACACTCATGTTGATACTGGATATAAGGTAACTAAATCATATTTCAGTCTTTAAGAGTTACAAGGCAGTGTAGAAAGTCAGGAAGTTGCTTTAATGTTCTAAGATGGAAAACCATAGTGGTTATAAAACAGGTTATAGGGAAAAGCATGATGAATAGAAGCTGCAACTTAATAGAGTATGACAGCAGAGAGTGGAGACTAATAGTGACCTGTTAAATGCCATGATTCCATTGGAACAATTAAATGTCTATCAGAGATATCAAATATAGGCTAGAAAAACAGCAATCAGGATGACTGATAGTAAGCTGCTGGTGTGCATACAGGATGAAGAGAGCTTCTGAAAACTATGTGGAAAGTCAGCTGTGTAGGTAAGTCCCTCCTGAGCAGCTCAGACATTCTCCATATAAAGTGAATGGCAATGGGCACGTTTGGGGAACGGTGTGCCAGGAATAAATGTCACACAGCTGTCACTGCATACAGCAAATGTTCTGAATTTTACAAACTCTTCCCCTGACGGTACTGGGTGGATGGGGAGCCATCCCAAACACTTAGATTATGAGAGATTTAGAGGGATAACATTTTCCATACATTACAAAATTTTCACGTTTACCAGAATCTAAAAAGTTTTAGTTTCAGAACTCCTGTTATGCCTGTAAATATCACGGAAACAGTTTCTGTTTGCAAAGTGAAAATGATAAAGATTTGTCTAGGAATACTAAAGAAGATTAATAGCTACTATCTCCAGTGTGCTTTGTTTGGTGTATTCTTCTTGCTGCTACAATTAAGGATTTCTTGTCATTATCACTTTCTGTGTGTCACTGTGGTTTTCTATAATTTATTGGGGAGAAAAGAGGGAAAGACATTTCATTCATCATTGCAAATCTCTTTTATGTGTGCTAAAGTGCTTTATATGAAGTGATTGCATTGGCAATGTCAGCATTTGGACCCTAATTTATTATGAAAATAAGTTGCTCTGCCTTAACGAATATGTGTCCTCTTGGGACAGAATCAGAGTTGCATTGCTTTGTCCAAACTCTCTGAAAAGCCATACCTGACATCTCAAGTCACCACAAATGATTCATTTTCCTTCTCTTGCCTGCCTCCTCACCAGATATTTATTAGAGAGATGTTTGGTGAATGCACACAGCTTGTTCCTGTGCTTGATGGTGCTCTCATCCACAAGCTAGATACAAGTTTCTAGGCTGAGCCACCTGACCTAACTGCAAAAGACATCTATGTTGATGCCTACATCTCAGGTCAACAGCAAACCTTTGAATAGTTTTTATTTTGCTGACTTCATTTTGTACAGCATCCCTGTGATACTTCTGAATTTGCAGCAAGGCACCACTGGTGTGCAAATACTGTAACATTCTTAGACTCTTTGCAATAATTTTAAAGGTGGCCTTGTTTAAATTAGTCTGACCTGTGACTTTGTCATAATACCAAATATCTGATACTGTGGCTTTGAATGATAATGGAAGGAGGAAGTGAGAGACGATCCAGTGGAATTCCTTGTCCTGTTTGTTTCTTCTTCCCTTTGTTTCCAGTAAGTAAGATGGTCTAAGCATTTTTTAGTCAGGACTGTATCTGAAGCATTCTGGAAACTGCTGTACAGTTCTGCCTTCTGTGAGCTCTGGATCAGGCTCTGAGGTAGGAGGCTTAGCAAGCAGGCTGGATACACCAGGTCTGATGCAGCATGAGAGAGGAGGAGTGGAGGTACTTGTAGCTCTGAGGGCATCAAGGACCTCCAAGTAGGCAGGCGCTCCATAGGGAGCTCCATGGAGGTACATCTGGGCACTGACTGGATCAGGACACAGAACGAGTGCTCTGACATGAAACTTATCTCTCCCCCTTAAGCGAGCTATGCCCGTGTTTTATCATCACAAAAGAGCAACCCCAATGACAGCAGTACTTTTGATTTTTATGAAAGCGAAGGTGGGAAATATCCCATTTGTGAGCAAATAAGATGGAGAGATGTGTCATTGCAGTATCAGTATCATTGCTCCTTCCAGTGCAGAAGTGCTCTGTATTATGACTTCAACATGATGACAAGATTACTTTTGTTGTAAAATTAATGCCCTTTATCTAAAAAATAAAATCAACCTTCAATCACAGTAATCAACTATATAGATGTATTTATTCTTAGCTATGTCTTTGTCTTATATTCCTACTGAAATTTAAATTAAAAGGAAAACTATTGAAGCAAAATAGAATAAATTAATGTGAAATACATATTTTTGTAAATGATTTTGTGCTTCTTCATGTGATGTCTTATTCAGGCACTAGATCAAAACTGATTCCAAGGCTTAAAGAAAGTTTTGAAATTATTATCAATAAAAATAGTTGATAGTTCATTACTGAGCCATCCTGTCTCCCCAGATAGTTCATCTTTGATGCTTTGTACAGAGCAGAAGATGAAGCAGCACATTTCTCATCCCATTTGACCGCTAAAACACACATCGATCCCTAATGTTAGGTTTCTCATACACTTGGATGAGTTCAAAGTATAAATTTGCAACCAAGGAACTGCTAAAGCATCCATCTCAGGGAGGCAGAGTTCTTTACAGTATGGTGCAGCAGCTCTCTTTGGCAATCATTCAAGTTACAATCTGGCAATATCTAAAACTCTGTTAGAACAATTGCAGTGAATCCCAAACTCCTCCTTTTGGAAAGCAAATTGTGCCTTCAATTCCAATTTCAAAGCTCCCCAGCTTTCCACACTGCCTTATTCTTCTGGTTAAAGATGGCAAGGATAAGAAACAGAGAAGAGGTTGTTCACTCTTTTTTTCCACTTGCTTCTTGCTTAGTTTCCAAAAGAGATTTGCACAGTACCTAGTCTTGCTACATTCTTCTCTCTAAATCTAGCAACACAAACCTGCTGATTTTTTTGCCCTTCTTCCTTTCCAAATCAATCTCTGTTCACAACATCCCTTTCTGAGGACTTGCTTGTGTGCGCTGTCCAGCTTTTCACCTTTATTTATGTACAGAGTCCCTCTCTCATGATCTCTGGATCTCTGATCCCTGGTCTCATGATCTCTAAATTCTCACCCACATCAGATTTCCTAATATGTCAATACAGAAAGAATCCCTTAACTCACAAGTCCATGCTTGAGTCTCTTGAAAATCCTAACACTTTATACTTCTCATTCAAATTCTTTCCTCATATTATTTTTCCTCTGGACCTCTACAAGCATCTCAGGCTGGAAAGTTTTGACATTATGCCCTTTAGTAAACAGCCTGTCTGGTAACTAGGCTGATGCTGTTTTTAATTTATCATAAGAACCAGTTTTAAGAAGTTTCTGGCATGACCCTTTTATTGAGTGGTTATGTCCCTTCAAAAGAGCACAGTTTCTTTGAGAAATGCTCCTAATCTTATTTTTTTTTTTCTATTGCCACTGTAATGATTTCTGCTGCATGTACTCACTTCACATCTCACTTTCTTTACTCTTCATCCCATATTCTGAGGAAAGTTCAGAGTATGTTTTATTTAGAATTCATCACTGCCTCTCACCAGGCTACCAGAATGAGAGAATATATTTCATCTGGCCCAACTGTTGAGTTCCCTGTTTTCCTCCAGATTGCTTCCTCTCAAATTGTCTTGCAGTTAAATTGCTACAAAGACACTGGAAACTAGCATCTATATTCAGTACATGAGAGTTGTTTTTGAGTCCTCCAGCCAGTTTAATATCTTTTCTAATCAATGACAAATAAATTAGACTCTCCTCCAGTACGAGCACTCTCTAGTCCAGCCTTTGAGAACTGGGATTTGCAAAGAGACCCTCAGAACTTTTAAAAAAGGCATCTGGTTCTGGGAGGTGGCTTAGTTTAAGCCGCTCTATGACTCTACCAAGAGAGGCCTGCCACTCGTGGCTGGTAACACTGTCTGGGCCTAAAGGCAGTGTCCATTGCAAGTCTCCAAGGTGGAGGCTGGAGGAAGCGTGGTCATCCTGTGAGGTTCGTGTCTGTCTAAGGCAGAACTTCTGGTGGTCCCTAAGATGAGAGAGGGATGCAGGAGTCCTGCCTTTGGGCTGGACTTGGTTTCACAGCTGTGCAGACCAGAGGAAAACTGTTACTCTATTTTCCACTCTGCTTCCTCACAAAGTAACATAGTCTCCTTATCTACATTAGTTTAAACCTCAAAGAAACAGTTTCAGTGTAACACATTGTCTGTATTTCCTTAAACGAAACTGAAAGACATACTTTAAAATATCACCTTATTCAGCATTGCAAATATACTCAGTGAAAGCAGTGATTTATCATGCCACTCATTAAAGCTGAACCGTTCCTCACCTGAATGGTTTCTGGGTCAGTGGAAACACATTTTTGAACATGGGCTTGAGTTTTGTTTATTGTTTTTACCAGCAATTTTCTCTAACCCCTTTTTCTAAGGCATTGGTATTAAGAATACACTAAAAACCCCCTCATGTTTATCATGCACTTTTCTTGGGTCTCAGGCTGCATGTGGCAAGGATGTAAATTAAAAGGTATTCTGCAGTGAAAAACATTTGCATCAATTCCTTTTAATGATGCAATGCTAATTATGGAACTAGCTTATCTATATGCTGTGAGTTAGAGGAATTACTGAGATTAGTCTGACTCTTTCTGTTGATATTGCACAGATTAAATAAACACAATTCTGCAGTCTTTGGCCTTTTTCCTGTTCTCTCTAATTTCTGTTACAAAACCTGAAAGACGTGGAGCCAGCTTGCAGGACAAAGTTAGATTTATGACTTCAAGATCCCTGGTAGGAGATTTGTTAGGATGGACAGAGCTCTCAGTTGAGTCAATCCACTTGTTCAGACTGACACGCTGAATAGTCTCCTGGGAGAACAGACAGGAGGGAACATGAGGTCAAAAATCACTTCTCACTTCTTGCCCGTCTACCCTGTCTAAAAAGTTCTACACTTTATAAGGCATAAAGACCTTATAATAAAACATTGTTCCTGTGTGACCAGTCGCTTTCTGAATCCACCGTCTTTGCAGGACACCTGCAGGATTTGTGTATATTTTGCCTGTGTCAGCAGCTCCCTAAAATGCTTCTGACAGGCAGGGTGAGGGCTTGAAACCACACCGTGGGGAAATATTAAGTAGATCTTGACTAAAAAAGGTACTATGTTTGATCTCTCCCATTCTGAAACTCCTCAGACAGAAGATTCCCAAAGAACACATGAAAAGAAACCCAGGGTCCTCCCACTGTATGGTCTCTTTTCTGACTCGGTGGTATCCAGCATAGTGACATATACTTGAAGATAAGCTTGCTTGGTGTTGCCTGTGTGTTAGCAATAACAGGGGACCAGAGGGATGTTTGTGCTTCAAAATGATATGGGCAGCAAAATAAGTTAGTAGTGCCACACTCCTGAGAGGTTTGCTGTCAAGAGTAGTGACAAAAAGGGTGACTTGGGATGTCAGGCATATTACTTAGTATTTACAGCTATTTCTGGGCCAAAAGCTGAGACAAGAATTGGATGTGAAATCATCCTTCCCCCTTAACACAGTAGTATAATATAAAGAAAAATGAAAAGTAATTTCAGGAATTGTGGGTGAAAATTGGAGAGGAGTAAATTGTCCAAGTTGCTGCTGAAATAGACGATTATGGACATTCTCTGTGGCAGTCAAGTTCTCTGTATAATTATCATTACAGTGCAGTAGTACCTTGGAGCCCTTTCCAAGAAGCAAGACCTCACTGGTCTGTCATTCTTTTCCATGAGTGTTCACCGTTTCATTAGAGAAAGACATGCTCCCTGCTCCATATGTTTTTCGATTGTTTATTGCAGTGAAAGCAGGTGACTCTCCTACAATACTCCTAGTGTCCAGATGGAAGTGTTACTGCAGCTCTCTTTAGTTTGCCGGGTGCTGTCCATGTAAGTGTGAACTGGACTGAGCTACAGCACTGCAGGGAAAAAGGGCAAAGGCAGCCCCAAGGTCTTTGGAGCCAAAGACTGTCTTGACTTTGTACAGTGTCTGTGATATCAGCTTAAGGTATTGCTGCTCTTGTAATGAATAAGTTGGTACAACTATCTGTGGAACAACCCTACAACCTGTCTTCTGGAGCTGACCTACCTTTAAAAAGCAAAAATACGCCTTATTGTCACTCCCAAACCCAACCCCTTTGCCCTGCATTGAAACTCTGTCTAAGAATGTTTTAGATACTGTTGCACTGGTCTGCCACATAGGGACTGATGAACTAAAGTTGCAGGTTTTAATTCCTGCCCCAGCCAGGTGACGTGAGTCAGTATTTATGTCTTATTTTCAAAACAGCTGATCTGAACCTCCGTGGACTTCCACAAGATGAGCAGGCACCAGAAAGAGACTTAGCCATTGCTCTCAAAAGCTGTGTTACCAGACTCAGCAAATCAAAAACAGGATGAATGTTGGCCCTGCCATGAGCTTCCTGTCTAATAAAAATATTTTCAACTTCTTGAAGGAAAAAAACCCCAAACCCTCAGTATGTAAAAGCCCCACAAGAAATTAACTAAACGAGTATGATAGAATCATTTAGGTTGGAAAAGACCTCTAAAAGGATGAAGTCTGACCACCAACCCAGAACTGCCAGGCTGTCACTAGAGAATTTTCCAGACAAAGGATTCACTTTATTACAGTAATGCAATTTAGGTGGGGAGAGGGAAACTGGATATTCAAAATCTCATCCCCCTGGTCTGCTGAGCTACAGCTGAAGTTATCATTTGTTTTCAACGAAGCTGAGGAAATTAACAAAATAACTATGGCTCAGGGGCAGACAACAGGCAATTTGCTGTTGAATATGGAACAATGGGTGAATCATTCTTCGATCCACCACAGCCTTCTCATTTGTTTTCATTGCAAGCTGAGCTCTTCTTTCCAAGGCAGGCTGTCAGGATGTTCAATGTCACCGGGGCTCTTTTGTTGCTGTCAGGAGCACTTTTTTTGATGGACAGTAGAAAATCATCTGCTCTTTCAATTCAGGTGCTCACTGCACATTCAGGCAACAGCAACTAATAACCCGGGCATTGGTGCTGCATTGATTTTTGGGCAAGGTGTTCTGTCATTTAATGGCACTGAATTTAGACATAGTTGCTTTAATTTTCTCTGAGGAAACATAATGAAATTTCTATGAAAAAGTATGCTTTTCCCTATAATTGGGTCATTCTTTGGTTTGGTGGCTTTGTTTGTTTTTTTGTTGTTTTCTTTTTTTTCTTTCCCCCTGCAATTTCTTCAAGAAGTGACATTTTTATTTCTTAGACAAGACAATGAAAATTGCCATCCCAGTCTATGTAATCCCTCAGAATTGAATGTAAATGACTGTTTAGCAATACCAAAGACAACTGAAAACTAAGTCATTTTCAAAATGGACAGGATGAGAATTACTTGAAACGAAGTGCATTTTGAACTGGGTATCCTCTTACCAGCATCCTCCTGGATACTTGTCTTCATTAGTATGAAGACTTCAGAATGTGTTGTTACAACTGAGGTAAGAAACTCTCTCCAGTAGCACTGCAGGAAAACATTTTGTATTCTCAAAATAAAAGAACCCCTTTTCCCTAGTGAAACATTGCCTCTTGCTTAAAGAAAACCGCACAGGATTACACTGGGTGGAGACAACTTTTTTTCCTAACCTTTTTTATATAAAATTAAAGCATCAAGCTGAGAGCTGAAGGCAAGTAGTGAAGTGTAGCAGCATGGAGGTTTATATATAACATAGGTCAGTTGGAGAGTCACCAGCTTCTTTCAGAGAAAGTATAAAAAGTGCTATTAAATGGAAAATAATAATTCACTTGGCAAGGTCAGCACCTCCCCATAGGAGTTCAGCAAAGATCAGTATCTCCAAGGCATTATTATTTTATTAGGATGTTTAGTTTTGGCTTTGAGAATGAGAATACTGAATAGAAGTGCCCAGATAACCATTAAAAGTGGTATACCAAGGAGTTGTTCCCTAGGCTCATTCGAGATTTTCAAGCATTTAAGGAGCTCTCAGATGTACTATTATCTTTAAAGAAGTGAGACTAAATTTTCTTTTTTTACTGGCTTCCTCTGAGAAAATGCTTTTCTTGGATGAGGAAACATGATTACATTATATCATCCTTTCCCTAACTGCTGACTTTAAAATTAAAGGTAGCTCTCAAAAATAGCCTTCAAGGTTTTATTGTTCTTCAGTTTGTGAGGTTCTAGAGTGTATTTGCATCATAGTTTCTTTCCTAGGAACAGGAGTACTGGAAAAATGTTTCTAAATTAAAATGTATGGTACCACTTTATTAATGATGTGGAGGGTTATGGGTATCGAGAACAGCAAGTACTGCAATAATTCACCCTCTGTTTTGTGTTCTCTTCTTTGCCTGTAACTTTCTGCTGTTGAAAACACATTCCCTTGTTTTGCTCCCATATTGGAGGAAAAAAATTGCCACAGCTGCCACAGCTTCGCCACAGTTTCCAGGCTTTCTGTTCTTCTTTCCAAATATTTCCTAAACTGATTCAGTCACAAGTAGTCAGCTCAGCTCATGGACTATCAATTTGCTGTTTAGATTGAATATAAATCTATTAAGTCAATATGCCTGGCTGTGTGCTGAGCGAATTAGGGAGCACACACTCGCGATACTCGGCCAGCTGCCTGGAACAAGTGGTAATGGAAAGAAACCAGTTTGATGGTGAGAAGAACACATTACACTCAGAGAAGAGGCTTTCATTACTGGGCCAAATGTGCTTTTCTTGCTTTTCCTCTCTCAACTAGTATATTTTGCTGCATATAGCTAAAGGATGAGAATAGCACTAGTCAATCCTGCTGGAACGTCTTCTGTATCCATCTGTTTGCTTTGCAAATGGCTCCCCAAAGGGGGTTCACATGCTGCTTTTCCAAATGGTGCCTATGAAACTCTATCAGTTATTATTCTATACCTAGTGGTGATCTACAACAGGTTTTTCTTGACATGTCATTAATTGTCAGCATAAATTGAACAAATATGCAAATGCAATTTACACATTTAATACCACTGTGGAGACAATGATTAAATTACCGTTATCACTTTGAAAACATACTGTCCCATGCAAATAGCTAACAAATTACCCAAGCACTTTGCTGAGACCTTTGCCTAAATAATGTTATTACTTGGCAACTGTGAACACATTTGGTGTCAGACACATTAATAATGCTCTGATCTCATCCCAAAGAAATTATGTCTCAGTTAAACATTTGCTTCGCCGGAGGTATAGCAGTCCCATCAAACACTGTTGGCCAACTGCAAGTTGTGCTTGAACGTGCCTGTTTTTTAATTTCCCTCCACTCAGCCAGGCACATCCTGAGCAGAGAGCACCCTGACCTTACAGGGGCCACAGGCCAGCACAGATGCACTTAAACAGTAGCAAACAGGGCAAAAAGAGGCTGATAGGTTGTCTGGAGGTGGGTTGTGGCAATGGGGAGCATTGGGTGCTGTGTGGCATTGGGGCACTGAGCATTTGGGCCACATTTCCCTTGTTCATTCTCATTACTGCCGGTCCAGATGAGCAGGCTGGGGTCTGTGTGAGGTAATTTTGTCCCGGTGGGAGGCATAAGCCTGGAGGTCAGTATGCCCATTGTGGAGGAATACATTTATCTGCAGCATGAGTTGCAGGTTGAGCTCTGGGGGGCAGGAGCCCAAGGCAAGCGGCCACAAACTGCCAAAGGGCATGGGGACCTGTGGTGCCAGCCATGTGACCAGACACTCATGTGTGGGAGAAGCACCTGTGGGGGACTGCAGACCCAGGACATCGAATCCAGCATCAAAGGAAGATGATTTTAATGAAT
>JAWWEW010000001.1:42292611-42340022 GCA_035583185.1 Anabacerthia variegaticeps | reverse complement strand
AGCACCCCTATATAAGGCTAGCCACCCCTAGTTTCCCCATATTGGTTGTAAACCCTCCTTCCCTTTCCCTTTTATGTCATGGTTTCTCCCTTTCTTTCCCTTTTATGTCACGCTCCGCCCTAACCCCTTCCTTATCTCCTCCCCAGTTCCAGAACCTTCCATTCCCGACCCTATATAAGTCCCGTGCTCCCCTCCTGTTCCTACCCCATGCTGGTGTGGACTGTTTCCTCTTACCTTCGGCAGACCACGACACTCACGGACACGATGGGGCAAAGGACTCCAGACTTTACTGCTCTTGGACTGTGAGGGTGTAAAAGGTCAGGCATTCCTTTCTTTAGGGTCCCTCCTTGGATGCATCAGCTCAAGCTGTTATTTTGTCGTTGTACTATGATTAAATTATTATAAGGATAGAGACATCTGAGATTCTGCTATGGGAAACCTGCTGGAGTGGCTCCTGAATGGTCAGGCAGGGAAGTTTCTTTAACACCCATCCTGGCACTGCATGGTCTTGTCAGTCAAGCAGCACATGGTTCTGCTAAGGTGCTGTGCCACAACATGGTGTGTCTGAGACTTTCACCTGTGTGACTGTGGGAAGTCTTCAGGGAGCTCTGAGTGAAGTGGGGGGAATCCACCTTGGCACCTGGGATGGGGCTACCTCAGGTGTATGGACAGATTGGTGAACGAGATGCTGGAAGCAGTGCTGCGGGAAAGGACCTGGGGGTCCTGGTCAATGGCAAGTTGAATCTGAGTCAGCAATGCCGTGGCAGCCAGGAGGGCCAGCTCTGTCCTGGGGGGCATCAGGTAAAGCATCACCAGCCAGGTGAGAGAGGGAATTGTCCCGCTCTGCTCTGCACTGGGGTGGCCTCACCTTGGATATTGTGGGCAGTTTGGAGCACTGCAATGTAAGAAAGACGTTGAGCCATTATAGAACGTCCAAAAGAGAGCAATGAAGATGGTGAAGGGCCTTGAGGGGAAGCTGCATGAGGAGCAGCTGAGGGCACCTGGTGTCTTCAGCCTGGAGAAGAGGAGATGGAGGGGAGACCTCACTGCAGTTACAACTTCCTTGTCAGGGGAAGAGGAAGGACAGGCACTGATCTCTGCTCTGTGGTGACCAGGGACAGGAGTCAGCAATGGCCTGAAGTTATGTCAGGGGAGGTTTAGTCTGGGTATTAGAAAAAGATTCTTCCCCCAAAAGGTGGTTGGGCACTGGAACAGCCTCCCCAGGGCGGTGGTCACAGCACCACGCCTGACAGAGTTCAAGGAGCGTTTGCACAATGCTCTCAGACACGTGGTGTGACTCTTGGGGATGTTCCTGTGCAGAGCCAGGAGCCGGACTTGGTGATCCCTGCGGGTCCCTTTCAGCCCAGGATATTCTGTGACCCAGCCCGGAGCTGAGCGCTGCGAGGGCCGAGACCGTGGGCCCGGCGGCACCAGGGCTGTGCTGCGGGGGCCGGCCGGGCACGGCGGGCGCTCTCCCCGCTGTGACCCCTGTTCCCGCAGTCCCCGCAGCCTCCTCAGTAGCCGTCAGTCCCCTTAATCCCCTCAGTCGCCCCCTGTCCCCTCAGTCCCCCCGTCCCCGCCGTCCCCGCCCGCCGTTGCCCGGGCCGCCGTTCACGACAGTGTCGCGCCGGCGCTGCCGTACGGCGGCCGCGCGGTCCCGGCGGGCCGCGGCCATGGCGTCCGGGCCGGAGGGCGAGCGGGGCCGCGAGCAGCGGGAACACCGGGAACAGCGGGACCGGGACCGGGAGGCGCTGCTGGCGCAGGTGGGGGGGCTGCGGCACCGGGAGCGGCAGGGCGCAGCCGGGAGATGGGTTCGTGCGTCCTGTCGCTTGCGGGATTGATCCGCTTGGCGTTCCGCTTACTGCGTGTGTCTGTGCTTGCACCTTCGGAAAGAGCCAGGGCCCGTCGTCTGTGCACCCTCTCTTGGATTTCTGTACACGTTTATAAGATGACACCACTCCAGCTCCCTGGGCTTCTCTTCTCGAGGCTGAGCAGCCCCAGCTTTCAACCTTTCCTTGTCTTTCCTAAAGCGTTCATATCCCTCCATTCCAGCAGTGGTCACGGAGTAGCAATAACGCGAAGTTAAGCGTGTGTGTGTTAAGAAATTAGTCACTCCTGTTTTCATGGAGTCACTATGTTACTTGCTTGGTTCTTTGTTGCTGTAGTGTGAGCTGAGAATTAGGAGGCTCCTGCTCTTGGATGCTTTGGTAGAGCCACCATGACTTGGAGGCCTGTGCTAATCCTGATGCATTTCGTTCAAAACCTGCCTGTATATGGTGCTTGGTACTTCTGCTGATGCTTCTTGTAACTCGTAGGTAGAGTGAACGCTGACATTGTAATTGGCACACCAGTTGGGTGACATGACTTATTTTGAAATTTAGGGAGTGAGGTATAACTACATAGAAAGAAAAGTGTAACAGGAACACAGGGCATGGAA
The DNA here is from genome assembly GCA_035583185.1 of Anabacerthia variegaticeps. NCBI lineage: Eukaryota > Metazoa > Chordata > Aves > Passeriformes > Furnariidae > Anabacerthia > Anabacerthia variegaticeps. The sequence continues at coordinate 42,337,585 of JAWWEW010000001.1, read as the reverse complement.
AAAGTATGAGGTTGTGAGGATGGGCTTCTGACAGAAGGAAGGCCAGAGTAAGCAGCAATCAAATCTTACCAGGCAAAGACTTTTCAGAAAAAAGTAGTGGGGAAATGGCCTGAATAGCCTGAGGCTTATATAACAGTGATGTCTTTTTTCAAGGCAAAGCAGAGAGGGCTTCATGTAATATGTCATATGGGCGTCTTCCTTGTACAGTTGTGGAATGGTTTCTTGGCAATAGAGATTCCCTTCAGTGATTTCCCCCTTTTTGACAAGCGTCTGAAGGTAAATTCCTTTAACTTAATAACAGTGAATCATACTAACCTGCAAAAATTTGTTGATATTGTTGTTTTTTGCGCCATTTGAACTGCTGTGTGATATGTTTAAGAGTGCTCCTTTGCTCCATTCAACCTCTTGGATATTCAGAAAATACTCATAACAGGAAACAAAACTTAAGTAGGACACCATTATCCTACTTTTCCTTTGCCTTTTCTTCTCAGTTGGTGCCACTTGTACTTGCTTAGAATCCTAGAGCAACCCTGATTGGAAAGACCTTGAAAGATCACTTTGTCCAACCCCTTGTAGAAAAGGGAGCCTAGATGAGATTCTCTAGTGCTCTGTTCGGTCATGTCTTGAAAAGGCAGTGATGGAGATAAGGAAACTTTCCTGTCTGACCATCCATTTTGTAATCACAGTCGCACCACCTGAGACTTTCCCTGCTGGGACAGAAGCCCCTTTACAGTGGGCGGCTCCAATGAGTGATGGGTGCCCTGCTTGGCTCCCTACACACCCCACTCACATGCAGCCAGACCTGGCTTCCTTACCAGCTCAGTGCCAGGTCTCCCACAGCAGAGTCTCAGATGTCTGAATCCTTAAGACAATGTAATGATGGTACAAAACACAAAACCAGGTTGAACAGGGTGCCTCGAACAACCGAATCCCAGGGCTTTTATACCCCTAAAGTCTGCAATTGTGATAGTCTGGGGTCTTCCTGCTGAGTCCTGGCCTCCTCCTGTGTGTTTCAGTGTCCATTTTCCAGCTGGCCCCACAGGTCCCTGTTGCCTTTGTTGTGCAGAGGGTCAGCACCAGTTCATGGTCTCTCACCTGTGGCTTTCACCATTTCTTGCCACCCAGAGTACGACGTGGAGCTCATACTTCAGCTGCACACCGAGCTCCCTGCACTGAATGTATTCCTCAACAGGGATTCCACCCATTGTCCTCTCCACATGGCTCCCTCCGTGTGAAAAGAGAACCTCTAGTTTCCTTAATAGGAAGATTTTAAGTACTGGAATATTGTGATGAGTTTCCCCCCTTAGGCATCTCTTCTCCAGTGAGAAAAGACCTAACTCCTTCAGCCTTTCCTCACAGGACAGGTTCCCCATCTTCATGTCTTGCCTTTGGACACTCTTCCAGTCTGTCTGTGTGTCTTGAACAGTGTGGGCCAGCACTGGCTGAGTGGAGTGTGATGATGGTGTCTCCGTCTCACTGAAGATGCCCCTGCAGATGCAGCTCAGGATCCCATGTGCCTTTGTTGCTGCATCAGTGCCCTGCTGAGCCCTGTCAGCTTGTGCACCAGGGCCCTGGGATCCTTTTCAGCAAGTCTGCTTCCCAAACACACAGATCCAAACCCATACTGGGCTCTTGGGTTATGTCATCCCACATGCAGGACCTTGCACTTACTTGTCTTTGTTAACCTTCATGCAGTTCTTGCTTGTCTCTTCCAACCTCCAAGTGTCTCTGTAGGATGTCTTGCCCTTGTGATGTATTGACCACCCCTTTTGGTGTCATCATTGGCAAGGGTGCTTTCAGTCCCATCATCTGGATCATTTAGGAAAGTGGTGAGCAGTGTAGGTCGTAGTATTGATTCTAGGGGATCCCACTTGTGACACACTTCCAGCCTGAGTAAAAAACATTGATAAATGGTTACTTTTTGTAAATGTCAGATGTTATTGCAGTAGTTTATGAAATTATTATTTTATTCTTTTCTGACTTGCCTCTGTTTACATCAACAGTTTACATGAAATAAAAGTGTTCTGTGAGGATGTTATATAAAATTTTTGCTATAACTTCCTCTTACCAAATCTTTGTGGATAGCTTTTACTTATTTTGTTAATGTCTCTAAAATACTGTTAATTTGAAGTAAGAGTATTTTGCATGTATCATTTAAACACTTCTGTGAAGTTTTTATAGTAACAGGATTGTGGTGTTAAATATGCTCCAATTTGTGGAAAAGGCAATGAATTTGTATTTAGCCTCTCATCGTGTTTAGGTAAGTCTCAGTTTATGGAGGCAGTAATGCTGGGGAGTGAGGTTTGGTTGCTGGAGAAACACTACAGCAATGAGCCAAAGCTGCTCTCAGAGGAAAGGCTCACGTTGGGGGTGATAGCACTTCTTCGTACTGAGAATGTGTGGAGAAAAGGGGGACAGGTTGGTTTTGGCAGAGTTTGAATTGCTACTAGAAAGCATGGTGTCTTGAGTGTGGTATCTCAAGAAGAACTGAACAGCCTTGGGAAGGTGGGAAGAAAGGTGACAGAGATGATCATGGTACAGACTGTTGAAGGACACTAAAGATTTTAAGATGAGGAAAAATAGGCTGAAAATAAGGTTAATTCAAGAGAGTTCTGTAAAATCATTAAGTCATATGGAGAAGAAAATAGGGAATTGCTGTCTGCTGTTTCTTTCAACTAAAAAACTAGGTTGTGTTAACAGATTTGCAGGTAGCCAGCTTAGAGAGGGCAAAAGAGTGAACTTTCATATGATGCACAGAGAAATTTTAGGATCTCTTGTATAGCATGTTGCAGACACTGCACTTCCATCCAGGAATAATAGCCTAAAAGCAAGTTGAAAGTTATTGATTGAGAAGTTGCTGAGCCTCACATTCTTAGAGGATACAGGAATGTTTTGGAGATGGCTTACTTTGGCCTTAGCTCTGTGTTATGCTTTTGTCAGCTTCCGTGGGCATTGCTGGACATTTTCCAGCTGGGACACTAGCTTAGATTCTCAGTTCTGAGAATGTCAGGGCACTAGAAGTCCAATACAGGGAAACAGAAGGGAGTATAATATGTGAAATACAAGGCACTGTGGTTCTTGAAGTCCAGTTTTTATGGAATGTAGGAAGGGATCTGGAGACAAGGACATTGTTTTCTACAGGATTCAACCATTAAAGATGTCTGGTTCCTATATGGCCATTGAGAGAATTTTGTGATGTTACTTTTCATCTTCTTATTGAAAAGGCACATTATAGGGTCTGTGTTATTTTTCCACTTTTCACTTCCAAGCAATCTAAAACTAAGTCAGATTCTCTGATTTTCAGGGGTTCTCTTTGGTGCACTGGGTAGCGCTGAAACATGAATTAATCAACAAATGGTTTTCTTTACTGTTGCCTATGGAATCGCTGTGTTCATCATCTTACGTATATCATTGAACTGTTTCTTTTCCTTGCAGTAAGAACTACTAAGCTTGAAATAAGGAGAGGATATATTGAAGGTTGAGAGTTTCTCCCCACACCTTTTCCCTACCAGAGTTTTAGAATGTGTTAGCAGAAGTGTATCATAAGCATTTTATCCTAAGCAAGTTCATATGGGACAAAGGAGGCTGTAGAGTTTCCTTTATCACTAATTTGCCTGACACAGAAATTTAGGAATGAACCTTTTTTTTTTAAAAACTCATTGCATGTTTCCTTTTCCCATTTATGGACCTAATAACTGAATATTAAGCTATGTAAAAGGGCAACATATTTACAATTTCTTCTCAAGTTACTCTGTTATTTTTGTGAAAATCAGTTTATCATTTTATAACATGAAAGCATGAGGATGTCGTCGTTGCCATCTCAGTACTCTGCTGTCTGCCTTTCAGAAATGGATCTGACTTGCTGCTACCTGTCTAAGTAAGAACAGATCAATGTTTTAAGTGTATTGAGTTTCTCTGCTTTAGTTGGGTTACTTTGATTATGGTTAGACTGTGCTGCTGTAGTGATGGAACAGCAAGCCAGTTGACAAAGGGGATTGTCCCACTCTGCTCTGCACTGGAGTGGCCTCACCTTAAATATTGGATGAAGTTTTGGGCACCACAAAACAAGAAAGATTGAACTATTGGACTGTAGCCAAGGAGGGCAACGAAAATGGTGAAGAGCCTTGAGGGGAAGCGGCTGGTGTGTTCCGCCTGGAGAAGAGGAGACTGAGGGGAGACCTCATGGCAGACCTCATTGCAGTCTACAACTTCCTTATGAGGTGAAGAGAAGGGACAGATGCTGATCTAGTCACTCTTGTGACTGGTGACAGAACCCAAGGGAATGGCCTGAAGTTGTGTCAGGGGAGGTTTAGGTTGAATATTAGAAAAAGGCGGTGGGGCACTGGAACAAGCTCCCCAGGGAAGTGGTCACAGCACCAAGCCTGACAGAGTTCAAGAAGTGCTTCGACAATACTCTGAGGCACATGGTGTGACTCTTGGGGATGACCTCTGCAGGGCCAGGAGTTGAACTTGATCCTTGTGGATCCCTTCCAACTCAGGACATTCTTCAATTCTATGAATCTGTGAACAGAACTGGGAGAAAACTACTGCAGTGTGTTTTGACTGTCTTGCTTGCAAAGGCAGAAGGAGATGTGCAGGAACTTTTCACAGCTGACTAACATTGTAAAGACAGTTATTTGGTGGCTGCAGTCCTAGAACCTCCTGCCTTTTACTTTGTGAAAGATGTTTGAGCAGCTGCATAGGTCTTTGCTTCTGATAATCTGAGAAGTTTGCAGGCATAACTGTACTTCAGCAGTTCTGTTTCTGGAAAGATGAGCTGTTCAACCAACTCACCTTGAGGAGTTTTTTAATATGAAATATTGAACTTGCACTTCTTTTGAAGAACCAGCATGCCACTGAATTCGTTGATTGAGATTTCTCTTTTAAATTTTGGAAGCGTATTCTTTTATTTATGTAGTCTCTCTTCCCAACTGCATTGGTAAAACCCAGCAGCTGGTAATATTTATGATAATGATCAGTAATCAAATAATTAAGTGTTGACATGCAAATTGTTAATAAGCTTCAGAAATAGCATCTTGTTTTGATGAGCATGATAGTTCATGACACTGTTGTTTTAGTTTGCAAGTTTAGAGAAAGAAAATAATCTGATGAGTGTTTTGGTAAGCACAGGGATGTGTACTTTTTCTAGACAGCAACACTTCTCAGTAAAATCTATCAATATTTCTGTCTTGTTTGTGTGCTATCATGTGATATTTCTGTATTTTAGGGTTGCTCTTCCATTACTTTTTCCTTGGACTTTGATTCTTTCACTCTTTGGCCTTTGAGGGTGGTATGATTTGACCATTCCTTGTGCAGAAAATCCTGCCTTGTAATTGTTAAGGATTACTGACAGATTGCAAGTTTCTCTTGATAGTAGTACATACAGACTTAAAAAAAAATAAAAAGTTGAGTGTACTATTTGCTGAGGTGATGGAATAGTTCAGCAGTATTTTATACTCTAGTTTTCAGTGGAAAAATATAGAATTTCTCCTTAGACGGAAATTAGTAGCCAAAAATGTATCACTGTAAGGGATTATGTAGCTGTTACTTTTTGGAAGTTGCTTCTGTGCTGTAATACAAAGCACCTCCTCTTTGTTCTTTCCCCATTAAATACTTTATGAAGTGTTACATGCCTGACTCTCTGTTGGAAGAAATAATAAACATCACCATTATTATATTCACTGAAATCTGTGACATTAGGAGAGTAACAACATTGAGTAATTAATACTGCCTTTCTGAAAAAGTGTTCAGACTTTTCATAAAGCACCTCTGAATGCATTTTTTGCAAGCCACATCTTTGATTTAACAGACAGGTCGTTTTAGAAGGTGAGCGCTGAAGGCAGATATCTTCATTATATATATCTTCATTATATCCTGTAAGGCCTTCCTCTAGAGCTTGCTTTGCGACAGGAATGGAGAGGGGTCTGATGCTGACATGAAATACCTGTCTACAGTTTCTTAGCAGTAACTATCCTAGTGCATCTGTTTATCTGCTGTCTCTGCACCTGTACCAGCAGAAACAGATGCCACCCAGATGTTTTGGACTGAAGGTTGACATCTCCTACAGCCAGCTGTTTAAATTACTTCTGACTTTTCTGTAATGATTGTTGATCACAAGAAGCTTAAATGAGTGAAGTGATGGTCCTTTCAGTGACCTGTCTTCTGTGCCTTTTGGCAGGTGAAAATGACAAAGAGCAGTGACAGAGCTGTGTCTGGAGGTGGTGGTAGTGCAGGCAGCGCTCTGACTCAGTTGTGATTTGGCAAGTTGGGGTGGAAGCTAAGCTCTTTTTTGTGTTTGCACTGCTGTCCTCTTTGGGAAAGCTTTGTGGATTTAGCAGTAATTGGAATATTGAGAGGAAAAAAAATAGTCTTAAGTATTCATAAAAATAAGTGTGTTTTTTCACACAGACAACTGGTATAAGAGCATCAGAACTGCAAGGAAGGGTGTGTCCGTGTCCCCATGAGATAAGCACTCATGTAACCAGGGTGCTCTAGCTCTGAGATTTGGGGTGATGGAAGCTGGGAGGATAATACATGCCACAGCAACCTTTCTGATAGCTGATTGTCAAAACAATTAAATGAGTGGAGTGATTTGTATGATAGGATGGGAGGTGGTCATGAAATTAGAAAGAAAAACTCATTGTATGTATTTTGGGTGCCTTAGGTTGATGTCTGAAGGACTAGGCTAGGTGTTAGATTTTTTGAACATTTCTAAGAGAAAGCTTTTGCTAAAAGGAGTATTTTCCACACACTTCTTCCCCAAAGAGCACATTTTTTCCTTTGTTCCTTGTGCTTAAACCAGTAGCCCTGATGACCTTGCCAGAGTGGCAACTTGTAAGTTTGATCTGCAGGAAGCTGTACCCTGCTTTTGGTGGGATTCATTTGGTATCAGAGTAGTCCTGAACTGGCTTCCCTGGAGGCTACGGTGCAAGGATAGGCCTGGCTGGGTAAGATGGTGGGAACATGAGAGGGAGAGTGTAGAGAAGAGAGGCATGGGAGTGGAGCCCTGCCCTTCAGTGACATAGCCGGTAGGGCAGCTTAGCTGTTTCTCTCTGTGTTGAACAGTTTTCTCATGCTGTATTGATCTGATGTTGTGCTGTAGAGTTTCTCCCGGTTGCTCGTGAAGAAAAAGCAACTTTTTCTTCGTATGGCTGGAGAAATTGACTATTGAAGGGTGGTGATTATTGTCTGAAGAACTAGAAATTGACCACAGTTAAAGCTGGAGAATTGCATGGTCTCTGTAGTGATATTGAGAACTTTCTCTGGCCTTGGTGGGGAACTGAAATGGTAAATAGAGTTGGGGTCGGGAAAGAATGTTGGTCAAGCTGTCTGTGATCTGGGAAGGGAGGTTTTAACCCCTAGGTGACATCCCATCCTCTCTTCTGGACATCTTTGGGGGGCTGTTGTGTTACAATCCATTTATTTTTTGTATTGATCTAGATCTTGGCTGTTGTCAGTGTTTTTCTTGCTTCTTGGCATGGCATGGTGTAATTTTTGCAGCTTTTGGTGTTTGTGTCTGCACTGTGTTACAGGCTATTTTGGAGCAAGTTTTATTCTTCATTTAACAGATACTGTTGTCAGCAACCATGCAGGCTGGCTTTTATGGTCTGCTTAATGAAAACTGGAAATCACTTTCCCTGAACTTGGCTTCCTCCCACATCCAGATGGATCTGTGAAATCCAAACCTCTTTTGCCTGCTTGTGGTAAAGACTGCAAAGTTTCTTCACCACGGCAAACATTGCCAAAATAGTGCTGTAGAGTAATTATTGATTTAATAGCATCTTATCAACCTTAGACTTCACCTTGTGCTTGTTGCAAAGGAGATTTTGAGCATCTTTATTAGGGTGTCACAGAAGTGTGTGGTGTAGCTTGATGCTTGCCCTTTTTGACACGTTGTTGCTTGTAATAGTCCTGTGTGTTCATGAGTATCATGCACAGTCATTTGCATAATTATTGCATTACTCTTGAAATAGAGGTATTTCAGAAATGTAGCATACTGTATTTATGGAGAAAAAGCTTAAAATATTGCAGTGATGACCCAAAATACACCTCATGTTAAGTACTAGTTTGTAACGGGGAAAGAATAAATTACTGGGTATATTTTGTGGTATGTTAAATATTAACGAACCTTAATGTGAATTAAAAACTTGAACTCCTGTGGGTTGACAGGTGTGAAACTATTAAAATTGGCCTGCATAGGTAGAATGGTAAATCTGACAGGGGACTTAATTAGTTTTTCTTTCTTTTCTACATTTTATGAGATGCCAGTAAACCCTGCATCTTTATAAAAGATAAGTAGAATATAAAGGTAAGTTTTGAAGCTAATAAAGTAACGTAGACGTATTTTCCTCATCACCCTGGCTTGAAATAATCGTCTGTGTGTGTGGGCAAAGCATCACCAACAATAAAAAATGAATATTGTAATTTGAGGGAGCCTAGATAGTTTTTAGAGATAGAAAGATTCAGAGGGTATCACTACTAACTCTCTAGTCTTGGACTAAAATGAGAATTTGGGTGAAAATATAACTTATTTCATATTTTTAAATCTCTAGGCAGCTGATATTTTTTTCATTTTACATATGTATTTTGTTAAGAATCTTCTATATTTTGTGTCTAAAAAACACACTTTCACCTGATGCTTTTTTTTCTGTCTTTCTCTTTTTAACAGCCTGGTGGTCAATCTGCCACTACAGATTTATCTTGCCCAATCCTGTTTCGTTTAGTATTCAGGGGACAACAATCTGTAGTCTTGATGAAGATTTCTATTCAATCTGTGTTCTAAATATGTATTCTTCAGCCAAAATGATGATCCACCTCTTTCATTAGTATCATGTATCTCAATTACCTAAATGCTTGCCTTTATTTTTTCTGTTTGTTTTAGATCTAATAAAAAGTATAAAATCTTCTTTTGTGCCTTATTTATAATATTCACCTCATTGTATGCAATGTTTATTTGTAACTTTGGTAGCATGAAGGAGGTAGTTATTTTATTTACAATATACTTGTTAATATAGGGAAAGATATATCTCCCATGACAGGCAGAGAGCATATTCAATGAAGACATGTCAACAAGCTGATTGGGATTGGCCTTTATTTGAGGCCTTTGTAGATTTATATGCCTGAGAGCTGCTGAAAGGGTGGAAAGGAACTGTTGACTCCAGCTGCAGTTCTTTCTCAACCAAAAGTGAAATGTGGTGTTCAGAAAGCCTGTCCTTTTCTAAGTCTGCATCCTGGCAAGGCGTTTTTGTTTACTTTTGGAGCAAATGAGCTTGGAGTCTGTTTTTGTTTTTCTTTTTTTCCTATCTAGAACTATATTCAGGTTCCCTTTATCTCCACTGTTTCATCTCTGTCAAGTTATAAGCTTAAGTTTGGAGTTTGTGTGGCTTGTAGGCACTTTGTGAGTTGCATAGCTGAGGTTGTTATTGTTTGCTGGTCCATGGTTGTGGCATGGTTAGTTACTTTATTTTAGTCAGGTGAATATATTTTTAGGACAAAAGGATCAGCGTTGTCTGTGTGGACTAGAACAGAAGATATCAGTCAGTGATTCCTGCATGAATTCTTAGAGGTGTTGCCCCAGATGTCGTAGGGTGGTGAGGGTTAGCCAGAGAGCTGTCTGGATCATGGAGGGATAGCAGGAAACACACACACATTTTTTGGAGTCCTGAGTGGTTTTAGTGACCCTGTGTTATACTAAATGACTCTTTCATTGAATTATAGTCCTGCTTATTCTTTCATTGTTCTGTTTATTTATAAACTGGAAAATTATTTTTATATTGAAATAGATGTCTCAATGTGTTCTTAATTCGTTTGTTCTTTATCCTTGCCTTTTGAATTTTAAGAGGTAGTGTTCAACCTTATAGACTGTCACCTTCATTCTAGAGATAGAAGTCCTGGACTTGGCCTCTTTATTTGACCTGATTTATACTATCTTTTGTTTGTTTTGCAAAAGTGTGGGTAGCAGCCTTGCTTTGTTTGTATTTGAGTGTGTTAGAAAGTTTATCACCTGGAGCTTCTAAGAAAGTAGACAAGAAAGATCTAAAAGGGTGTTTTGTTTGGGCACAGATGTGTAGTATTTTTTTGTGCGTTCTGTTTGTGTTTTTGGTTTTGGTTTTTGTTTGTTTCATTTTTTATTCTTTGTGTTGTGCCACTTTCAGCAGTGCTAGCAACAGTGTTCAAAGATACAACAGCAGTCCTACCTTGTGAAGTAGCACTTTTTAAAAAAAAAAAAATTTGATTTTACTTTTTTAGCATGTATTTTTGTTCTTTGAACCGTTACAGTATATTGGTCATCCTCCTGAAATCATTGTTTTCTGTCAGGACAGAAGCTGCAGATTTCCTTCTTGTCTGCATCAGAATGAGAGAAACTGGCCTGTGGTAGGGAAGTTGCTGTCTTGTGCAGTGCACAGGCTTTTATGTAGAGAGCTAATACCTGACCAGGAGGAAAGAGCTCAACTAACTGTCTAATCTCCTGAAAGTTTTTGTTTGATTGGTTTAAATATTGATGTTTTTAAAACATGAATGTGTCCTCTTGGCTTGTGTTTGACAACACTTTCTGGTAAAACTTGGTTGTTTCAGTATAAAAATTCCAAACTCCACCTTTAGCTTTTGTTTTGATTTTAGTTATTTTAAAAGAAACCCCTCAAGCAAACAAAAAAGCAAAAGCATGTTCAAACTTGCAAGACATCTAACACAAAATTAGGGTTGTAATAATACAAAATAACTTTCCTCCTGTTTAATTAAGATATGGTGTTTTACACTTCGGGATGGAGAGTTTCCTAATGACAAGTTCTATTTGAGTAAACTTGCTTCTAAAAGTCACTTTCTGCTGAAAGGCTTTGAGGGCTTTATGATGATCTTTAAAAGCTTTCCAAATTATGATTTCCTTATGCTTTGATATTAGCTTTTCTTTAGGATGGAAGTGAATTTTTACTCACAAAGAGGAAAAATTTCCATCATTCAATTCCGGCTTTAATTTTTACCAAATGAAGAGCGAGTGCTACCAGGAAAGCATAGTCCCATGCAAAGAAATCTGGAGGATTCAAGGCTTCCATAGCAGTCTTTTTTGTGGTCATTCACAGGATAAATCTCAATGGAGCCTCTGAATATCACATCCTTTTAGTGTAACAGTCTGTGTAGATATGTCAACAAAGAAAAGATGTGTATTGATGATATAGTCATACCTGAAGAAATAGATTTGACCAAAATATATGTAGTGTAGTAGATATTATATATATGGTTATAGTGCCTTAGTTCCAGTGAAAAACATACTAAGAAAAAATGATTATGGATATGAGGCATGCCCTCTTTGCCTTTACCACCCCACCCCAGTCCATCCCTCCCCTTCCAGAAGAAAGAAAGAGTAGGTAAAACGTACCTTTTTTCATTGTGGTTTAGTTAAGTAGGTTGTGATTATTTTTCTTGTATGTGGGTGATTTGGTTTACTGGATCTCATTTACAGACATTTACTTGCAGGAACATTCTGCGCACAAAAAAAAGAAAAAGGATAAGCATTCAAAAAAAGCTAAGAAAGAAAAGAAGAAAAGTAAGAAACAAAAATCTGAAAAGAAGGATGACTTATCTGATAGTTCTTCGGTAAGTAAGCAGTTTTAAAATCCTTCAAATTGCAATCTTAAAACAAACTATTTTAGTCTCTGAGTAGATGTGGTTAGTAAAATTTAGACTAATTCTTACCATTTTCTGTTGGAGAAAGTGTGGCAAAACTTGTCAATTTTATTATACTGAGTTTTTAATCTATTTAACATAGGCTATTATGTGAGTGCTTGTGAATTTTACAATATTGAATTCACTCGCTAGGGACTAGGGAATTTACAGTTTTTTCAGAGGAGATAAACTGAAAACAATCCTCATCCTGGGGTGTAGAGGCAAAATTCGTATATACCTGGTTGTCCCTAGCGTATGGTAGAATGATGTGTCAGAAATTGTAAATACTTGACTTGGATTTTAAGCATGAATTATGTCTGCATTTTTGCATGGATGTTCAACTGTGGACACTCCCAGCAACATAGGAATTGCACATGAGTCTGAAGGACACATACATTTGAACCTGTAGGCAGATAACCTTTACACTGAGTGACGCTCTGGCAAAACAGTGTGGAGACCTCATTAGAAATCTGGATGCTGCTTTCTGGCCACATTGTGGAAAATGTCCTCCCTGCATTTTGGTGTCAGTCAGGTGGCACTGTGACTTTTAATTTTCAGAGTCAGAGTGTCTCTTTTTTTGAGTGAAGGAACATGCAGCATGATGAGATGTATTTCTCAGGGACTGATATTGGAGATGAACTATGGTATCAGCGTGGGAAGTTACCTAAGGCACAAATGTTCTGCATTTCACATGGGAGTCACCAAAACCCTTCAGATCACAACAGTGACTCCTAGGATACAATACTGTCCTGGCTGGAACTTCAATCCAAAGTCTGTTATTCCTATGACAGGTTCATGCAAATAGCAAAGCAACTGTTCAGTGGAGTCCTATTTGCTTCAATAGCATGTGCAGTGCTTTATACTGCACTGTGTAACTGATTTTACTTTTTTAGTATAAAACATACTTAGTAATGAAGTAATGCATTTTTAAATTTTGTTTTTGTAATGTCATAGACCCAATTGGTTTTCGTTTTGGTTTTATTCTGACAGTTTTAGCTTTAGCAGTGTTATGCAAATAAACTGCCAGTGTGAACTAGTGTTACATAATGTGATGTGCTCATGGAGTATGGTGGAATTTTTTGGTCATGAAGGAACAATCCTTTATGGGAATATCAGTATTCTGGTTTTATTATCAGTATTTTTAAATATTGAACAGCATTATATTAGTAATACTAATCAGGATTAATTTTGTTTATCAGTATACTTGGTTAGTATTGCATTTTATCAAGTAATGTGTAAAGGTGTTCTTATTCTTTACATTAAACCCCCTATTTAGGATTCTTCGGTTGAATGGGTTGAGTCAAATGTGTCACAGTCAGATGACACAAAAAAGGCTTGGAAGGTCGACAAGCAACCAGATGCTGTGAAAGAACCCTCACTGCAGGTGAGCAGGCTGATAACTACTCCAGAGATAGATTCAGCATGACCAACTGTGAAACATGCTTAGGTTTCTTGACAGCTCCTTTGCAGTGTGTTGAACAAGACTTATTTTACAGTTAAATGTCCTTTCTTAGCTAGGTAATTGCCACTTTTCCTTCATTGGAAGACTTCTCTACCTTAGTCTTTAACAAGGCTCTACTCTTACTGTTGCCCAGCAGCAGTTTCTTTCATCATGTTTTGAGGCTCTAACCACTTGGTATTCTTGAAGAATTCAGCTTAAAGGCCTTGACTGGACATGTTATTTTTTCTTCATAATTTTGATGTGCTGCAATTGAATGAATTTTTGCTTCTATGGTGCTTAAACAGATATAAGGAAGAGAGGTGTAGAACTTTTCAGCAGTAAGATTTATGGCATCAATGCCTCTTGATTTTCCTGGGTGATTTCTGTGCCAAATAAGCAGTATTCTGGAAAAAGGAGTAATACTGAAATGAACTGCAGTGATTTTAGTAACAAATGTAGTCACATACCACAACATCCTTAGTTGTGTGAAAATGATTTTTAATTTAGTGTCTAAATTTTTTTTCTCCTGGAAAAGTCCCTATTTCTCATTCTGAATTGATGTGTCTTGTTAAGAGAAATAAAAAGGGACTCTAAATCATATCTGTTGTCTTGGAAAAGTATGAAGTAATGCAATTATGTCTTGATAATATTTAATGCAACCCTCTTCTTTTCAGTATGTCTTTTTGTGTAGTGTATGACCTGGGCTTGTCTTATTTGGAATGAAAAGTGTGTTTTTGATAAGAATTTCCTAGTCATCCCTACTTTTTGTATTTTATCTTATATTATGAAGTAGTCTTGGAACACATAAACCCATTTTCAGTTGAACTAAACTAAATTAGAAGTGTTCTCAAAATGAACCTCAGGTGTTCCAGGTGGACTAGTCCAGAGTGCTTGCTTAGTGCTTGCTTAAAAAAAAAGAGGGAAAGACAGAAACAAAAATAAAAATTCCCAAACCACAGATCTGAAGCCTAGATAGTGTCAAAGTCAGGCTTTTTTCAGTGGTGCCCAGAGAGAGGACTACAGACAATGAGCACAAACTAAAACACAGGTGGTTCCTTGTGAACATCGGGAAACTTTGTTTTACCATGAGGATGTCCAGACCCTAGCACAGGTTACCCAGAGAGTTTGTGGGATCTCTGTCCCTGGATATATTTACAATCCACCTGGACATGGTCCGGGGCAACTGACCCTGGCTGTCTCTGCTTGAGCAGGGGTTTAGACCAGATGTTCTCCAGAGGTCCCATGCATATCCATGTTTGTTGATGCACATTGCTGGCTAAAGTGGGCATAGGTATTATTGAATCACTTGAAGATAGATTTTTCAGTTTCTCCTCTTAGAGGAGATCTGAGAAGTGAAGTGCTGTGTTTCACCTCTGAAACTTCCTGGTGTGTTGCCTAATACAATTTTTAAATAACAGTGAAAGCGTGACATGTATCATTTGTTTGGATTGACAACTCAGACTTGAACCCTATTGAAGATAGCAAGATTCTTCTGCAAGAAGATATTTCAAAATAGATATAATTTTGTCATTTTGGTTTCTATACTAGAATCACAGAATTGCTCCAAATACTTCTTTTTATAGAGTAATTGCTTATAATGTGTATATCACTGCTTTCTTTTGAGGCTTCAGGTTTTCTGTGTATAAATGCAGTAGGTATATCTAGGCTTTTTATATGGCACTTTTCTTTTAGAGTTGTCCTCATTTTCAAAATCTCCTTGGTCTGGTTTAGGTTTTGTAAATGCAGTTTCCTACTTGATATCTTGGGTACAGTTAACAGACTTTTGATGTGTAAGTGTTGAATTTGAGTGTGCAGTTCGTGTCTAGATATTGGAGGTATGAACTGTGCTCTGTTACTGACTGCAGATTTTGTATGCACTAGAAGAAATATATAAGGTCGTGAGGTGTACTGAGATGTACTGTGCTTGTTTAAGCAAGTAATTAGCAGTCTGTACAATCTGCATGTTTACTAGTGTCTTAAGTACGTTGCGAAGATATATTTCAAATTATGGAAAGACATTTATGCAATTTACTTGTGTATTAAGAGGTTAAAAGATTTGGGTTCTTAAAATTGCATTTGCTTTTTATTGAATTATTTTATGTGTTTGTAAAGCCTATACTGTTTATTGTCAGTGACATTTGTCAGTAATTGCACTGCTTTGGTTTTTACATAAGCCTTGTTTTTATTGGAATTATGACCGCTGATTCGTTGTGTTTATTTTAAAGAGAGAAGAATGGATGAATTTAGACTTCATGTCATTGAAAACAACATCAGTAGCAGCTGTCAAAGGTGAAAGACACAAAGAAAAAGTATTGGAACGACAGAAAGCTCAAGATCTTGAGCTGGTAGGAGGAATTAATATATTAAATTTTTTCTGCCTTTTACTAAGTGGTTCAAATGTATGAATCTTTATTCTTACTTAAACTAAAGCCTGAGGCATGGAGTGATAGTTATTTTAATTAAATTGGTCTGTTTGGGATGGGAAGGCAGTGTATATGAAGCTTATCTTGCGGAGGAAGGCCTTTAAGCTATCTTCTACATAAAGAGAAAGTCAGTTTTGTTAGTGCCGAGTTCTGTAATATTTGAAGGGCTCCTGAGATGTTTACTTAGTTACAGTAGCACAGTGTTGCTCCGGCTGCCTTCCTGTGTGCGACAGGAGCACCACTGTTTTGTGTGCTAAAAGCTTACTTAAGTTGCTGTGTTAATGTGTAGAGTGCTAAGGCTTGGGTTTTTTCTGAAGAAAGGGTTCAGAGCAGTTGTTGTGCATTTGTGCCTTTCATGTCTCAGTTGTTGGTGAACACAGGACTGGATCAGGGTCTGGCTGCGGAAGGAGTTGCTGTCATTAAGTGAATTCTGTTTACATACAGTTGCTGGCTGTTTCATTTGTTCATTCACCACCTTTAATGCAATTTAGTCTGATCTGAAAACATAGGTACTGATCACTATCTAATATTTACTTGTCCTCACATTTTATAGCAGGCACTTTGGTCCAATTAGTTGTGTCTGGGAACCAGATTGACCTGGAGTGCTGTTCATGTGTAGTACGTGGTGCTTTGGTTATTGTGTTTTGAGAAGGGATTAGTCTTTTGGGGGTTTTTTCCACATAATTTTTTTTACTGGAAATTATTTCTGAGCTGTTGAAGGACCATTTAATATGGAGATCTTAAATTACAAGGATGTCAGCATGTATTGTATCGTTAATGACAACTTATATGTATTCTTAATCCTGGAAGAGTAAGATTTTTATAGACTCTCTCACCCAACCACTTGCTGGCCATGCACGTTTATCGTCTTTTGTTTTCTACATCAGACTGTCTGTTCTTTCTTTGATTTCCAAAATAATGTGTGCAACAGATGCATAGAAGCATGCTAGTGTTGGGGGTGAGTTGGTGATATAACACAGACTTCACACACAAGTCTCACAAAATTTATTAGATATTCCAGAAAAGTATAAGCTGTATGCAGTGCACATATTCTGTTTTAGGCCATGCTGTCTGAGAGAGAACTTAATCCCTATTGGAAAGATGGTGGTACAGGTTTGCCACCAGAGAAGGATGAAGAATCTTCAGTTAAGAAAGGTAAACAGCAAACTTTTAGTAATATTTTTAAGTTTCTGTTTGCGATTTCTGGTCTCTGTGTTGGTAACAAATTATTGTTAATGTTTATGTAAAGGCATTACACATAATATGTGTATTATTAATAATACATGTAATAAAGTAAAATTTGGATGAAAATTCAGTAGTGAATATTGGGTTAATATCACAGTATGTTGTTTTGCAGAATTTCTCTGCACTAGTTTTTAATCTTGAGTGGTTTGACCTTCAATATCTTTACAGAAATTCTCCATTTTGAACTAATTAAAGGAAAGCATGATTTAACCAAGACAAGATAAATTGTTGTCAACTCATTTGGTTCCTTTCATTCCATTACACAAATTATAGTTTTAAAATATTCACCCACAGAAGACTGAGTCACATTAAAATGAAATACGTTACAGATGCAGTTTGTGAAAAATATTACTTCTGTAACCTTTTCACTTCTTTCCTTACCCCAGGGTTATCCTGCCTATTTCCAGCAAGCACAGTTAGAAAAACGTTTTTCATGATGTCATGAAGCATTTTTTATGTGATAAGGGTCCTTGTATTCTGTCAGCAGGGAAGAGCCTGGGGTCTGTGGCTTTTTGAGAGCCTTTCCCTGTAGACAGTGTGTCCCCGAACCATTAGCCTCCTGCCCGCTTTAGGAGTCATGGGGATCAGTGATCTGTAAGAGGTGATGGGCGTCATTGAGTGTGTGCTCAGAATGGTAAGACCTCTGCTAGCTTCTCAAATGGAAAGCAACTTGTTACTCATTCATTTTCTGAGAAGGGGAATTCACTTGTTTCTGTGTAAGGGTTATGCCAGAGAATGGACACAGAAAATGGAAACAATGAGAAGGTTCCTTAATATGATAAAAAAACCCCACAATTTCTCTTATACCACTCCTGACTTGTAATACGCTAGTTGTGTTCTATGATAGAGAATCTTAAATTAAATCTGTTGTATTTCTTAGGTATAACCAGTATTAACTTAAGAAAACATGTAACTGTATTATTGTATTAATTCTGTTTTTCATTTGCACCCCTTCAATTTTTACATTAAGTTTAGGTGAAGATTTGATGTCACATACAGAATAAGGTTAAATAGGAATAATTACTTGATTCAAAACTACAGCTTCTCATTGTTTTCTACTTCAGTTACAGTGGTAGAAGATGCTGGGTTAAGTTGGCTGCGAAAATCATATCAAAGGATGAAGGAGCAGGCTGAGAGAGAGAAACGAAATTTTGAGGAAATTGTAGCTGAGAGATATGGGGTAAGGATCTTCAATTAAATTTTCTTCATACTAATAGGTGCTTAGAAAAGATTACTTTCATATAAAGCCACAATTACTTAAAGTGTAGTGTAAGACATAAGGAAAGAAGCAGGAAAAAAAAAGCCTCTGAAGCTTCTCTCAAGTGATGAGTTTAAAGCTACCCAGCCTTTTATACTATTTTTTTGTTAAGATATGGGATCCTCTAGCAAATTTAAAATACTTACACAAAATGCCCCATGGTCTTGAAAGTGGTATGACTTTTTTATTCTTTCTTGTAGTCAGTGGAGATATTTCAGTCACGATTAGAAGAAGCTGAAAAAGCTGCGTCCAGAAAGGGAAATTATCATGGAAGTGGAAGATGGAAGAAAACTGCCTATTCCGAAACTGAGAAAGAGAAGAAAGAACAGCATATTGAAAAGGTGACACGAGATGAAGATGATAGAAACAGGAACATGTTTGGGGACTCTAGTAGGGAAAAGTATGACAAGCGATGGGTACAAGAGGACAAAGGTTACAGAAGAAGTATGTCAAGAGGAGACCATGAATGTGGACACAGTAGCACAGACTCCCTGTCAAGGGGCTGCAGCTCCAAAGCAGAAAAATACTCCAGTGAAAAACGAAATCAGGAAAAGAGTTCATCTCTAAGCAACATGAAACACAAATTTTTGAAACCCTCTGAAGATGATTTATCATCTTACAGTGCACCTAGAGACCACAAGTCACAGCAGTCCTCTTCCAAACTGCCAGTTCATACCTCTTTGAGCAGTCGTTTCCAGAAACCTGGTGAGGATACTTCCCAGTGGACCAAAACACACAGAGAAGATAACAATGAGAAATTAATATCAGGTACTAGGGAACAAACAGATGGCAATAGTAGGGAAAGAACTCCCAGTGCTGAAAAAGAGAAGTTGCACCATGAGTACCCAAGTGATATTCCTGAGAACAAACAGACATTACCTGACAGTAAAACATCGTGCTCTAGGTATTCTATGAACATCTTTACTTATCTTCTGGTTGCTGTATTTTTCATGGCAAAGTATACCAGAAACTCTTTCGTGACAGCATTAGAACTGATCATGTCAGATCTCTTTAGTTTGGAGCTAAAGGCAGCTACAGTGGATGACTGCAGAAGTAATGAACTTGTCCTGTCTCCTGAGCATATTTGAGAATTGCTAGTGATAGATTATTTTCTACTTGTATCAAATGTTAGTTCACACTGCAGTGAAATTGGCCTCTTAGACAAAAGAATGGCAAAACAATATCTTAACTGTCATTGAATTTATAAAAGACAAACTTGAAATGTTAGAAAATGCTGACTGAAACCTGAAGTAATTAATACAGCAGGGATAGGTTTTTCCACCTGTGAGATGAGCTCATATACTAAGGTATAGCAGACGAAAAATAATAGAAGGTATTGATTAGAAAAGTGCATGTTCTTTGGACAAGAGGAAGCATTAATAGGAGTGAGAAGGGAAAGAAGGGAAGCATAAACTAACAGGCAGCAGGAATTTAATTTTTCCTGACTTGCTGTAGTGAAAGACAGCAGAGAGTAGTAATGAGAGGTGGTCAGAAGAGTAAGTTGTAGAGAACTGACCTCTTGCTCTGCTGAAGGCCTGCTGTTTCCCAGTATTAGCAGCTTGCTGGTTCTTCCAGTGATTTGACAAGTGTGGTTATTACTGTGAATGCTTTCCTTCAGATCTTTCCAATAATATGTAGGCACACGCAAATGTATTTTAGTGTCAAGGGGGTTTTATTTAGTTGCTTGGGAAAGCTGGGCGAGTCAGTATTCTTGGTTGGAGATTTGGTTGAAAACAGCAGTTGATGAAATACGATGAAATGTCTTATTTCTTTTATCTTTATGTCAGTTATTTGCAGAAAAAAGCCTTCTTACAGTGGGGTTATCAATTTACCTTTAATTAATTGTTGAATTCTAATAAGAAAATACCTTAAAATTATTTATTTTATTTATAATTATTCCTGTGTGTAGTACTTGCAGATATCTCATTGTGTATTTTCAAAGAAAAAAATGTACATTAATGGGTGCTGCATGACTTACAGCAGCAACCATCCTAGTCTACACAGTTCTTTATATTATATGTATTGGGTATTTTTCCAGATTTTGCTTGCTGTACTTTGATAGAAACCAATGAAATTTAAATTTTCATCGATAACAAGAATATAAGTTACTTGCCTGAAGTTTACTTAATATGGTTTTTCTTTTTTTAAATCATGAGCTTGAATATATGTCATAGCAGGAGAAATTCCAAATTCTATCACAGTTTGTACACCCTATAGGAAGTCCCATTCATAAGTGTTTGTCATGTCTTGTTTTATTATTTATTTTACTGTGTGCCTAGGTGCTATTTTGCTGGAAAATGAGAAATATGTTTTTATAGCTGTTTTAGTTACTCTGCAAGAAAGATTTTGTAGAATGAAACCTGTGATGTATAAGACTTTATTAGACTTTCAAATTTAGTGATCCTCTCCGTTCTCCTTGATACTGCCCAAATAGTTGTTGCCCTGAAGTGTCTGGGGTTTACCAGTTAAATGCACTTTGTATCTTTTGGTTAGAGTGATTGATTCTTAGATAGTGTGTCAGAACTGAAGCCTATGAGATATCCTCAGCTTTGGAGTCCTGGTTTGTGTATGGCTTTGTTCAGGTACAAGGTCTGCACAATTCACAGTTGTTTTCCACCTGTCTTGAGGGGTAGGGACAGGGATGGGGGAGTGTGGAGGAAGCTGGTTCTTGCTTTGTGTATGTGGTGTGTTGACCCCAGCAAGAAGCTAAGGACATACCCAGCTGCTTGCTTATTCTCTGTCCTGCAGAAGGAATCAGAAGAGCTAAAGGGAGAAAAACTCATTATTGGATAGAGAGGCTTTAACAAGTGAAGGAAAGGGGCAACAACATGTGATGCAAACGAAGTCAGTCCTCACCACCTCCCACAAGGAGACAGATGTCCAACCAGTCTTTGAGCAGCAACTGTCTTATAAAGACTTCACTCTCCAGTTTTTTTTTGCTGAGCATCATGTTACCTGGCATGGAATGGCCCTTTGGCCAGTTTGGGTTGCCTGTCCTGGCTGTAACCCCTCCCAAGCCTCTGCTCTCCCCAGCCTGCTTGCTGGGTGTGCACAGAGAGGACCAGAGGATGCCTTGAGGCTGAGTAAACACTGTTCAGCAACAGCCAAAACACGGGTGTGTCATCAGCACTGTCACCAGTTCAGTCCAAAGCACAGCACCATATAGGCCACTGGTCACAAGTGAATGGTTTAGGGTTACTCAAAGAATCACCATCAAAGGTATTAGCAAAAAACCTGGTTTTAATATGAATCTGTAAGAACGTGACTTAACGCAGTTGGGTGATAAGGTTCACTCTATTATTTACTACATGAGTGAAGCATACAAAGGAAAATTGAGTGAAAATTGATTTGGAATGATTTACACAAAGACTGAAGACACAAGGGTAAGGGAGACTCTCCCATTGTGTTACGAGATTCTGAGTAGACCCTCCCTTGCCTTCCAAACTCCTGATGGAGATTAGGTGTGGTTAGGTCCAATCTTAGTCTCAGACTTGATCAGTGGTTCATATCTAAAAGGTTATATCTGCAGTCCGTTAGGATCACCTAAAGAACCACTGTCCAAGATTCCAGAAAAAGGTGATCTTAGTATGATGTTGTAAAAGTATCAGTTTAACACAGGTGAAATTTTTACACAGCTTTTGATATAACACCAGTCTGAACTTTATTCACAGTTTTAAGATGGATCACAAGATTTTAGCAGTATTTAGTCATTGATTAATTTAACATTTACAAAGTGAGTCAGTAGGATTTACTACAATCACAACAGTGACTTAATTATATATCTGAGATTGCAACATTCATACTATATTTGCTGTAGGGTATTTAAATCAATTCACACGTGTGCACACAGACACGAAGAGATATTTATATAGGGGTATATGTGTATGAAAGTACAGCACTATATGTATATAAATATATAAAAGTATGTCTGTTAAGGATTCCTTTGGAGTACAGTGAAATACTTCAGATATCTTGGAATTTATCAATGGGAAAGGCTTGTGCCTCAAGGAGTGGAGAGTTTTGGCTCAGGCCCCCTTGTCAGCTTTTCATGAGTGTCCTGCAAACTTTGCAAACTGGAGAGTTGGTGAGTTCACCACCCCAATGCTATGGAAAATGTAAATTCCATCCCAGCCAGACCTAGTAGAACATGTAATTATTGAGTAAACGGTAATGATACCTTTGCCTCAGTATTGTTTTCTTCAAAGAAGCAGCTATGCCTTCACAGTCTATTAGTTGTCTTTTTTTTTTTTTTGTAATGCAGGTACAAGAAACTATACCTTTTAGCTTTTGGTTACCACATGTAGTAAGTGCAATGCCGGACAATTAACTGGACAAAGCTGCAGATTTTGGGAAATGAGGTTGTGTACGGAAGTGGTTTGCTTATTCAAGTTCAAAAAATTGAATTATTATGATAGAAGAAATAATTCTTTTCCTCACAAAAGAGAAATAAACATAGGAGCTGTTTAGCTGATATTTTCTTTTGCATGTTTTCTGTTTTAGTACTATTAAGCCTAATTGCACATCTTCTTTGATATTTTAATTGCATTTCTTAGCCAATACAATTACTGAGCTGATTTATTGGTAAAGTGGAGATTACTTAGGCTTGAAAAACCATATAGCCCCCGCTTAGTGACTTATTTTCAACTTCTTTTAAGCTGAATTAACTCCTGAGATTTTGTCTATTTGAAATGCCAAATGACCTGTCTTCCTGTTCCATTCAGTAAGAATTGTATTTCCTTTTTTTTTTGGGTAGAATTTTCTAGAAAATTCTGGCTTTTGGAACATTTCAGTTTTGGATATGTGCGCTAGTTATGAATAATGTAGAAGCTGCTGCTTTCTTTTTCTTTCTAAGGTTGGAGACTTGTAATACATGTACTCTTTCAGTGGTGTTGTCAGTCAGTCAAAAGAAGTAAATCTTTGAGGTGAAGGCTTGAATTAAAAGGTGTTGCTGGTTCAGTTCCTCGTCTCCCATGCTGAAAATATAGCTTTTAAGTTTTATCCTTTCTAAAGCACAGAAGAAGTTTCTTCAGCCTATAAATTGAAGTGTTTTGGACAGTTATGACACAGGTTAATTAAAAGTGCTGATTGGATGTCCAAGGGATCTCCCCAGAGGAAAAGTCCATCAGCTAGTGTTTGCTGGAAGTCACACTTAATAATGTGACTGCTTCAAAGTTTAATTTGAGACAAGATATAAAGCAAATCAAAACAATGTCTCAAGTCTCAAAAAGTTCAGATGATTATTCAAGCACTAGCATCGCTTATAAAAAGGATATATAAAGTAATAAACACCTCTTGTTCCCTTTATTGAAATAGTCTCCCTTGTTTTGAAAAATACAAATTAAGGAAAAGTGAGAACATAATCACTGAGGGTTTTATTTCTGGTGAGTTTAAGGTAAATTTTGCTGATTTTTTTTTTTGCTTTGGATTGGGCATCTTGAAAACAAAAAAAAGCAATTTTAATTTTCTGAGGCCTGGGGAGACCTGACAGTTAAACATGACACCGTCTTCAAAGTATTCCCATTCTTCAAATATGACAGTGTTTAAGTAGTGGGTGAAATCTCTCTCTAATAGCAGGAACCAATATCATAACCGTATTCTTATGTCTCCTTTGTGTTAGATATTTTACTTTTAGAATTAATTTGCTTTAGTCTTTCCTAGGGTTAAAGAACAAAAGCCAAACTTGTTTGACACCTCTGCAATATTTCTTAGAGACCTTACTTAATATCATAAGAACTCCTATGCTGACCTGCTAATATTAAAATTAAGCTACAATACCATTTATTCCTAGCTGTGTCTTCTCAAGGAGACTTCACATTTTTAAAATGGTACCAGCTAATTTTCCATGGAAACCCTACTGTGTCAGCTATAACATGTTCAGAAGCAGATTGTACTGAGAGCAGGTAAATAAAATAATGGGAAAAGAAGTTTTCAAGAAGTGGAAGGCCGTTTGACTAACAGAACAGCTCAGAAATGGACAATTTTGCCGGAGCTGAGAAGTAAAAGCATGGCCAAAGCCAGAAAGAAAAATTAAGAGTGGGTTGAAATAACTCTCTGTTCCTCTTTCCCTTGGTTTTTGCCTGCTTATACCTGCTGCTGACTCTTGACTGTTTTTTGGTGCTGGGAAATGTTCATAGTGCTTTTCATTTTAATTGATCTCAAAAGTGAAAGGAAAAAAGTCTCATAAAAATTTTATTCAAATTCTTTGGTTTCAGAGTCCTTGGCAACTTCTGACTGGAAATACATTTTTATAACATGTAATTTTCAATTATTTTGATAGTAGGAATATAGGTACCAGTATAGTAGGCAAATAATAACTACGCAGGTGAATACCACATTGTTTTCCATGGATTTAGTGCAACTGATGTTTTTCAGATCATCAAAAGATGAGCCACCTCGGGTCCTTAGTGAAGAGGAGATGAACAGACTAGGAGCGAGGATTGTGAAGGCAGAACTCATGGGAGACATGGTAATGTCTTTGAAAAACTGTCATGATTTACTGTGTTTTTTCTTTAGAGCTCACAGTGATTTAATTGTTCTGGGTTTTTTTTTAAAGGGCATTGGTTCAAGCAAATAAAGACCTGCAGAATTTGGTAGAGTTTGAAGATACTGCCTTTACAGTAACTTTTGCTTTAAATGTGATGGTTCATAGACTAGACTAGAGAATTGAGATCCCCAGGCTTTGTAGGATAAGCAGTGTATCCAAACCCAGTTGTTCTCTGCCTTTTTTATGGTATTTAATAACTTTTTATTAAGAAGGAAACAGGTGACAACTATAGAACTCCCTGTCTGTTAAAAAGACAGTTTCTGGAGCTTTTTTTACTTTGTCATCTTTCTCACAGGTAGGTTCTTGTGGTCCTTAGCTCTGCTGTATAACCATACTTATTAAAAGCATGCTTATCAATTATAATATGGAGATATAAAGCCAAACGAAATGGCATAAGGTACTGTATCCAACTCTGTACTGAGAACAACTGTGTAATGCATTGTGGTCAGCTTCTCAAAATGCCTGCCCTGTACAAGATTTGGTCTGTGTGGCTGAGATAAACATCTGCATGTTAAATGCAGCTTTAGGTGGCTTGCTTCATCCAGCAAGCTGATCCTCAAGGATCAAGAATTTCATTCTTTTGGAACACTCTAAACTCTGGAAGTATATACATATATATTTTTTTTATTACACTAAGAATGAGTATAATGAGTTCATTCTTTTCAGTAGTACTGTCTGGAAGTTTTGGTTATAAAAAGGTCATAGTTTGTTAGTTTTTAAGCTGTATTTTTCAAGTCCTTGGTCTGAATAGCTGCTCTTAAGGAACTGTTTTCTTATTTTTTTATAACAAATCCTGTCACTATGGACCTTTGTATCTCTTTTAGGATTAATTTTTACTGCACCTGTTTAGTTTGCTTCTCGTGACACAATATTTGCACCCAAGTCTGCATATCTAAGAAATAATAAATAAAACAAATATGACTTAAAGTGCTAAATTAATATTCCCCACGAGCTATTGATTCTTTGATTTGTGAGAAGTTTTAGGATGTTTTTGCATTATTGCTGGATTAGGACATGGTGCTGATCTTTGTCAAAGCCCCTATCAGATAATTCAAATTTTGTTGGGAGAAATTATCCATATTTTATGAATATTTTCTTTTCAAACCAATTTTATATTATGTGTTATTTTTCCACAGACTTTAGACATAGATATTTGTATGTAACTTTACAAAACTTCAACAGCTCTACATCTTCTGGAAATCCCATCCATTTGAGATCTTATCTTCAAATATGAATTAAAAGTAACTTCACTCAATATATTTCCTACTAAGATATAATGAGTGTTAATTATTTAAATAGATGTCTCCATAGTTTAATCCGTAGTTTTCTAAGTTAAATATTAAAAAAATACACTAGTGAGGGAAAATATGAATGCAATTGTATAATAGATTTGTGAGGGACTGAGGTAGTCACTTAAGATATTACTATATTATTTAAGACATTTTTCTACAGGAGAAAATGATTGGAGGTACCTTGAGTTGCTAAAGTGCTGGGGAGGGGAGTTTTCCAAAGACTCTCATGAAGGGCAGAAAAAATTTGTAAACTATTTTTTTCTTCTACTCAGCTTCAATAGCATTGCCCAGAGAGAAGTGTGGGCACAAGTGTGGGTTTTTTCTTTTCTACCTGACAGTAACTGAATATGAGTAATTTGACAAAAAAATATACAGGTATTCTGTAGTGAGAGTATAACAACAGTATAAAAAAACCTCTAGCCCTTGCCTTGTTGTGTTTTAAATATTGTTCATGGTCTTTCTCTGATCAGATTGAAAATGCAGCTTGTTTAAACAAGTTCATCCCCACACACCCGAACAGATGGTTATGTAACAGCATGGCTGAAGCTCAAGGTTGGCCATGTGGGACAAATGAATTTTGAGTCTATTTTTGTTACTGACTTGCTGCTTGGTGTTGACCAAATGACTTATTTTGGGGGCGGCAGCTATAGGCATGATTGTTGGAGTCCAATCAATGAAACTGGCAGAAGGGTCAGAGTATAAATGGTTCTATTTCATACAGGTTGATAGGTTGCCAGCTGGCAATTTTTAGCAATCCAAGATATTCTAAAATACTTGCATTTGTTTAATAAGCAGATGGATGAAAGAGCAGGACCATCAGAAATAATTTGCACAAGACTGTAAACAGCTCTCATTTTCCACCTCTTGTACATTTTAATACTAAGAATAAAGTCTGAAGTGCAAAAGTTGGACATGCTGTGTGGAGTGTTGTGAAACTGCATAGCAAAAATGTCTGACAGATATTGCCCTAGACCCACTGTGTGCGTGTGTGTGTGTAAATGTATATGTGTGTGTGTGTATATATATATATATATATAAAGTGAAAGGATATGTAGTATAACCTGGGAAGGTTATACACCTGATGTGTTCAGACTTCCCTGTTTAGCTTCCTATACATAAAGTAGTATCTATGCTTAGCCATGCAAAGCATTTAGTAGTATAACTTAATAATCTTGAAGGATACTTTTTTTGATCTTTTTATGGCAATACATGTTTCTATACTTCAGATACTTCTATTCTGAACATTTTTTTAAAGTTTAATATCCAGTAAAGAATTGTGTGAATTATCTTGACATGTTCTCTCTAGTATTTTGTGTCATTAGAGTTTGAAAAATAGTATGAAAACACAAAAAATTTGAATGAATAGTTAATTCTGATACAAAGGTCTCTCAAAATTTGCAAATGGTTAAACTAATGGAGTATAATCACTTTCTTTGAAGGAATTAGCTTCAGAACTTCAAGCAGAACTTGACAATGCTCGCAAGTTGAGAGAGACTCAAGGACAGATTCCAGCAAAGGCTGGCAGAGAGGTAAGGGGGAAAATATTCTTCTTTTTTTTGCACTAACACAATAGTATCATACAGGTAGCGACTGAATTAGAGAGCATCAAATATACCTAGGAAAATTACCAAGTGTGACTTCAGATGAGTTACTGCTCAAATTGAGTTGGTTGGTAAACAAAACTGTCTCCGTCAGTTAGAAGGTTAGCAACTTTTCCTGGTAATATTTTCTCAGCAAGGATATATATCTTCCATTAGAAATGAAACCGATATGTGTTGTGTTGTTGACTGTGCTGGCTGTTACATAACTGATGTCTCTCAAGCAGCTGGCACTTCACATGATACTCCTTTTGAAGGGTGGTATTCAAGAAACAAGTAGGAAGCATCTTCCATACCAACACTGATACAGCTACAAGGAAACAGGGTTAATATCTTAAGTTATGAGCTCTGTCCTCATGATGGAGAGGAAACTTTAGGCAAAAACTAACATTCGTATTCAATCTGGCCCCAATTCCACTGTGAAAATTCAGCTGCAAGTGAGCTGAGTTTGAAAAGCCAC
This sequence comes from Anabacerthia variegaticeps, assembly GCA_035583185.1. NCBI lineage: Eukaryota > Metazoa > Chordata > Aves > Passeriformes > Furnariidae > Anabacerthia > Anabacerthia variegaticeps. The sequence continues at coordinate 42,309,663 of JAWWEW010000001.1, read as the reverse complement.
TGACTTTTTTTTTCAAAAAGGCTTCATGTCAGACCTTACACATTGACTATTATTTCTCCAGTCTTCAGAAGACAAACAACTGGAAATTTATGTGTGGCCTCTTGCTGACTGCCTTGTGATAATAGCAATAAAGTCTCAGATCTTGAATTCACAAGAATTTAAAATTACAAAAGCTCTGTGTAGGTAGACTGCTTCACTGCAGTGCAATTCTTGGGCATGTTTTTCATGTATGTATGTATATATATATATATAAGCCTGAATAAAGCAGATTAAGGTTGTGTAATTACACAGGAAAAATCCATTAAGATTTTAAAATTGGGAAGTAGAGATTGTGTTGTGGGTGGTCCTCAAAAATGTTGGTGGACACTTGATGCTTAGAAACTGGGTCATGAATAGCAGTTTTTTACACCATTGGTCTTAAACGTAATCTGATTTTTATTTTAATTTTCAATTAAAACAATTTTAAAACTAATAATACGTAGTCATTGCAGAGGCAGCAAATGTAAATATTTATGAATATGCCTTGCCAGTGCCTGTTTCCTGGCTTCCTATAGCCTGTATTATATGGGTTTTAAGTGTGAGCAGTCCAGTAGAGCTGGCAGTTGCTCTGTCCTGTCTTAGTGATAGTTCCAGGGTAGTCTTACTGGTTTTACAGCGTCAAAATTTTGGACTACGGGGTTGCAATGTGTTTGGTACTCCTGTGCATTCAGGGCCAGCTATATCACACTGTGTGCCTAAACAGCCCAGATGTTCAGAAATCATCTCATAACACAAGAGAAGCTGGTTGTGAAGCTGTGTTGGATTCTGCATGAATTAGCCTTTCTATAGCGTTGACCACCCAACAGACTCAGCCAGTTCAGAGAGATGTATTGCAAGAGAGATACCTGAAGCAGTTTTCACAAAAATGGTTTTCCACATGGATGTCTCATTGATCCCAAAGTTTGATAGCTTTGCCTCCCTACCAGTAACAAACATAAGCATTTTGAGTCAGGCATGTCTGTGTCTGCTTCCTTGGAGCAGCATGGCCAATGTCATGCTGGGAGGTCCTGAAACGTGGCTTTGCCTTATTTTAATTTCTATTGAGAGCAATGGGGAGATAAATCAGGAAGCAGTGAAAGCAATTTTGAATGCATCTCCCTAGGAAGGTTTTTTTCTTCTTGATTAATTGGACATGGATCAATTTCCCAATTCACTTCACTCTGTGACTGAGTGAAGACTCGTGCTAGTGTAAGGGGGTGTGTGAGTGGTTGGGTTTTTACAGAGGACAGGATCAATTCTTTTGGCAATGGTGCTGGTTGATTCTGCCTCGAAGTGATCAAGAAAGTACAGACTTAAGGGACTGTAAAGCTTAAATCCTGATTTTTTTGTGTGTGGCTTTTTTTTGTTGTTACTTTGTTTGTAAGTGAGAATAGAGGCAAATCTAGCTTTTACAGTATGACTTAGTGACTGGTTTTGTAGTTCATTTGACTTAGACAAGAATTTTACTCTGAGCAACCCCAAAAATACAGTTTTGAAGTACAGTTTTCAAAAACTGGTGTTTGAAGTTTAAAGACCTTGCACTTCTCAGCTGATACATTTCATGAAGTCTCATTGGGGGGTAGAGCCCGTCTGTTGTTCACTGCAGGCTGCCTTAAGTATGTAACCGTGTAACTTTTAGTAGGAATATGGTTAAAATATCTGTTAATGAAATTAAGAGTCTTAATGGGTATTTTAATTAAATACTTGAGTCACTATAGAACTAGAATGAATGCACATGCAAAGATCCTTTTAAAATGATGAATTAAAATGTAGATTCTGTTCGTTTTGTCTATAAATTTGAGCAGGTGACCTTCAGAATCTATGGAAATCAAAAAACTTTTGATTTCCTTTGTGATACAGTGAAATGATGCTTATTTTCAGATGCTTATGTCAGCTTTGTTGTGGACATTTTGAGAAAAGCAAGGCTGCACTTTGAACCCTACTGAAATTGTGTATAAAGAGAAGGCTGCTGTGTTTCTGAGTTAAGATAGGTGATGAAAATGAGTACAGAGCAGAAAATTGTGGAGACTTCAGCATTTTGAAAATGACTTTCATGTGCTCATAGTTTACCCCTTCAGTACCTTCAGTACAGTTTGTATTTCTGTTACTTGGAAGTGCTACACAACTCTAGATTTGAATTACAACATTAGTTGTAAGGATGTCACCTCTGCCATGTGGCAGTATCAATCACAACTGATGTAATTTGTGCTTTTATTCAGTATTTTGGTTTAACAAAATATATCTGAAACGTTAGCACACCTTCGAAGTACGTAATTTGCAGTGGTTTTTGGGAGTACAAAAATTGGGAGATAAAACTTTAAATGAGAAAGAGGCAGAATTTAGAATATATCAGGTGGAAGGGACTTAAAATGATCATCTAGTCCAACAACGTGGTGGTGGATGAATATAGTATAAGCGTATGCACCTTTTAAAATTGTTTTCAGTCCTAAACGAAGCATGGTTTAGAAAAAAGCATCTCAACCCTAAGTCTGTTTCTGTGTTCAACAGCACTTAATTAGTATGCAGGAAACAGAAAGTAGTCTCTGCTGAGCAAATGCTAGAGACAGTTCTCAGTAATGATGGATTGCATTCAAAATACAAAATCAATACAAAATTGAATGAAAGCTAGAAGGTGGTACTTTAAACAGAATAACATGGTAGAAGATATACTATCACAGAGTATTTAAAAGAAGAGAATTCTGAAAAATAGAAACAAATACAGGCATTTCTTTCATGCTTTTGAGAATATGTAGGGAAAATATGAATAATTTCAGCATAGCAAATTTTCATTTGAATAACTGAATTTTCTGTGGAATTTTCCATCAGCCCTTTGTCTAGTATAATTAATAAATATATTTAAAGCATAAGGAATAAAACAGTGGAATAAACTTTGTCTCTTAAACGTTTTCCTTAGGATAGAGAAAAAAAATCAGAAAAAATCTAAAGTTTCTCTCCTGTTGACTATGTAGTGCTTCTGTTGCACCTCTTGGGCATAGGAGAGATCTGTAGAGCAATAGTCTTGAATTTTGGCAGGCATGGCATTTCACTTTACAGTAGGCATCTGACTGTTACGATGCTGCTTTAAAAGAGGAAACTCTTTCTAGGTTACCTGTTGCATCTCTAAGAATAACAGTCTCCAGTCCATTGCTTGGGCATGTCAGGTGGAGAAAATTTATAGTGCAAGGAAAAGTTAATTTAACGAGTTATGGCATAAGTAGGGCTTGTCTTTTAGTGAAAACCTTCATAATAGTGAGAGCTTCATGTTCTTCAAATGCTTCTGCTATTTTTATTTAATTATACTTCTTGAGTGTAAATAATAAGCATGATTAGGTTTCCAACATGTCTTATCTGAACACAAATTTTGATGTATTGAAGGTCTGATATTTAATTTGGATCCCTGAGATGCTCTGGAGTCCAGACTGAGGGAGAATTCTAGGGAAGCTAGCTCAGTGTAAATGATTTTTTAAAAATTCTTTTTGAAGATCTAACACCGTTTTTCAAAAAGGAAACCAAATGCAGCAGTTCAGCTAATACCTCAAATCCTCTTTATGATAAAATTGCATCTATTGCATACCATTATGTATAGTTCTTCATTAGGATCCACAGGATGGAACACGCTGGATTTTTATCCAGACAAACTATTTGCAGCGCAGTTATTATCCTGGAACAAGTAAGCCATATGGCATTAGGAGTAGATGAGAGGAATCAGATGTGGAACAAACCTGAAATAATATTCTAATAATGATAATAGAGAAAAACAAGAATGTGTGTTTTTTCAGGTCTTCTCAAGATAGACCTTTTCACAAATAGCTTAAAAATTCCAGTGATTCCTTGGAAAAAGAGTTACGTGAAAGTAAAGTGGTTTGTATGTGCATATGTTTGTTTATCTATATGTGTGTATACATGTAAAATTTGGATAGTGATTACTACTTTGGAATAGGAGGTGAAAGAAACAAGGAAAAAAATCAGTGCTTGTGCTGTGAGGAGTTTTCTAATTAAAAAAAGAATTCTGAAACCTATGCTAAACAAACACACATAAAAAGCAAAAGGCAAATCACCCTGAAAATTAACTTTCAAAATTGCAGGTGTACCAGGATGTTTAATTTTCAGTTTGGGAATTGCAACTATAAACACAGATGTTTTTCTTCAGTAAAAATGCTTGGTTGTCAAAATTTACCTGTGTTATATTTTAGTAATGCATGGTTGAATGGCTTTTTATTCTGACTTAACCAATGCAGAACTTAAATACAGTTGTAGTAATCCTTACAGATTTACGATATATAAAGAATCCTTTAAAAACTATTTAAAATTGCTTTGCAGAAAATTATAGTTGAGACACTTGTATGAAAACTAGAAAGCCGATGATTAATGGTCCTCACTAAATGCACAATAAAAATCAATAAAAATTTTATTTGGAACTCAGATGGTGGGGAGATACAGCAACAGATGGCTCATGGCCTGTTTGCTCTCAGATGTTTTCAGCTCATCATAATTTCTGATTCCTGCTGTTTCTTCATACTTGAATCTTGAGCAGAAGATGGCTATACCATTCCTTCTTCACCAAAAGTCTGTGTTTTCCATACAGAGTTGACTAGCTCTAACCATAACAGGCAATAAAGAAGTGGGTATACTGCTGCAGAACAGCTTTAATATCATTAGTGCATACTTTAAAAATAATAGGTATATGCAATTATTGGTGAGTGTATATTTCCTGGACAGTCATGTTGATGTCAGTAAGAGAAGTCTTGAAGTATGCTTTGACACCAGAGGCAACAGCTGTATCCAAATGCCATGCAGCACTTGTAGCTGATGGTGTAATTTTTTCTGGCTCTGTTTTTCTCCTAATACCATGTTAAATTTCTGCATATTTTTGCTGCTGTCTAGAACCATCTAGTCATTACTTTTTTTTAGAGTTTTCTTACATCTCGTACCTACAGTGGCTCATTGATGGTATGGTGAAGTGACTACCCATTTCGAAGTGTAGCTAACAATTTAAAATATCAAACTTCATCTTTAAATCTCTTTTTTGAAGTTGTATTTGCAAGGTTACACTGCTTCCTGATATCCGATATTACTGTTAGGTTAGACTTAATTACTTTAGTTTTTCCATTACTGGATGCATCACTGGACAGATGCATTAAAAGTTGCCCTAAGTTACACATTACTAGTCCCAGTCTTACTTCCACAGTCTGGCAGGATCAGTCTTACTGAATTTGATTTGAGGTTTGTGTGTATGTTCATTCTACTCATGAGACATTATTCTGATCACCCTATTTTAGAGATGCTCTAAGAAAATAAATACTGAGTACAAATAGAAAAATTTTTGAATGCAGGGATAATTGAAGACATTTTATAGAGAGAAGATTAATAAGAAGGTCAGGTTACTCATTCTGAGTAATACACAGTTTTGCTAAAATACCCTTTTTGTAATATAAGAACAAAGAATTGATGGGCAACTGATTTTATATCAGTAAGATCAAATTAAATTTTTTGCATAATCTGTTATTAACCTGTGTCACTACTGTCTGGGGAAAAGAAAGGATAGAGAACTAATCCTTTTCCATGGTTTGGAGTTTTTGGAGGTTTTTTAGTCTTATGTTTTATACACAAACCAAGCACTACCTGATAAAGATACTCTTCTGTAGACTAGTTCACTTCTGTGTTACAGCCCTGCATTAGATTTTCTAATGCTTGTCTCCACTGTATGAAGCACAAGGTCCTGATTATGGCAGACCGACTTTCTGATCTTGTAAAACCTTTTAAAAATCCCATTTCTGTATTAGCTTAATACCTTTTGAAGTTGTATGAGTGATTCTTGTTAATGTGTTCACTGAGTCTTTCTTGAAATACTAGATTTTTAACGTAGTTAGAAGTTTGCTCTTGCTTTCCTTCCTCATGCTGCTATTTCTCTTAATCTTATTTTTTTCTGCTATAAGAAACCCAAATCAAAGACACAACTTTTATGCAGTGGACTGCTGTTATAGACCTCTGACCATTTTAATTCCATCTTGCTGTGAGATTCAAATCTCATTCTTGCTATGGATAATGGTCTACCTACTGGTTTTATAAGCATTACCTTGAAGGTTACAGTGCTATTATTCACAACAAATGGCAGAGCCTGAAGGGTAGCTTAAATGCTTTGAAACCTGTTACACAGGGACTCCAGATAGACTACATCAGCTTCTCAGTAACAAGACATGGTGCCCTTACAAATAGCCAGCACTAAAGGAGGCAGAGTGCTCCTTCTAGAGGTGTTTTACTCATCCTTCTGATAACTGGGGTGATCATGTGTGAACACAACCTAACAGAACCTAACAGAAAGGTAGCAGAAATGGGAGAAGAAGGAGCAATGGAAAAGAACAGGAGACAGTGGATGGAAGAAATAGCTGTGTCCATCACTCTGAAAAGTGTCTTCTATACACTTATTTAATATTATAATGTAAGGACAGACTCTTCCAACAGAGGAGTTAGACAATATTCAAAGCATTTGCGTCAGCTATAGACTATACGAGCAAGGAAACAGGTGGCATGCTTAGTGCAGCATTTAATTCGTCCATATAAAGCATTTGGTTGTAGAGGTTTGTTCCTTGCTGAAGACCGTTGCTGAGGTTTGTTACTCCTTCATTACACTGTGCTTGTACCACTGGAGTGTAGCTCTCGGTAAACATTTGCAGACAGCTCTCAATTCATGCAGCATCCAGCTTTTTGTTGGCTCAGTAATTTAAAAAAAAAAAAATCATTTTTTTCTGGCTCTGGTTGTTCCCTACCCTGCAATATACTGACTCTTAAAATGTATTTTATTCCTTTTAGCTATTAGCATTGAAAAGCAGTTCTAATTAAGTAGATTCTCTCTGAGATGCTTGGCCTGATTACTCCTTTCATTTATCTACTCCAGTGTCTGTTCCTCAAATTAAGCTATGCCCCTGGTGTGGCAGAGCTTTTCCACTTCCTCCTGCTGGATTATGGAGCAGGCAGCATCTCTGGAGAGTTCAAAAATCTTTTTCAGAACTGCATTTTATTTATTTATTTATTTAATTTAAAGCTTTTATCTTTCCAAACCAGACTCGTCTTCTTTGTTTTGTTCAGTTGCATGTGAATCACTCTATAGCGGTTTGTACATTTGGTGAGAACAACTGTGTATTTTGCATATTTAATTGGCCCGAAGTAAAAATTCATGTTCCTTAATTAATGGCAGCAAACAATTTCTCCCTCATTCTGGAAATACACACTGTTATTGTTAATTTTAGAATGTAAATTACATTGAGCCTTTTCTCCAGTTTCAACTTTGACAATATGTATACTATTTCAAGTACTTTAATATACCTTTTAAACCTATGCTGTACTTATGTAAATAGAGATATTATTTATCTGAGGATAATTATTAATAAGTATTCTATCACAATCACCATATAGGTGTTAGTTACCATATGCCATGTCATATAGTCATAGGAATGCAAATATATGAATGTGTGAATAAAATATCAACAGATAAAATGAGAGCATTAAGTAACTTTTGCAGTTAGACTGGTATCCACACTCCTTTAAATCCTTCAGAAAGGTGTATTACTTCTGTGACTCATGCCTTTTTCCTGCAAAGGCTTTTTCCCAGTATGCCATATTTGTTCAGGAGTGGAGAAGTTTGGGTTTTTATTATAATTGTGTGAGCTTGCCCATTACAACTGTTAGATCCATTGCTCTGGAATTCCCAGAATTAGCCTTTGGCACATTTTTTTAGGGTTTATATAATATTTTTCACTTTCCATTATTTTTGTACTAAGGCCTATTTAAAGGATATAATGCATGCGGAAGGATGCGGACATTATATATTGGAATTCATTTTTGGGAGCCCTAGTAAAAATCATTGCTTCATGGCAGCTTGTTTAAAAACTGGTTTTACTGGTATTTCAGTTAGTTAATTTAATATTCAAATGTCATCTGATAATGCTACAACCATTTGAGCATCTTTTTTTTTTTCTCCACCAAAAAGCTTTCTGCTTCTGATGTGTTTAGAAATAGCTTTAGTAATTATTGTTAGTAAGATCCTCCTAAAAATCAACTTTTGCCTTGCCTTTTTATGTTAATATAATTAAATTTCTGTTGTTAAACTGTGTTTTTAATTGAGTTCTATTTAGACAGAGTTTTAGCTTCTGAAGGGTGTCTCTACCTCTAATAATGTCTTTAATTTTCTGTATAATCATGCCTGTCCTGGATCCATTGGATTAATCTCAGTTCCTACTATGCATTCACTGTTAGTCTCTAATATGACTGCACATTAGTTTTCATTCTGTCCATAATTAGTTTATCCTTTTTTCTGCTCCTTTTAATTTTTCTTTGATGGGCGACTTCTATTTTTTTTACCTTGTATTGTAAAGCTAAAAATTAATTTTCTTCCTTTTCCTTTTCTCTGGAATATTAAATATAAATACTTTATGGGCAGTTTTACATGCATTGTGTCAGGACTCAGGACTCTTTGAAATTAGGGGGAAAACCCCCAAACCCTCATAAAACACACAAAACCTTGCCAGCTGTGGAGTTCTGACACAAAGAATTCAGTTTATATTATATCTACTGCCCTCACCCCTCTCCCAACTCATTTCATGGTTCAGATCCAGAAGTTCCTCTTCTACTGCCTGTATGTTAGCATGTTGGCATGCAGAAATGAGAAGAAAAAAAGAAAGTGCTAATGTTTTTAGGATATAAAATTTTGGAGCCTGTCTTCAAAAGCAGATAAAGTCTGGCATGTTAACCACCTTGTGAGTTCCATTGATTTTTGGAAAAAACAGCCTGCACATTAATGTCATCCTTTTTGAAATGTCTGTATTTTAAGAATTTTAGTGAAGACAAATCTTGGGGTGGATGTCTTTAAAAGGAATTAGATGCTTGTAAATTGACAGAAGAATCCAATATTTACTATTCTTTGCAGTTGTTGAAGCACTGCTTTTTTAATGTCTGTTGGTTTTACTGATTTATCTTTTTTAAAAGTCATGTATTACAATGAGGTTAAATTTTAGAGACTGGCATGGAAAAGTCCGTCCTTTTTCTTGTCTCAGCAACACAAAGATGTGTGTGGGGGAAGACTTGTTTCACCTGAAGTCAGCATCTTTTTGCAGACTCCTTCGGGACAGCAGGCCCCTTTACAGTGAACGATCAAATAAGTAACCATTTCTGAAGGGTCCTGTTTGTCTGAAATCCTCACTCAGGCACATCTTTCCACTCAGTCCTGTTACCTGCTGCCTCTTCGGTGAGTGGATTTGACCAGTCCTCTTGGGAGAGCTGCTGTATCCTTGTTTGGCCACATCGGCCACATTGAGACAAGGTGGTGTTTTCCCTTTACAAAGGTCTGCTTCATTTCAAACTAATTAGCAATGGTCTGGATTTTTGAGTTTTCCTTGCCATATCTGTGGTTATGTCCTCAGCTTCCACACTGAGGAGAGAACTTTAGCTTACCTAGACAGCTTTTTGGTCCATAACTTCTACTAGCTTGAAAAGGTAGACTTTTCTGGTAAAATGTAATTAAGCTGTTGAAGCTAGCAGACTTCAGTATCTACAGATTTTTCATACTTTATTTGAGTTACTGGGACAAGTTTTTCTTATTCAAAGATGGCAGGTATAAAGCGGTGTGGTAGAGAATAGCTTCAAATTGAGATTAATAAAGTTGTTTATGAGATTTGACAAGAGCGGTTCCAATATCATCAGATTCAGTAGTGACCCCTTTATGTGCTCTAGTTTGATCAATTGATTTACCTAAACATCTTTGGAGTGTAATCGGGAAATTCTCAGGCTTTGAAATTATTTTTTTAAAAATCATTCTTAATATTTTATATTCTAGAAAGTTAAAGACTTACTTTTCTGGTGCAGAATTTCTGCCTTTTTTTGTGTGTGTGTGTATCTTTATGTAAGTTTGAGAACGCCCTGTGAAGTGGGATCCTATGAAGGGCTTTTCATTAGGACTGCTTCTGTAAATTTTTGGAGGACTGAGGTGAGAGTGGTCATTCTGTTCCCCAGGTGTTTCTTCTTTACATTTTTGAGGATGACTGTATACATCCCTGTACGTGTGAAAAGTGCTTCTGGGGGTCTCCTGGGTAACTTCTCAGATTTCACCTTCTGTAAGCTTCCTTTTTGTTTTCTGAGCTTTGTTTGAAGTTCCCCATTTAGCCAAATGGGGATAGTGGATCAAATGGTCCTTTCTTATCCTCTGTGGAGGTTTTCCTGCAAGAGCAGCCAGCTTTTTTTGGCACCTTGTCATTCATGACCATCGCTCACAAGGAGATCCCTGAATAAGCTCAAGTCCATTTTGCTATAATCCAGGATTTTTCCTTTGTTCTGTTACTTGCCTTCCTCACCTCTCTTAGAATCTTAAGCTCCACTGTCTTGTGGTTGCTGCAGCCAAGGAAGCGACTGACTTCCACATCCCTGATTAGGCTATATTTTTTATTTTATGAGTAGAAAACTCAGTAGAGCAACACTCCCAATTAGTTTACTCAGCATTTGTTCCCAGTGAATTCAAAATCTGTACTGCTTGTGCCCTACTGAGTTGCTCTTCCAGCCCGTGAACTGGTTCTTCTGTTCCACCATGAGCGTTGAGTGTAAACACATGAAAGCTCCCCTTGTTGCCCTGTCCTGTGTGTGCCTCTCCCCTCACATCTCCAGCACCTCAGGAGCTTGGTTTAGGTTTAGAAGATACACTGCTTATGATTTCCAAGTTTCTTTTTGTATGTAGACGCTGGAATTAAATAAATGTGTAGTTATGTGAAGTTGAATGGCCTACTGTCCAAAGGCAAATGACTTATTTGACATATGTCACATAAATACTTGTTATTGTTTCCATATATTTTGGCACACAAATAGATGATTTACATGTTGTCACTTCTGTGTCAGTCTACAGTTTAACTTGACCTAAATAATAACTGTCCATCTCCTCATCTGTTTCTTCATCACCATAGAGAGAGATACTAGTGTTGAGCTGTTTGTATTTCCTATTTTGCATATCCTACAATCAAGATTTAAAAAATTTCAGTATTACATTGTGATAAACTGATCTGTACCTTGGGGTAGGTGCAGTGCAGGAAACTGATCTAATGGAATGTGTTGAAAAACAATAGCTAATATTTTCGTTAGTTTGTTAGCCAAGTTTTGAAACCAAAAAAATACATTAAACATCGGAAAAATTCCCACACCCTTAATCCACGCAAAGCCTAGAAGTGCTAATATGATGCAGCTTTTCAGATGTTTTTCAGGAATACACTGTTTTAATGATGGTGTTATGTATTAATTTGATATTATCTGTTTAAGTCTTCAGATGCATTGTGTTTCTTCTCAGGATGAAGCTTGATGAGAAAAAAAATAATACAAACTTGATTCTTTGGAAAGTATTTATTAAGTCTGCACTTAACTAACTGAATATATTTTTAATATTTTGTACTTTTTGAATGTGAAAAAGAATACCTTGTTAATGTAATGCTGTCTGCTTTGAATTATAATGATCACACAAATTGTGAAGAATCTGTTATTTAATGTTTAAGATTTTAAACATTTATTTAATGTGGTTTGTCTCTACCATCTGTTTTAAAATATGTCTTAAAACCTGACACAGGCTTCAAGCCGTCAAGAAGATGAACAAGTGGTCCTTGTCAGAACAGATGAAAGTGGAAGAGCATGGCCTGTGACTGGACCAGCTGAACCTCAGGAGGTAAAAGGAGAACGGAGAAAGCGACAGATGGTAAGTTTTACAAATGTGAGGATGAAAGTGTAATTATTAAATGATTTTGTAGTTTTATGATGCCATAATTAATGAGTGTCTTATAAGACTGTAAATAGATAGTTAAAAAGTTACTTTCCAAAGATGATTGTAATTAAGTGCTAGAGTACATATATATTAAGCATATATTAAGTTTATTTTCAGATTGCATTTCCTCAGGGATCACTTTGCAGCTTATTTAAATGCACATTCGTGGAAAAGTAGGTTTTTCAAGTTATCGCAGTCTCTTAACCATGTAGTTTGTATTGGTTAAAGTTATGTAAATAATGAAGATTAGCAGAGCTGGGTATTTCCAAAATAAGAAAGATTTTACTGAGATACTCAGGTCTCAGGGGCTAATTTTACTTTCTCCTAATAAAAAAATATGGCTGCCGCTGATACTAATAATTATGACCTAATCTTTGTAACGAAGTGCTTTGGGGAACAGGAAGCTTGGAGGCTGCAGCAGTGTTTTAATCTTGGGATAATTGCTTGCAACAGTAAATAAAGTACTGTTTTGATCTTTTTGAGATAAGAGGAGATGACAGTACCTCATATTTCTAGCAAGCATGCTCTTGATTAGTAGGACAGATCATTTTGCAGCACTGCTGTGGAGGAGTGAAAGGGATAAGAGAGTGAGGAATTTGTTGTCATCTTTCTATTCTGTCCATTTTAGAAAATGCCATCTTGCTTTGTGTTAATGACCATTCCCTGTGCTCCTTCAGATTTTAGTTTAGTCATGACCTAAAGGACATCTCTGTTCTCATGTGCACTCTGTCTAAGATGGCAACATTTCCCAGCAGAGGTACCATATTCATACAGGTTTTCAGTACTCTCTCTGATTACTGGGTCTCAGTAGTGTCTGTGACTTTACAAAAACATGTGAATTGTCAATAATGAAAATTACTTTTTAGAATATTTCATTTTTGTGAGCTTATTAACTGTTTCAGTGAATCAGTGTACATCTTTCCTGAGTGGTAATGTTGTAGCTCTGATACCTTAAGGGTGTAAAGGATGTAGTCGTTGTGAAAAGAGTCTACATTTTTATTTACTTATACTGATGCAGTTGAAGAAAGGGGAAGATACTCTTTTCTGTAGATGAAATGAAGCAGTCTGCCCAGTTGTTTCATATGTGCTTAGTTTGATTCATGATTCTTTAAACTTGTTGAAATTATTAGGATCTGAATTTTATAGCTGATTTTTCTCATTAGGTTAATATTTATTTTTAATATGTTTGTTTCCAGCTCCCTACTCATGTAGACAAAGAGAGAGTAAGGTATTTTCAGGATGATGATAGTATGAACCTGAATGATTTGGTCAAAAATGAGAAGATGAGGACAGCAGAGGATCAAAACTCACTGTTCATGCGTATGGCATCAAAGGTAATATGTTATGTGTGTGTTTTTCTAATTAAACATGTCATTATTAGAAACATCAAGGAGGACATGAAGCCTGGGTGCTCTGGTTATTTTGCTTTTGGTTGAGAATTCTTACTGTCTTGAGTAATAATCAAGTCTGTTGTAATGTGGTCCTGGTACATGTCCTCAAAGTGATAGAAACCTGCACACATCCAGGAAATGTGGTGTGTTCAGTTCCTTTATAGATGTGTTTGTGCTGTTCCTTTGCCTGTAGAATTTGACATGGTTGAGGTGAACACTTTTAAAGTGCATTGTATATGAATAGGTTATTTATGCCCAGCAAAGCAGGTTTTCCCCAAATTAGTGATGGAGAAAAGCACCATTTTCTTTGTGTTTAGAATGTCACATCTAGAGGTTATAAGAGTCAATAAGATTTGAAGCAAATTACCTGAATTTCCATCAGGATGTCCTGAATAATGAGCTTAATTCATGCTTACAGGCCACACAGATTTATACAATGAGTGATTCCACTTTTAAGAGCAGCTAGCTTAGAGACAAATACCGCAGTGCAAATGGAATGGTTACTTTTTGTACTTTTTGTGCTTGATACGGAAGTGTTTGTTAGAGATGATATCCAGTAGCTGTGACATATGGTTTCTCTAGCATGCTTCAAATTTTACTAGCTTACTGCCCCACTATTTTGTGAATCACTAAGCAGTTTCTGTAAAAGCTTGTTTGCATGGAATTAAGTATCATCACAGACAAAATTTTATTTTTCCATATATCTAGAAGCAGACAAGATCCTGGAGAGTAGGTTTTGGTTTGTTGGTTTGGGATTTTTATTTTTATTTTTCAAAATTAAGCTTCTTCAGATGAAACTTAAAATCATTGTAAAAGCTGTGATATTGCCCAGTAGAAAATATTTAGCCTGATGCCATAAACCTTCTGGCAGGAAGTTCTTCTGGAGAGATTACCTGAACTTAGTGTGGTTTATGCATCTTCTCACTCAGCTGCCTCTGGTAGAAGTTCTTATTCTGTCCCACTGGCATACTAAAAGAAATTATGCCCTTGGGGTCCAGTTAAACAAACACATCTTGTTGCCAGGATTTGATTTCTTTCTTTACCTTCCTGTCAAAAAAAAAACCCCAAACGCACAAAAATTTTCTTCAGAACTTGTGCAGTAATACAAACTGTTAGCTATAATTAACTACCATATCTATCAGGAAAACATTTACAAGTAAATGAAAGTTTAAGGACACAATAAAACTTTGTACTGTCCACAACATAGGATAAAAAGCGTAACAGAGGGAAATGGTGTTTTCTCAAGGACCTTATTGATCTGGTATTGTTTTCTCTCCATTAAGTATTCTTGCTCTGAGAGATAACTTTTGTGATAAATGGTGCAGTGTGTATGTATAAATATCTGTATTAAAACATAAGTGGAATAGATTTTTAGAAAATTCTGTAGCTCAAATCTAGGCATTGAAGGTGAGTTTGTAAATCAATACTAAGGCGTCTTTCTGAAATTATTATTAATGTGCTCAATTTTTTCTGTGTTGTGTTTTCATGTGGTTGCTTCCACTGAACAGATTAGAAGGTTGCTTTTTGTGCTCTGACTCTTCCCAGGATTGTATAAATAAAAGCAGGCTAATTTGAGCTTTCTGAGGTTTGGTAATAGCAAATGTTTGCATTGCCCTTTGAAGAAGTAGTAAGGAGCGGTTTCGAAAAAATAAGTGATTTTTTTTTTTTTTGTTCTATTTTTTCCAAATGAAAATGAAAGGCCATTTGGACTATTTTGTGTGAGAAATGTGTGTATTTATACAGCAATCTGCTTGTCTTGCCCCTGAAATTTCTAAACTTTGTGAAAAGTATTGTTTGTGTATTGATATATTTATTTATTCCAAGTTTCTTCACTTCAAACTGGAAAATAACTTTTGACTCTTAGTGCTCTGAACTGTTGTTCAGCTGCTCTTGGCTTAGGTTTTGTATTTTTGACATTATTTTAGGTAACTAATAATACAGGAAAGACTAGCAAACTTGATGGGAGTTCAAACATTCCTATATTATTTAGTTTTGCAACTCTTCAAAGGCAAAAATTCTCACAATTTTTCTGTGTTTGTTTTGTTCTCTTCTTTTTTTTTTTTTTAATTCAATTTTGAAATGCTGAGCATTTTCCAGGCTCTTGAGGACTGAAACACTTAATGCAAGAGCAGCTCTATGAGGGATTCACTCAGCCCAGTATTCTCTGTGCTGAGACTGAAGTGACAGCATAAGAGAGAGAATAAGAACAGGTCACACTTCCAGTGATTCAGCTTGTACTTTCCTGGCATTTGGAGGTTTTAATGATACCTCCTTACCTAATATTTCTCTCTGGTTTATGGAGTTACGTGGATTGAGGATTAGACTGGATATTCCCTGTTACTTCCTTTCTGTGGCTCCTCATCTCCCATTCTATCATTTGTACCTGTTGTTAAAAGGCATGAGCTATAATTATTGAATTTGAAGAAAACAAAAAACTGAGTCCTGTATTTGTAACGTGTGGGGTTGGCATTCTTGTACGTGCAGCCTGTTCCTCAAAGATTCTAGTTACTTGCACTGTAAGGATTTCTGGGACAATGGTAAAGCTTGATCGATGTTGGAGCGGTGCAGAAATGGATTGGTACAGTATGTAGCTGTTTTAAAAACAAAAGTTCTGTACAAATGAGGGTGAACTTTGGGAACTGAACTTCTGCATCCATGTAGTAGAATAAAATGAAATGTAGCATTTAACTTTTGTAGAGAAGCAATTATGAAGAAGCACCGAGTCCCTTTAGTGGGAGTCTAAAATGAGTAAATACATGGAAAATGTTTGTACATGTATGTTGCTGGTGAAAACATTCTAAGGAGGTGAACGGCCTCCCAAAACAGGATAAACCTTTGCTTGATTGGTTTTATTTAAAAATAAATCTAGGGGTGGGTGAACAGAAGAAGAAAGAGCTTCTGGAGGTTGAAAGAAAAATCAAAATCAGAACCTCACTATTATTTAAAAAGTACTTCTTATGTCCATGTAAGGAGAATGCGAAAGAGCTTATCAGGCTTAGAAGTCAGCTTTGATGAGAATGAGTGAAAAATTATCTCGAGAGAATTTAAGTAATTATTTTGAGTTTGCTAAAAAGTAAAAAACTAGGAGTTAAATTCATTGGAAGCAAGAAACCAGCAGGAATGTGGTGTTGAAAAACCTTATCAAGGTATAATTAGAGCATCTAGGAGAGATAAGTGCATGCTAGAAGGACTAATGAACTATTTCCATTAATACCCTCTATAAATGAGGTCAGAGTGATTGTTTTGCATGAACTGTAATTTATGTGGAATAAGTGAAAAAACTGTCTCAAGTTAACAATGTCAGTAAAATGAATTTTAGTTCAAATTTAGAGAAATCCATTATTTTGAAATGGAGGTTAATTTTGAGACGGGTAATAACCAATGGCTAAAACCGAATGTTCTTAAGTGTTGAAGTGAAAGAAGTCAGGTGTGACATGCTCGACTATGAACTGCTGAGTGTAATCTTTATTAATCCTGAGGAACAGAAGATGGCAAGTATAATGGCAATTTTACAAAGAAAACAGAGGCCAGGAGTAAACAGTAAATTTTTATTGTAAAAAGAGGTTACCTTTTATGTGGATTCATGAGGAATTTCTTCTGTTCAACACGTGTAGACCATCTAGAGGAAGAGATACTTTATGACCTGAGAATTGGTTATGGTTACATAATTATGCAGGACTGACCAAAACTGTAAATTGTAGTGTGGAGGGTTGAGTTGGCTCCGTGCCAAACCCAACTGCCGGCCACACGGATTTCCCCCCCCCCCAAAAGAGAAAAGGGAAAAAAAAGTACCAAAAAGACAATTATATGAAAGATTTATATATATATATATAAACATATATTACAACTATATACAAT
>JAWWEW010000001.1:42267228-42285306 GCA_035583185.1 Anabacerthia variegaticeps | reverse complement strand
TACAGGCTGGGCAGAGTGGCTGGAGAGTGGCCAGGCAGAAAGGGACCTGGGGGTTCTGCTTGACAGCAAGCTGAACACGAGCCAGTGTGTGCCCAGGTGGCCAAGAAGGCCAATGGCAGCCTGGCCTGTATCAGGAATGGTGTGGCCAGCAGGACCAGGGAAGTGATCCTTCCTCTGTACTTGGCAGTGGTGGGGCCGCACCTTGAGTGCTGTGTCCAGTTCTGGGCCCCTCAGTGTAGGAAGGATGTTGAGGTGCTGGAGCATGTCCAGAGAAGGGCAATGAGGCTGGTGAAGGGTCTGGAGCACAGGTCCTGTGAGGAGTGGCTGAGGGAGCTGGGATTGTTTAGCCTGGAGAAAAGGAGTCTCAGGGATAACTTTATTGCTCTCCATAACTACCGGAAAAGAGGTTGTATTGAGATGGGTATTGGTCTCTCCTTGCTGGCAACCAGCGACAGGACAAGAGGGCATAGTCTTAAGCTCTGCCGGAGGAGGGTTAGGTTGGACATAGCAAGTTTTTCACAAAAAGAGTGATTGGACATTGGAATGGGCTGCCCAGGAAGGTGGTGGAGTCACCATCCCTGGAGGTGTTTAAGGAGAGACTGGATGTGGTACTTAGTGCTGTGGTGTGGTTGGCATGGTGGTGTTCACTCATAGGTCAGACTCATGATCTCAGAGGTCTTTTCCAGCCTAATTGATTCTGTGGTTCTGTGATTCTGTCAGATTGATGGTGGAAATGACAGTTGCACAATTATGCTACATGATGTGGAAGGCAGTGTCATTTTGCCTGGTGCTAAGGGTTCGAGAGCGGCCTGTCTGTTAATTGGTGCTTGCCAAAAGAGAAGGGAAAGTTGGAAAAAAAGTGAGCTCATACGAAGAAAGAATGTGGCAGATAAGCCCAGAACAAAGTACATGAAATAGGAGAAAAAAGACTTGGGACTGTAGAGGTCATCTGTCTTACGAGCACGCTACTTTAGCTCAGCTCTTGGCTTTGGCCAGTGTCTGGTAGAAACAAGGAATTCAGGTACATTCAGATGCCTGAATTTCCTATTTTAGGAATTTTAGACAATTCAGTGATGTTTTATAGGACATACAAACCTTAAATTGATATATCGAAGTGACTTCCTGCTTCTTTCTGATCTCTGCGTAGCACCTGAGTGAGAATGACAATACAGTACCAAGAAATATAAACACAGTGAGGAAACTTAACACACAACTTCCAGAATGCATTGACTTTCATGTTTAGCAGGTGTGATGCTGCATTTGTGATGCAGAACAGCTGCTTTGCAGCAACTCTAACACATCAGCATAATTCCTTCTTTGGATGTGTACTAACTCTGTCTTTTAAGTGGAAGAAGATATGGATGAAAGAAACCAATTTTTAAATGATTACTTGCTTTCCTTCTGGCATTTTGGAGAATGCTTTCTTCTTGTTCTTTCAATTTCCTTTAACTTTTTTTGAGAGATTTAGTTATAGCCAAATAATGCAATTGGCAGAACACATTGGGCGCCTTATTATACAAATAGGAATATAAATGTTTTAAAAGAGAATTTCCATTTTCTTCCTGAAAAAGCTCTTTAAAGAGGCCAGTATTTAGAGTAGGAGCTGAAGAGTACTCTGTAATCTGCTGTGGTAGCAGCTACATTTTATTTCATTTTTGATACATTGATATTTGGCATTTGTAGGACTTGAGGAGTAATCGTATTTAAGGAATTCTAGCCTTAAAAATTTCTTTTGTTTTCCATTAGTACTGACATGGAATATGTTAGTCATGGTCATTGCTAATTATTCCAGTATTGCAGACATAAGTGGTATTAGTGTTTGTTGTTTTTTGTTTGTTTTTAAAACAGAAAACACTTCTGAATGGATTTTCTCATTTATATTCATATCTTATTTCAGTAGAAGTACAGAATTATTACTGGATTATATTTTTTCCTGATTTTTAGTTTTCTGTACTTCCTGAACTGTTTTGAGGTGTGTTGGAAGGATGCTGTGGTAATACTGAAGTTTCAAAAAAATTCTTCTTCCTTTCATGGCTGTTTTTAAAAGTGAAAATATAGCTTTCTTTAATATTCTTTCAAAGGATTATTTTAAAGTCATTCTTTTCAAGCATGTGATAAAAAACATAAAGAAACGAACATCCAGGAGCAGGATGATCATATGTGACTTGGTCTCTGTCTCAGGACTGCAATATAGTGGCGCTGTGCATTGGTGTGCTAGACTTACGACCTGAATAAAAGTCTTATAAACTTATCTTTGAAGGTATGAAAAAGGGAAAAAAAATAACCTGTTGTTTTTACACTTTGTCCTTGTCAGTTTTCTCTTCAGCAAGGGAGAGGGGATCGTGCTTGAAGAGCATCCAGTTGGGCCTGAATTATTAATGACTAGGCTTTTTTTATTGCACAAGTAGATTGGACTTTTTTCTAAGACCCTGCTTATTTCAGGCACTTATTTAATGTCTTTGAAGCTGGGGTGTTGGTTTCTTGAATTGCATTGCATTTCATATCAACTTCTGTTATTCATTAATATTGCGATAGCATCTATAATTTTGTTCCTAGTAGAGACTCTGTGGTAGAGGTAATCTGAACCTGATCTATGAATATTCCTCCTCTGAATATCACTTCACTGTCTCTTCTCTCCCTGAAATTTTGCATTGCTGCCTACCTTTTCTTGTGTCTTTACTTCTCCAAAGTAAACGTAGGTTTATTTTACTTCGTTCTCCAGTGTGCTTCATCTGGTTCTGTTGACCAACACGTATTAATCTTATACCAGAAGTGCAATGTTGCCTGGGTCTCGTGGCCTCTAACTGTATGAAGAACAGTTCTACTCATTATTTCCAGGAAAAATCCAAAATTTTTTTTAAGACTCTCCACTGACTTACTCTAGCCTGATACACAAACCTTGGGTGGATTTAGGCTGCACTAGGAGCTTACATTGAGTGAGTGATATAGGCACACGATTCCACTTCTGTTTAATAATATCAGAAGTGGAGGTATTACTTAATCTTTTCTACTGTACCCCTTCACTTTGAAAACTTTTAATTCTGAATCCTGAAATACTACCACTGGATTTCCAGGAAGCACTAGGAGAACTCTCTGTTTCAGGATGCCCTAGGAGAACTCTCTGGCGCAAATGGGGAATCTTTTTTACCATTCTTCTGGGTGATGCCAACTTCTGCCAATGACTGGTTGGTTTGTTTTTTCTTTTCCTTTATTTTGGTTGCATTTGTAGCTTGTTTTTTAAGTCTCCAGAATTGTATTTCTTTTCATTGACTCCACTCAAGGTCACTTATTGGACTTTATAATGCTTCAGACATGCTTTTCAGTTTGAGACATTGGATTATGAATATATTTTCATATTGCATCAAACATGTTGCATAAAAGTACAATTCATGAAGAACAGTAACATAGCTTCTTTCTTGTCTTACTGAATTACCATTTGAAATGTTGTGATGTCTCTATGCAAATGAAGGTCGCTTGGGAATTAAGTAAGAGAATTTAGAGATGTGTGCATACCTGCTGGGCTATGGTCTTACTGGTATCATAGAGAAATGGTGGGATGGCTCCTGCGACTGGAGTGCTGGAATGGAAGGATACAGGCTCTTCAGGAGGGATGAGCAGTGCAGACAAAGAAGGAGGTCTCATTTTCTATGTCAGTGACCAGCTGGAAAAATGGACTTCTGCCTGAGGATGGATGAGGAGCTGACTGAAAGCCTATGGGTCAGGATTAAAGATAGGGCAGGGACAGGTGGCATTATAGTGGGGGTCTGCTACAGGCCCTCTGGCCAGGAAGACTGAATGAGGAGGCCTTCTGTGTACAGAGAGGAGTTCACAAGCCCTGGTCCTCATGGGAGACTTCAGCCACCTTGATGTCTGGGAGGGACAGCACATCAGGGCACAGGCACTCCAGGAGGCTCCTGGAACGAATTGATGACAACTTCCTTCTCCAAGTGATCAAGGAGCTAACAAGGAGAGGTGCTGTGCTGGTCCTTGTTCTCACTCATGAGGAGGGTCTAGTGAGGAAAGTGAAGCTCAAGAGAAGCCTGAGCTGCAGTGACTGTGAAGTGGTGGAGTTCAAAGATCCTCAGCAAGCTCACTACCCTGGACTTTGGGGAGACTTTGGCCTCTTTGAGGATTTACTTAGTAAAGTACCGTAGGATAAAGCCCTGGAGGGAAAAGGAGCCCAAGAAAGCTGGTTAATATTCACAGGATCACCTCCTACAAGCTCAGGAGCAATGCATCTCAGCAAAGAGGAAAGCAGTCAAAAACATCAGGATGCCTGTGTGGATGAACAAGGAGCTCCTGGACACATTCAAGCATAAGTCTTTCTGAAGAGAAACACCTGCGGGGTGTTGGTTGACAAGAAGTTCAGCATGACACAGCAATGTGTACTTTGCAGCCCGGAAAGCTAACTGTATCCTGGGCTACATCAATAGCAGCATGGTCAGCAAGTCAAGGGGGGTGATTCTGCCCCTCTGCTCTGCTCTTTTGATACTCCATCTGCAGTGCTGCATCCAGCTCTGGGATCCTGAGCACAGGAACGACATGGATCTGTTGGAGTGGAGCCAGAGGATGGCAGTGAAGATTATCAGGGGGCTGGAGCACCTCTCTGATGAAGACAGGCTAAGAGAGCTGGTGGTGTTCAGCCTGGAGAACAGGAAGACCTTATAGTGCCTTCCAGTGCCTAAAAGGGGATTATAAAAAAGACCAAGGGGTAATGGCTTCAAACAGAAGGAGTGTAGATTTAGTTTAGATATTAGAAAGAAATTCTTTACTTTGTGGGTAATAAGACACTGGAAGAGGTTGCGCAGAGAAACTGTGGATGCCCCATCCCTGTAGTGTTCAAGACCAGGCTGGATGGGGCCCTGAGCAACCTGGTGTAGTGGAAGGTGATCTTTTAAGTGTGTTTGAACCCAAACCATTGTATGGTTCTGTGTTCTGTTGGTCATGACTGTACCAGGAGAAATCAAATCTGGAATGTTTAGAAAAGTACTATTATTTAAAAGTGGTTGTGCATAACAAACCAGGAATTTCTGTGACTACTTCTAAGTGCAAGCAAAGCAAAATAGCAATGGTATTCATGCTGCAAGTGATACTCCTGATAGCCAAGGTGTTGTGATTTCTCGTCTTCTTTCTAGTATGCCAGCTGTCATGTTTCCTGTGTATATCCATTCTCATAGCAGAATTTTTTATTTAAAAAACAAATGTTTACATTTAGTAATAACAAAGTGGTGCTATTCTGTAAGAAATGCTTATTGGTGTCTCTTCTGCTGAAGATCTAATTTTCCCTTTTTATACTTTTATGAAAGAAGAACAGAGGCTTGATTTTTGACGCCCAAACCATTAAATATTTTTTCTTAAGCTCAGGAATCTCCTGTTTATTTTAAATGTAGAATTGCAGCATTTCAGTAAAACAGAAGCAGAATGAACTGTTGAACTGTTGATTTTAGTCTGCAGTGGCTGCCAGTAGGAAATACACATAAGCAGTTAAGGGTATTATAGCTGAATAACGTAATATTAAGGACACGCCTCCTCAGTTGTTTGGTAATGAAAGTACTGAGCTCATTTAAAATAAGCTGTTGGTCTGTGTTAGAGAACTGTAGTATTTGGGGAAAGTTACTTATTTACCTGCAAAATAAAATCTGTCCTTTTTTCTTTTTTTAATATCAGATTATTTACACAAACTATGCCTGGGATATTTGGAAGATTTTCTTTTATTTGGAGACTGCTTTCATTATCGCATGCCTTCCAAAGGCCTTCAGTTAACATTAGTCCTTTGCTAGGGCTACCCCAGTCAGTATTCTAAAATATATTAGGATTTGTTGTGAAGACACTTGTACCATTTCTTTAGCAATTCTTGGAACAAACCTACTCATACATAGACATGCCAAGATTCTGATGAACCAGAATCCCCGTTCTAAAGAAATCTATATAGCATAGTGGTTTTTTTCTCTGTGTCATTTTGATATTCAAGGTAAAATTACAATCAAGTGTGGCATAAATGTACTGCAGCACTGAGATTTCATTTAAAGTGAAAAAACTTGAAAAAAATTCTTCTGAGTGCTCTTTACATTTGCTTTAGCTGTAAGTTTTGAGTGCTTAGGGTATTAATGGTATATAGTTTTAACGTTGTGTAGAGTGGTCAAAGCAGAAAATGAAGAAGTACTTTGCCAAGTCATTTAAAAAGTTAAACTTTGCAACCAAGACTTGCTGAGTGTTGATTTAGGCAAGATGTCATGGGACTTGTTTGTCATCCCTCCCACAAATTTATAAAGCCTAATTTTGTACTTACATACATACATATACATATATATGAAGTATTCTGTGAGTTATGAAGCTTAGTGAAATCTACTGTTACTTGGGTTTGAGATCCATGATCCCCATAATTTCCTTTTCATTCATTGTCTTGCTTCTTTACTATGTCCTTTGTGTCCTTGCATCTCCTTCAGTTCCTCCAGTTTATGTTTGCAAATTCCATCCCTCTTAAATATCGTTTAGGTGAGAGGTGAGACATATTCAGTATGTGTGAGTTTCCACTATTAAGATCCTGTAAGATACCACTCACCCTAAAGACTCTCTTCACATAAAATTTGGTATTTTCAGAGTTTCCTTTTATATGTGGCACATTTAACTAAAATATAGCAATGGATGAGCAAACACAAAACCTGCAAATCATTCAGCCTTGTTTCTGGTAATGTGCTAATTGTTATTCATATATTGTTATTCATATTTAGAAACAGGTGCACTCAGAAAGACTTAGTAATGAAGGCAAAGACATCCCTTCACAAAGTGGCTTAGTGCTGTTCATTTGATAAGAAAAACTTGGCATATTTTCACAGATTGTGAATATGAGGTGCAGATTCATGGTCTAGTTATTTCACTAATGTTAATTGTAATAGGAGAGGAGGAAGAGAAAGGAGAGGAAAAGATATATGATAATAAATTATATAAAGAGTTGTGCATCTATTTAAAGATATCTGAAGTTATGTCAGGATAATATTGAAATTCCTAGCCCTTAACTTGAAATGCAATATAGTAATATACTCTTCTCCCTGCTGTCACACATCTGCATTTTAATATCTGTGCTGTCTGAGATTGTGTATGACTGCTCTCAGGAGATGTACCTGATGATTGCATCTGCTGCAGATGCCATATGGGGGGAAGAATTGCTGCTGCTTACCTACTTTATGCTTTTCTCTTAGCAAAGGATGCTATAAAGAGCTACATGTTTTTTCTTGCTTGTTCATGTATATTTGCAATTTTTCTTTGTATCTTTTCAGCTCATGGAAAAAACTGACAGAGACTACTACACACTGGATGACATGTTTGTTTCCAAAGCAGCCAAAAGAGCACGCAGTGGGGAAGAGGAAGAAATACAAAGAAGGAAAGCAATACGGGAGCACCAGCAGCTTGCTGCACGCATGGAAAAGTGCCCATACTGCTTTGATAGCAGTGAACTTTCTAAACATCTTATTATTGCAATTGGCACCAAGGTAAGAAAATAGCAGTTTAGCACAAATGTAGAAATGAAAAAGAAATTATGTTGGAATGCTTAAAATTAGGAATGAAATCAATTCTATAGAATTGTGTTTCTGCATCTGATTTTCCTGGCCCTTCCAATTGATTCCACAAGTTTGTCAAGGGTGAGGGAGAAAAAGATAAAAATCCGTAATGAATCTTAAGGATATCTTTGATATCAGAACTTCACATTTGTGGAAAACAGGAATAATAATGAAAGATCTCGGTGCAGAGAAAAGACTGTAGGTGGATTTGTGGAAGACTAAATCACATTTCACTGGAGGAAATTTGAGCTGGTGAAGAACTTTATCTTGATATCAAAGAAAATTAAGTGGAGAGTTCAATTTTTAAGCTTAAAATCCTTTGACATAGACAGAATTTGCATTTGGAAAACTTCCTGTTTCTCTTAGTGCTTTTAAAATTTGCATAAATATTTGGATTTGTAACACCCGAAATGTTTCGTTATAGCCTTTTTCATAATTTTTTCTTTAAAGTATCCATTCATTATTTATGTGTTCATTTCATCTGAACCTCTTTGTAGCCCAAGAAATTAAATGCATCAATAAATATTATGGAACATTACAGGTTTTTTTTTACTAGAGATTATATATATAAATTCATCCATATCTGCATCCATATATATGTATATAATCTGTGTTTATATATTCAAATAGATTGATTATATAGAGTGTCCTGGTTTTGGCTGGGATGGTTAGTTTTCTTCCCGATAGCTGGTACAGTGCTGTGTTTTGGATTTAGGATGAGTATAATGTTGGTAACACACTAATGTTTTTAGTCGCTGTTAAGTAGCGTTCAGGGAATATTCAGCTTCTCATACTGCTCGGCCAGTGAGAATGCTAGAGGAGCACTATTTTCTCAAGCACTAAGAGGAGCACTAATTTCTCAAGAAATTGAGAGGGGACACAACTGGGACAGGTGACCAAAACTGACCAAAGTTATATGCTGTACCATGTGACATCATACTTAGGGAAAAAGGAGGGGGAATCTGGCCAAGGGGGCACTGCTTGGAAAAAGGCTGGGCATCAGTTGGTAGGTGGTGAGCAATTGCATTGTCCATCACTTGCTTTGTATGTTGTTGTTGTTATGATTATTTAATTTTCTGTCCTTTTAAACTGTCCTTATCTCAACCCACGAATTTTTCTTTTTTTCCGGTTCTCTCCCCTATCTTTCTGGGGGCTGGGAGTGAGCGAACAGTTGTGTGATGTCTAGCTGCTTGCTAGGATAAACCATGACACAGAATATGCATTTTACATATATATATATACATATATATCTCAAATATTTTATTGAAAATGCTTATTAATATTTATCTATATTAAAAAATTATTGGAATGGACTAAACAGTGTTATTTTATAATAGTTATTATACCAGTTGGTTTATAAGGCTGATATTACTGCCTTGTTGGTGGAACTGCTCTCTGGATGCTACTAGTTCATTTGAGCTATTGCTGGATAATGGGTCTTTTTGAAAAACACTAGAATTACTAATACCTTGCTGTAATTACTAGGTAATGGCTTCTATTGGTTTGAATTTAGCAAATGATGAATTTCTTGGCTTTAGCAATGGGAGGGTTTTTAATGCTTGAAAAAATGACACTTCAGTTTTTGTTTGCTTTTCATAGGTGTACTTGTCTCTACCAAGCAACCAGTCCCTTACTGAAGGTCACTGCCTGATAGCCCCTCTACAGCACCATACTGCAGCCACTCTTTTGGATGAGGACATCTGGGAAGAAATCCAGGTCAGCTGAGAAACTGTCTCGTTTTCTGACAAATAATTTTGTTTTGAATAATAATATACTTGTCAGAAGTACCTATTTTCATAATTTGAAGTCTGGCAGCTCTTTTCTGATACCACTAAGGATCAGAATGTTCTCGCATTATGGATGAAAATCAGCGGTCAGATATTAACAGAAAAGGGAGGCAGGGTAAATACTGAAGAAAATTTCTGATTCATAAGCACTAGAAGAAGTTTCCTGGAATGCTGCAGAACATGCATTGTTGGAGGTCTTTGAACCTGTGTTAGAGGAACATCTCTTGGGGATGAAGTAGGTACAGCTGCTCCCTTACAGAAAGTGGAATAACTGACTTCATGGGATTTTCTTCGGAGTGCCAAGGAAAAGAAAAGTGTTGTCAGAGCAGGCAGATCCTTTAAAACGAAGTACAAGCTGAAAATATGTTGTTTACATATCTTCAGTTTAAGCTAATCTGGCTTTTGGGTGGATATCAATTGAAAGAGAACTATCATACTCTTAAAATCGATGTTAGAATCCAATTTTCTACCTTTCTTGAAAAGAATTATTGGAATAAAGTGCCAAGCATGAAGGGTTGTGCCTTCCAGCTCTCTTATGAAGACATTTTGAAGATTTGGAGTTCTGTTTTCTTTGGAGATGGAAAATCAAGAAAGGGATATAACAAGCTTCTGCCTAAGAGGTTCACTGTGATTGTCAATCCCCCACTCCCTGCCATCAGGATTATTACAAGGGAAAAACAAGTTGCAACCTCTTGTATTAAAATAATGGAGACTATTTCAGAATACAGAAAGGCTTCACTGTTGCAGTTGCTGAGATTTAAAATTGGCATAGTTTGAAATAGTTTAAGTAACGTTGGTCTTGCCTCAAGCGTGGCAGGTGGATTCTCTGACTTCTCAAATTTGCTCCCCACATTGATTCTTTTGGCTGATTGTAATTTTTATACAGTGTTTCCTAGTAAATTATGCTCCCCTCCAACCCCCTTGTCAACCCAGAGGAAGGAAAAGGAGTTCTCTTGTGTACGACAGAAATACCTAGGAAAGTTGTATTAGAAGCAAATAAGTGCAAAAAGTAGGATCAGGAGATAAAAAAAGGCATGGGGAAAAGCGATAAATATGTTTATTCTATATCTTCTCTTTATCCTAACCTCTTAATGAAATAATTATAATTTTTCTAAATTTGTGTGAGAAGGAAAATAGGACAAAGAAAAGATAAGCAAATGCAGTTCCTGTATTCAACACTAGTCTTTTATTTGGTAAAAAGGCAACTAGTTGCTAAAACCATTATCTTTTGACCCTGTGAATATATTCATAGACAGCTTAAAAATTTCTTTGCAACAAAGTACCTTGGAAGGTGATGGACACAGATGAATTATTTTTTTAACCTGGCTTCCATGTAGTTCAGTAGAAAGAGTCTGGAAGGCTTTAGCAAGAGTATAAGCAGTCAGTCAGTGACTAAACTTTCTGATGCCAGAAACATATTTCATATTGCTGTTGAAGGGAAAAAAATGATCACACTTTAAATATTCAAAAAATATTGTATGGAACACATGTTTTAGCTAACTATTTTTGCTGGGATTTTTTTTAGGATATGTTGGAGTAAAGTGAAAAAAGATTCCTTTATACTGTGTGCCTTCAAGCAGTTGAATTTAACAGATTGTGTAGTTTAGACTGATGTGCTCATGTGCCAAAATAAATATGCATATAATACTTCTAAAATGAAAAGACATAAATCTTTACACATTCTGTGTTGACTGAACCATTGCATGTATATCATGTGTATCTGAGCATAAGCCAAGCCTTCTTATTTGCCCTTATGAATGGTTTTCTCCTTTCCAGTGCTAATTATCCTTGATGGTTTGGCCTGCTCAGAATTTGGTGAAAAAGTGCAATGTGCAAAACCAAGAAAATGCAGTTGAGGAAATGTTAGCTAACATCTGTTGATATTCTAGGCTTTTTGGTGGATTTGTATTTCAGTTGTAGTTGCAGGGTAGAAACTCTAAGTAATAGTCTTTCTCAACCTTTGGTTTGGTGTTTCTCTTATCACAGTTGCTTGCTTCACTGTATTTCAGAAGTAGAGGACTGGGGGCCAAAGCAAAGAGAAGACAACAAACTATTAATTCAGAGTAGCCTGTTGCTCTATGCTGTAAAGTCCCATTTCAGTCATGGAACACTGGGCAGTATCTTCTAGCTGTGTCTCACCAGTTGTATTAGGGGAATGACGGTAGTGTTTTCCTGTCACAGTATGGAGCAGCTCATTAGTGAGGAAAGATTTAGGGCACTAGGCCTGCTTTGAAGAGCCTAAATACCTAGTTGGGAGATATATATATATATTTGGGCGAGTTTCTTAGCCTTTTAGTTTGATTCGCACTGTGCAAGGTGGCAAGGGGATGGGGAGGAGAGAGCTCAATTTCTAGACCTGTTTCACTTAAAATCTGGTAGTCATTTGCTTTCCATCTGTTTTACTTCAGTACTCGATGATATTATTGAATACATGTATTTGCTTATGCTAGTTTGAGTCATCAACTCTCCATTTACATTAAGATATGGAATCTTAAACCTTTAGATTAGCATTTCAATGGAGATGTTTATATTTCTGAGCATTGTTAATTGAAAAAAAAAAATGCAAAGAGGACAACCTGTGAGTTGTGTGAGTTGTAGAGCTATAGTAACTCTGGTCTATGAGGCTCCTCCAGTTTCCGTGGTTTCTTGGCTTATACTGTGGAAATAGTATTGGGAGAATGTATAATACAAAAATCTTCATTTTTAAAAAGCAGTTTTTTAAGATCTTTGGAAATTTTCAGAAAATTTCACCCTGCCAGAAAGTCAGATCTTTTGTGCATTTGCTAAATGACTGTCAGAAATCATCCCTTATGGTTGATAATTTAGTTCAGCATCTACGTTGTAAGCTATAGAATGATGCTCTTGCATGTCTTGGATGCAAATACCAACTGTCAAAAGTCCTGGAGCAGCAAAAGCAAGCTGCTCTGCAGGAAGGCAAGTCAGAGGTGGAAGGTGATGGGCAAAGGCAAGGTGGGGGAGGTCACCTCACTGACATGGTGCAGTCTCATGGTACCCAGGCCAAGAGAAGAGAGCAGTTGCCGTGGTGATATGCAGGGTCAGACATGGCCCAGGGATGGCCAGACAAGTCTGCAGTGATGACTTAGGTTCAAGGTGAAGTCAGGGCCAAGAACTGCCAGGTACCTGGCTGGGCACAGGCATTCCTGAAACTTAGCTCAGGCAAGGAACAAAAGTGAGGGCCTGAGCTTAATTGCATCTCCTGAGTGGTGGGGGCCAGGCTCACACTTCTCACCATCTGCCAGATGTATTGAGTATTGCATTTGGTTTGGTTCCATAGAGTGAAGATGGTGGTTATAGCCGTGGCTTTCTTTTGAGAAAATGCTAATATTTTACTTAAGGATGAAGCATGCGTAGAGGAAATATCTTTGTTTTTTTTTTTTTGTTAAACTGTACAATTTTAAGGAGTAGTGAAAGGATAATGGTAACTATAGTCAGTACAAGCCAAGACATCACCTTCTTAGAAATCACAAGCTTGGGATCTACTCTTAAAGCCATGTTGTTTTATTGAGCAGTTATGAAGGTTAACATAGTTTTAATTTAATCTGTAAAAATATGTGATACTTATTAAAACTAAGTTTGTAGTGTTAATTATATTGTGTATTTCACAATAGTTTTCTAGACTTCT
Source organism: Anabacerthia variegaticeps (assembly GCA_035583185.1). NCBI lineage: Eukaryota > Metazoa > Chordata > Aves > Passeriformes > Furnariidae > Anabacerthia > Anabacerthia variegaticeps. The sequence goes on along the minus strand of JAWWEW010000001.1, from coordinate 42,272,317 downwards.
GTGTTTGTGTCATAGGAAATACAGTTCATATTAAATTACTGAATAATATGGAATTTTTCTAGTATGATTGTTAAGTTTTTCATTTTCTTATGAGATGTTAGTGAAATAATACAATGTATCTGAAAACTTTGAAAAGTTAATTTAATTTGCACGTTTCTTTTCCTTCAAACAGATGTTCCGAAATGCATTGGTGAAAATGTTTGAAGCTAAAGACTTGGACTGTGTGTTCCTAGAAACAAACATGAGTATGAAGAAACGGTATCATATGGTATATGAATGCATTCCTCTTCCAAAAGAAGTAGGAGATATGGCTCCAATCTACTTTAAGGTACTTGAAAATGTTTTTTTCTGAAGTCATTTGAATGTATCACAGTTCATCTATTTCTGAAAAACATTTTGATATTCAAGTGCTATTTTTGAAAAGATACGTTCTTTCATCCTGCTTCCTGATCCATTCTTTGATCATATTCCTTGATCTAAAAACAAACCCTGTGAGGTAATTCAGTGTTTCATGTAGTCAGCGGAAGAGCTGTATGTCACCGAGCACTTGCTGCAAGTCCAACTGCACTGGGAAATACTGGAAGAAGGTGAGAGGATTGTAGTCTCTTGAATTGCCTTAAGGATTGCAATGCTTCTCACTTAAGTCCTGTGGTATAAATTTCAAACAAACATACATGTGCCTTGGCAAGCATAAAATGGCAAAACAACTTCATCTGGTTTAAAAAATAGAAATGTATATATTGTTTCATCACCATTTTATTTCAGTAAGCCTCAGTTTTACATGTCTTAGATCTGTGATGAACATTAGACATCATGATAGATACTTCTTCTATAGCTTTACTGTTTTCTTTCCCCTAATCCTGTAAGAAAAGATTCATTGAAGTTTTTGCCTGGAACTGAGGCCTTTCAGCAACTGGATCATGATCCACCTTTTACCAGTAAATTATTGTATTTGTTCTTTGAAATATTAGTTTTGCTTTCTGGAAATAAAGTGATTGGGTTTTGATGAAGTGGAGCAGCAATATGATGAACAATGCAATAACTTTTACCACATTTGAAAACTTCCACCTGTTAGAGCTGACTAGTGTGCTTCAGGTCCTGGTAAAACTTGTGGGTTTTTTTCTGAGTACTCAAGGAAGGAGGAAGAACAAGATTTAATGCAATGTCATTTGCTTGAAACTTTTTATTTGGAAGTTTCTACCATTAAAATATACAGAAAAAGAAATTTAAAATGCACATATACTATGGTATACCCACTTCTCTACTATGGAGAACACAGAGTCAGGTTTAAAGGTTTTTGGGGGCAGTCAGCCTTTTAAGCTGGATTCTCCTCTTACTCTTTAAAAAAAAAAAACAGATTAATATAGTGTAATGAATTCATAAGAAGTTTTGTATGTGATGAGTAAAAAGAGCTTGTGACCTTGTAGTTGCAACTTGTTAGAGGTAATTTGTGTCAAACAAAAGTTAAATCTCAAACAAAAAACTCCAGAGGAACTGAATTGAGTGAGTCTGAAGATATTATATGATGTCTTTGTAAAGTAAATGAGTTGTGGAAATCAGAAAGGTTACCAAAAATAAAGTTACTTTTTTAAGAAGTAATGGTTACTTGCAGTACAATGTAGTCCACTACAGTTGGTTCTTTGCTTGCTCTGTGTAGGACTATTTTCACATTTAGATAAAATGATTTTACAGAAAGCCATAATGGAGTCTGATGAAGAGTGGTCCATGAACAAGAAGTTAATTGATCTTTCTTCAAAAGATGTTCGGAAATCTGTAAGTAATGAAATGTATTGAACACCAAATTTCTCAGCAAAGTCTTCTCATTTTTTTTCATTACTAACTGTTTCAAAGAGAGAAGAAAGGGAACACAATTAGGTTAGTGCATCAGAAGATGGCATAGGTATGATGAGAATTAACAGTCTGACTGAACTCCTAATATTATGATATTAGGGAAAAGATTCTCATTTATTTCAACAATTGATGGACTGAGCTGCAAGCATTTGTTGAGAACAAAGCTGACACTTTGAGGACATGTACCAGCATAATTTTCTAGATTAAGAATTAAGGTAGATCAAAGATTTGCAAATTACTTTCCTGGAAAAATTATGATGTTTCTTTTTCATTGACCTACAACAGTCATTTGTGTTGCTAAGTTTGTGAAGTGAAAATATAAATAGCATTATGAGTATTTTTTCCTAAAACAAGGGAACAGTGATCTCTCTGTCTCCTGGATACTGAGCTGAAACATCTTTGTATAAACAAACCTTAAAGGAACAATGCTGGATCTGTTAGGTTCAAAGATTGTTCCATCTTTTTCATATTGAAGTGGAATATGTATGTTATATAGACTTTACCACAAGTAGTTTACTACTATTAGTAATAGCACTCGATTTTTGATAGTGTCTTTTAGTAAATATAGCACCTTTTCAGTAAAAAAAATATTGTACTTTGGAAGAAAGAAGAGATGAGGTTTAATAACAAGACATGAAGCCAGAGACAACAAAGAGGGAGATTGAGTGCAGAAGAGTAAGGGATGCAATTAATTTGCAACAGGGGTTTAGGGCAGACTTTGAATTTAAGGTGGGTGTAAAGAGAAGACAGAATAAGTATGTTTGGGATATCTTCTGCTTGTTGTTGTTTCAGAACAGGAAAAACCAACAACTATCACAAATAAGTGAAGTATAATTTTCTTGACACATGGTAAGGCATTAGGACATCAGAGTTCTTTAAGAGTCAGCCTAGCCATACCTTTTTGTGACTATTATTTACTCATTTGAAGGTAGGCCAGTTTTCAGAATAAGTCAGGATGGTTTTTTAACACAATGTGTCTGAGTGTAAATTGTTACACAGTTGTGTGATTTTAACATTTTTTTAGAGTAATAGAAATCAGGAAGATCAGGCAGTATAGTTTATAGGCAGAGCTGAGGTTTGGGAAGTTGGAGAGTTGTATTGGGAGAGGGTGGTACCTGGAAGGGAGGTCAGACATGGCTGAGACATCACCTAAAGGGTGGATTGTATGCAGAAATTGTGACTGTAGTGTCCAGAGGTAGAACTAGAGCATCCAGCCCTTGCACAGCATCAAGGCTTTCTTTGCTTCTCATTCTGCTCCCTGTAGCAAGGGAGCTGGGGATGAGCTGTGGGCTGGGAGGGGACACAGCCAGGAGAGCTGACCCAGCAGCCAAAACACTGGCAAGCTGTCAACACTGGTTTAGGCAGCAGTCTGAAAATCAACACTATATGGGCTGCTTTGATGCAAATTAACTCCATCCCGCTCAGACCTGATGCTTTGCTTGACACAAATAAGATAAAGCTGACCTTTTTCTTAAGGTGTCACCTGCCAACCCATTTTTCCTTATTTAATAATTTTTTAAAGTCCATTTAAAATGCTTTATGTTTCTGGCTATGCTGCATTGCTCCTCTGTATTAAATCTTAATTATTTTTAGTGTCAATTTTCAAGCAATACATGGAACATGCCTCATGAAAATTGTGTAGCTGTTTGGATTGTAGCAGAGGAAATGCTTATGAATTGGAGGCTTTGTAAATGTTATCAGTACAGGAACATTCTCAACAATTAAAAGAGTGGAAAATAACTTGTTGCTGTGAAACAGCAGAAATTACTTGCAATACTGTAGCAATAAATGGATCCCCTTCTCTCTGTCAGCCTGGAAGGTCTTTGTTGTGGCAAGATAGTCACCTTCTCCTCTGTAGGCTGACTGAATTATTGACCTACCTGATTTGGCAAGTTAATGACAACTTCCAGTCATGTATTTTCCATAGAGATGTTTCCTCTTCCCCCTCAGTGTCAGTGTTTTCACTGGATAAATATTTCCTGTTATCACTCGACATCTTACCTTTAATAAATGCAACTTGCTAGTGGTTGTCTTAAAATTTCTACTAAACCCATGTAATTCAGAGATGTGGAGTGAGGGAGGCATTTGCTGTGTGTGCCTACTGCTGCCTGGTCTCTCCCCAGTGTCTTACCTAGTGCTGCACGGTGGCCTCTGGAGGTCCTGCCACCCCATAAATCATCTCTTCCATGTCTTTTTGTCTAATTGCTGTGTGTTGTTCTTTCCCCTTCTCTGTTTGCTTTACTGTTTCTCTCTTGCAGTGTTATACCACACGTAGTTGGTTTCAGAGGGGGTTTAAAATAAAACATTATAGTATCAATTGCAAAACCGTGTTCAAATTCATTCAGTTGTGGAGGGGTTGGTGAAATTTAACACTTTGTGAAACATCTGAAAATGTGGTTTTGCACATACAGGTTCCTAAAGGATTACCATACTTTTCTGTGGACTTTGGCCTTCAAGGAGGATTTGCTCATGTGATTGAAGATCAACATAATTTCCCATATTACTTTGGGAAGGTATTGTTACGTAAAAGATTAATTTACCAATTATACTTTGTTTTGGAAAATTTAAGTAATTAAAACAGATGCTGCCAGAACGGTTACTTTGATGTACCCTATCTCAGTTTATTATCTGTCTTTTCATGGTGAGTCATTTTAACTTGGCTTGTTGAATAAAGGAGCGGTTGGTTTTTTCACTAGCTGATACTCAGACTGTGATTCTAAATTCATGTTTCTTTTGAATTAATAGGAACTATAGATAATTGACATTATAGATATATAATCGTATAGATGGAAGATACTTGCATCTGATTAAGAGTTTCCATGGCCATAGTATCGACATACAGGTGCACTGACTCCTGTTTGTATAAATTAGGGTGCATACACATACAGACTCACAGGCAACTCCAACACAAATCCTGATCTGGTTAAGTTACTCCTCGTGGTATACAGTGTATAGTATACACAGGAAGAGCTTTAAAATTAAGAGTCAGTATTGCAAAAACACTAAGAGTGATTGGGGAGAAATATAACACCAGAAAGAGCAAAGTGGGCAGCTTGCTTTTTCTGACCATACCTTAGTCTCAAATGTGCAAATACATTAACAGTCTTACAATTTTAGGATATTTAAGCAGTGCATCAATATGCTGTGCTTAAAAGAATTTTGCTGAGGTAACCATCTAACAGCTACAGTTCTATTTTTGAAATTGTCCTATTTTTTAAATTGGTATATTTTTCAGAAT
>JAWWEW010000001.1:42203954-42267128 GCA_035583185.1 Anabacerthia variegaticeps | reverse complement strand
TTAAAATTAAGAGTCAGTATTGCAAAAACACTGAGTGACTGGGGAGAAATATAACACCAGAAAGAGCAAAGTAGGCAGCTTGCTTTTTCGGACCATACCTTAGTCTCAAATGTACAAATACATTAACAGTCTTACAATTTTAGGATATTTAAGCCGTGCATCAATATGCTGTGCTTAAAAGAATTTTGCTGAGGTAACCATCTAACCAGCTACAGTTCTATTTTTGAAATTGTCCTATTTTTTAAATTGGTATATTTTTCAGAATTTCAAGCTTTAATTAGCACTTGACGAAAACAGACAATTTTATAGTTTGAAAATGCATATTTCTTTATTGCATTGTAAAATAGTGTTAAGTAATGTGATAATTTTACATTTCCTATTATCTATCTTTGTTCTACTTGCAAAGGAAATTATTGGTGGCATGCTGGACTTGGAACCACGGCTCTGGAGAAAAGGAATCAGACAGAACTTTGAAGAACAGAGGAAGAAGGTGTTGCAGTTTGCACAGTGGTGGAAACCATATGACTTTACCAAAAAGAAAGAATGAGAACAACCCTGCAGTCAAGAACTATATAAGCCATGAATTACATTAAAGGATACTTCATATGTTAAGAATAACACCAATGTGTTTTGTGTTGCTAATATATTTTTAAATACAGGATATTGTTTAATTGCTGATTTTCTGTTTCTGGTTTGGACATTTTGGATCACATGAACTTGCAAGACTGACAAACCAGAATTGTACATTGGGTTTAATTTTTTCTTTTTCAGCTGAGCCAAAAGAATAATATCCATGCGGTCATTGGAGTTCAAAATATAACTTTTGGAGTTTTTGCAATCTTTGAGACAACAGATTTTTTTTATATTGTATTTTGCCAGTGCTTAATTATCATGGTGACCTTTTGTAGAAAATGGTGTACATTTTAAGAACATTTTGATTAATACAAATACATTGTTACAGAAGAAAACTGTACAGAAAATAATTCTCTGATTCTGAGTCCTTGTGGTCTTTGAGTTGAGATCATTGCAGTAACACAAACAATCACAAAGGGTGTGGTTGATAAACCTGCTGTTGTCTCCCTGCACAAGAATTACTGCAATTTTTCATACTTTGAAGCACAAAGGATGACGAGACAGTCCATAGCTGGTGCCAAATGACAGTTTTAATGATAACAGTTACTTTTGATAACAATAAAAAAACAAAGAAAGGGTGGAAGAATGTCAAAGGGAAACACTCTGTCCTTACCAGCAAATAAAATCATCACAGAGATCTTCCCGGGTGTCTCTTTATCCCCTGGGCATTCCCTCTAGTGCCACAGGTGGTTTGCAGTAATACTTTGCAGTAATAGTTTTCATCAGGGCCTGCTCAAACTCCCTGCTGGTGGTTCCTGCTTGTGATGCTGCTAGCACTGATAGGAGCATGCTCTGATCAGAGGCAAGAATTGCGCTTCAATTGATTGTTAAGTGTGGATGTTACTAGGAAATGCCTGTCTGCCATATTATTCGCTAGGTTTTGGAGTTTTTTGGGTGTCATTGTTACAAAAATGGGGGTAAGGAAGCATGAGGAGGAAAAAGATGGTTCTTGCATCAGTGTCCACCACTTTCCATGGGAACCCGGCTTGGCCTTTACAGGTGCAGAGCTGGGAGAACAAGGAGAACAGGAGACAAGGACAGAAGCACGTGGATAGAAACATTGCCACAACATCCTCCCAGTGTACAAGGGAAAGGGTGCAGGCTTGTGAACAAAAGGCTGCAGTGAAGCAGGGAAAGGCTTCTGACAGAACATGGAAGGCCCTTGGCATAGGAAAGGTTAAAGCCTTGTGCAAGTGTTTCAACACGCGTCCTAATCTTTTCCTGTTGAACGATTGCTTGGTACAGCTCTGTTAACTGTTGTGGTCTGCTCAGAATAAGAAATGGATCACTAAATGTTACAGAGTTCAATAAGTGTTTGTTTCTAGTCCCTTGGTGGTCTTTTGCAACTTTCCTGAAGGGCTAGTACTTTCCTTGTTCCCTCACCAGCTGCCACGTTTTGGCAGATAAGTCTTTTAGAGATAGTAATCTGCTGTGTTATGAATTATTTTCTCTAGGATCTTAGTAAATTGGTGTCAACTGCAAGAAAAATAACTTAAAAATAAGTCTTCGTGTTAATGTTAGTGATTTAATGTATTATTTATATTGTGTTCACCAGGAAACCATGGATAAAAGGGACAGTTCTAACTGTTCTCCAGTAACTTTTGATCTTTCTTAGGCTACTGGACAGATTGGATAGTAAATATGAGGTGAAATAGCAGCTGCTAGTAGTTGCTTAGAATGTGATAATGCTGAACTAAATTTAGGTAGAGTGTAGTCTTTGTTTGTGTAAAACGTGACTGAAAATTGTTTTCTTCAAAAGCATATGTTGCCTCCGGTCTCATCTGCCCCCTGGGAGGATAGCTGGAAGCAACAGAGGTTGCTGTCTTTTAAGGCCATGGAAAAGTCTTTATCCAGTCCTGTACTAGAAATGCAATTTTTCTAACTGATATCACTTCTCTGAGAATTTGTGTTCCTCAAGGGAAGCACTGTTTTTCACAAAAGTTATCTAACTGGTATGTAGAAAAGTCCTCTGACTCATGGTGCATACATTATTATCCTGATTTCAGCAAAACTACTGATACTCTTTGGACAGAAAAGACTCTGAAACATGGAATAAAGGTAACTCAAACTAGTGATACAGGAAAATGTTTTTTTACCCTATTATAAGTTTTCAGAATGGGAGACTGTGCTTACCACATTTGCTAAGAATAGTATCTTGTAATTGGTCACAGACCAGTCATGCATATCTTGGTTAAGCTGTTCCTCTTCATAAGTATCTCTAAATATTCATGAGGCCATGACAGTCGACACAGCTTGTTAGGGCACTTGTGGAAGGCATGGTATGCTTAGACCTCAGTCCTTACTCTTATAAATATTAAAATATTTTAAATAAACCTGCTTCGCCCAGAGTAACACCCAGTGCCTAAATTCTTTGGCACTAAGAGGTGGAAAATGTAAATTCAGGTGTCTTCAGGGAGAACAGGGATTGGAAGCTGGATATCTTACACTGTTGTAAATGCACATCTCTGTACTCTCCTGTGTAACTCGGGTGGAAAAGGGTCTTCTCCCTTCAGGTGAATCTATATGTTTGATTTAACAGGTGTTAGAACATATCCATGTCCTGCTCTGTCTTACAGAAAGATCATATAATATGTGCTGCTACTCTTCTGCACAGTATATGGCATAAAATGCAATGTTTCCCTGATACCGAGTCAGCTTTTTCCTAATCTGAGGACTCACCCTTTTTTTGTATTCTCTTGCTATGCTGAAGGAATTGTGTCCTCACTTTCTTTCCAGGTCTCTCAGCAGTTTTAGGGAAGGGTGCTGCACCAGCACAGCTCTGTTACTGCTGTTTGATCAAGCACTTGATGAGGCCTGAGCAGGAACTCAGAGTCTTTATTCAGTTATGTTTGCCACAGAATTCTCTAGGAGTGAGCCAGAATGGATGCTGTGGTTAAGCAGATATCCCTCAAGCCTTGATGCCTTGGAGGTTTGCTGTGTGGTCTGTCTTGGAGTAGAAGAGCTAAACAGGCTCCAGTGAGATGTTCATGTTCTTTGCTTTTCCTCAGACTGTTCTATTCAGCCTGGGTACCCCCCAGGCCCATGTGGTTGCTGTAGAAAAGCTGCCTGAAGCATGAGTCTTCATGTTAAGGAACCACATTTGGATGTTATTATTCTTGCTCAAATTGAAGGAGAGCACTGCGAATTTGTACCACACCATTAGCCACAAAATGAAGTGCAAAATGGTGTCATTATTCTTATCTCTAGCCAGTAGCTGATTGATGTCAGGGTGATTGCCTGAAGTCATCTGCTGATGTAAACGGAGGTAATGAAGAACGAGATTGTTGTTAGCTGGGGTGAACTCAGTGGAACTGAAGTGGAAAGCAAGAATTTCTGCTAGTTATTGGTGTTCTTCCAAGTAGGTGCTTCTCATTTATGCCCATATTCCACTTGTTTTTCCCTTCTCCTTTTGTGTTCTCTTTTGGAATAAGGCTGTGAGATGCTGCGTTTAGTACAGTTTCGGTGTAACAGTGGTGCATTGCTGCCTTGTACTTGTCAAAAGATCTGGAAGAAGACTGTGGATTTTTGTTGCTTTGCTAGAAAAACAATGACATTTGATTTTAGGTCTGTTTGGGCTAATTTTTTTTTTTCCCAGTTAGTTCATGAATCGAAACGAGTTATTCTCAGAGTCATAATCAAATGTAATTTAGTGAGATTTTACATAGAGGGTTCAACCAACTGATTTTAAACTTTATACATGTTCAGAATGGAAAACAACATGTTAAAATTAATAGTAACTGTCACGTCAGAAGTTCACCAGTCTCTTGAAATCTATGAAAGAAGAAAAATTTTGATGAGTCCCTTGAGGGTTCTGTCTTTGGTTGAAATTTCTTGAGCATTTCCTGTTTTCTGCATTTGTCTTTTTATCCTTAATCCATGTTTTCTCTTTCTAATTCCATCTGGACTGTGGATGAAAAGTCATGGAGACAGAGGCTGCTATATTCTTACATTAAGAGTAGCTGGTTTTGAAACTAGATATTTAATACCCTCTTTAAAAGTGCCATTTTTAGTCCTCACAAATCAAGACAACCTAATCCAATGTGAAGAAACGGACATTAGAAATCGAGTCTTGTGAACATCATAATTCTTGTGTGCATGTTGATGTATCTGTGTGGTAATACTAATTTTCTAGATGTTGCACTTGTTTATGTTGTTAAAAGTGAGAAGCAAAGCAACATACTTCAAAGAAGTCATGCAGCTGCACCCTTTAGAAGGATGTTGGTGTAAATTTTACACATCCACATGCTCCCCCCCTCCCCCCCTCCTCAAGTTAAGAACCACTGGAAGTTGGTTTTAAAAGAACATTTAGTCTTTCCTTTGGTGCCAGATTTCAAAGCTAATAATTCAGTCCCAGGATTGTCCCAGGGAAATCTCTGACAAAGAGTTATCTATCATTGTCAAATTTGATGCATTTGTAGTTTTAAACATGGTATCCTGCTTGGTGATCAGTTGTGCATAACTGCCCTGTTATCTCTGTTTATTCTGAACTTATGAAACTCTAGAACTATATTTTAAAAGGACTGCATAATTGCAGGAGATCTTTACCTACAAAAATCTTTACCCTAGAGAGCCTAGAGTCGCATCACCCAACACAAAATGAGTGTGTTGGTTACATTAGAGCTCTTGGTGTGTGAGTAGTTGTAAAAAGTTTATTTCTTGGTGCCCAAGCTTCATGTGGCCTTATACATGTGGTCCAAGGACATCTGGCAGTCTGAAATGATGCTGTTGAGCCTGCTTTAAGTTCTGTAATAGAACTGAAAATACATCATTATTTTAAAATTTTTAGCTTTTGTAAAGCAAGTACCCTAGAGCATACATGCAGTAAAACTCAATTTTAACAAAAACCCACAAGCATAATTAACCTTCTAGAATAAAGGGGAAGGCATTCTTCATGGATCGCGATCTTTGAGGGTCATATTTTTATTCAAGGTTCTCTGTTTTGTGATTTCTGGCCATTGATGCACAACTCTTGGTCACCTGGCAGTGTAGAATGAGAGATAGGTACAGTTTGGTTTTGAGATCAGACAAGATGACTTTTCAAAGTCTCTCCCAGCTCTTTCTGCTATAATTTTAAGATCTTATTTAAATCTGATATTTTATATGAAAATGTCTTGGAACAGCCATTGTAAGACAAGATATGAGCAGCTAACAGCTGATAAGTATTTAATGGGGCATAAATACATAGTTACCACTGTACAGCTTCTCCATCGCTGTTGTCACAGGTTTACAAGGCTTCATTGGGGAATGCCAGTGGATCTCTAATGTCTCTAGATGGTTTTTGTAGCCAGCTCCAGGTGTGTGCTTTGTAGTTGTTTGAAAGCATTACAGCTCTTCCAACTCTTCCATGTTCTGCCTTATAGTGCAGAACAACTCTGAATGTTGGACCACAGCTCAGTAGGTCTGAGAACTTGCCTCTGAGGTGGAAGGTGGTTAACAATCCTAGTGGCTTTATGGATGATGGCATCTCCAACTGGAACTGAGTATGTAGCCTTTTAGTTTAGAGTTAACATGGGCAAATGGAATGAGAAATGGTGACATTGTGCTCTTTCAGTCCATTTCCTTCTTTCCTGGCTGCTGTTGCAGGACTTAGGTTTTCATTATCTTGTCTGAGCTGCTCTTTCATTAGGTAAGTCGTCTTGGCGATACTTGCTAAGACTTAGCAAGTACTTGCTAAGACTGGCTGGTTCAGCCACTCAGCAACTAAAACTGACCAGTCTATACTACAATATTGGGTCTTTGCCTGAGTCACCCTCTCCCGTGGTTGACGGTGAGGGTTTGCTGTTAAATAGCTGGAAAGGTACAAAACCTGGCATTCCTGCTGTTCATTAGAGTAGTACCAACACTCTGGGTCTCTGTGTGACTGTGTGTATTAGGATATGCACTGATTACGCTTAGGGAATGACTGCTGAGTCTTAATATGATTTCACCAGAGTTACGCTGGGCTTTACACCATTAAATGTATCAGAATGTGTCCCTTATCATGAAGAGAAAGTAGTTTTAAGTACTTGAAAGGACTTAGAGCTTACTTGTTCATGTACTTAATCTGCTAACACTGGATTTATGACATGTATTAAGTGAACGTTAAGCTTTTCAGAAGTGGTTTGTGGCATTCATAGAATCAGAGGGGGAGGACAGGAGGGAATTTTATCTACTTGATCCAAAGAGAATTCTAGTATATTTGTGGCATTCCTAGATCCCTTTTTCATCATGAAACATTTGTCTTCATATCTTTAATCTTAGTTATCCATGATTCAAGTTCATTATTTATTGTCTGTTATGAATGTGTGAAACATTATTTCAGCCTCTGGAGGCTCCTTTTACTTGTCTAAAAGCTGCAGTTAAGTCATCTCCAAATTCTCATCTTCAGGTTAAACCGTGCATTTTCTTTCAATGTTTTCCTGTAAGTTATGTTTTTCTATTCTTATCATTCTTTTGTGCTCTAGAGTCTCTCTGGTTCATTAAGATGGGAGGTGATGGAAGTCTTTAGAGTGGATATGATATCTCAATGTGATGTTGTCATTGTGCCTGATATGAAGGGGTTACTGCCATTCTTGGTGGAATATCTTCCCATTCAGACACATCCCCCTTCCAGTGCAGTTTGCCTATTTCAGAAGACTATGACATAGTGCAGCCTATGACTCTGTAATCTTCAGATCCTCTCCTGCTCTCAAGTTAACAGTTTGCTATTATAGCAAGTTATACCCAAGTCTGCATTCTTCCTCTTAGGTTTTTTTGGTTTTGTTTCATTTTGCTGAGATAATTCTGAATTCTACTTTTAAACTTTTTTTTTTTACACCCACTTGAGTCATCTGCAAAATTAAACAGCAGTGCTATGTTGCAGCAACCAGAAAATGATGCCACATCCATGTGCACCCTGCAGTATTTGTGTGTACTGGCTAAACTGTTTCCCTGCTGTCACTTTTGTTGTTGCTGGTGGACTTGCTTCAGCTTCTGATCCCATTATTCTTGCTATGGATGTGGGTGCTGTGGGCATCTCAAGCAGCAAATGCAACAGGAAGGGTTGCTTTACTAGAGTCAGAAACTAGTTATAATCTGGGAAAGGTGAGATGGAAATGAACTCCAGGATTATATTCTGTTTTTCCACGGGGAGAAATGGGCTGAAAATCAGACATTGCTTTGATACCATTCCCTTTCAGAATCATCTGCCTGGCTGTGCCCCCTCCCACTCTCTTGCACACTCCCAGCACTGGGGGGACAGAGGGAGAAACAGGGAAGGCCTTGATGCTGTGCAAACACTGCTCAGCAGTGCCTGAAACTTTAGTGTGCTATCAGCATTGTTTTGGTCACAGATCTAAATCAGCACCATACAAGCTTTGCCCTATTAACAGGTAGCAAGAGGGCTACCACCCAGCAGGAGTTTTGAGAGGCTTGGCTAAAATGATGTGTTCTTGCAGTAATTTACAGACAGTTTGGTTGAATTTAAAAGTATATACTGCTGACCATTCCTGGAAACTCTTGGGAAAATGTTATCTGTAATTAAAACACAGATTCAGAATTTTAAAAGCCCTAAGCAACTTAATATGCTTTAGAAGGTAGAGTGAACAGAGAATTTGTCTATTATCTCTTTTTAAAAACAGCACATACTTCTCAAGAGGTATCTGTCCTCCAGCTCCCCACTTTTATTGAAGTGTAGTCTTCTGTGGGAAGCTTTTGGGTTGTTTTCTCTTTAGATCAAAAATATTTTGGCCAGTATTAGAACAGAAACAGATGATAGGGAATTCATCTCACACCTGTGTGTATATAGCTGTCTGGAAGACTGTGGATAAATAGCATTTTATATTTCCTAGCAAATATGAAACCTTTTAAAAACTTTGTTATAGCTGGGGAAAAGAAAGAATAGCATCCTCCAAGGAAATCTTAATCCTCAGGACCTTGATCTTTACAGCTCTCTGCAAACATTAACTGTGTATGTCTGAAAGCTTTGACAAACACAGCTCCCTCTGCCAGCTGTGAATCTACCGTCCCTTTGGACTGAGTGAATTTGCCCCCACGCCTTTGCACATCCCCTGCCTCAACCCAGTGCTTGGGCTTTGGGCTGCTTAGAGCACCTAGAAAGTCCTCTCAGATCCCAGCTCCTTGTGCACCCCTGAGATCCCATTCACTTCAGTTGAAAACATAATCCTTGAGGTTTTTTTCTCGAACAGTGTTTAAAATGAGTTATGACTGCGCAGTCAGATATTTTTAGCTTCTGTGCAGAGCTTCCAAATCAAATCCTGATGGGAACTGCTGTCTGCGATAATTTTGTTGTCTTCCTCTCCACTAATAAAAAACAAGTAGCGTCTTGCAGTTAAACAGTGTGGTTTTCTTCCTTAGTATATTTTTTATACAAATCAAACAGGAATACAGGTAGATGAGAACAGTAATATGATTCTGGTGTATTAAATAATTAACTTAAAAAAGGTCAGTGAGTCCCTGCCCAACAAAACAGCAGTGCTAGAAAGCTTGGATTGTTTTTTAATGATGGGAAATGAGGATATGCAAAAGGCATGTGAGCTGGGTGGTGCAGCTGACACAACAGAAGGACAGGATGCCATGTGGAGGGGCTGGACAAACTTGAGAAGTGGGCCTGTGAGAAGCTCATGAAGTTCAACAAGACTAAGTGCAAGCTGCTGCATCTCGGTCAGGGCAATCCCAGACACAGTCATGGACTGGGAGAACGAGTCACTGAGAGCAGCCCAGGTGAGAAGGACTTGGGGGTGCCGGTGGACAGAAAGCTGGACATGAGCCAACAATGTGCACTCACAGCCCAGAAAACCAGTTGTGACTTGGGCTGCATCAAAAACAGCGAGGCCAGCAGGGCGAGGGAGGGAGTTCTGCCCATCTACTCCACTCTTGTGAGACCCCACCTGGAGTGCTGCATCCAGCTCTGGGGTGCCCAGCACAGGAAGGACATCAACTCTTAAAGTGGATCCAGAGGAGGCCATAAAGATGATCAGAGGGCTGGAGCACCTCTTCAATGAAGGCAAGCTGAGAGAGCTGTTGTTCAGACTGGGGAAGAGAAGGCTTCAGAGAGATGTTACAGAGTCTTCCAGTGTCTGATGAGAGCCTGCAAGAGAGCTGAAGAGGGATTTTATATGAGGACATGTAGTGGTAGGACAAGGAGGAATGGCTTTAAACTGAGAGTAGGTTTAGATTATCAGCAAGAAATTCTTTACTATGAGGGTGGTGAGGCACTGCAACAGGTTTCCTCGAGAAGTTGCAAACGCACCACCTGTGAAAATGTCCAAGGGTGGGTTGGATGGGGCCCTGTGTGACATGGTCTAGTGGGTGGCATCCCTGCTCATGGCAGAGGCATTGGAAGTAGATGATCTTTAAGATTCCTTCCAACCCAAACCATTCTATGATTCCAGTTCACCATTTCTTGCTCTTGATTCGCAGAGGAGTTGCACAGTATGTGAATTTGCTGTGCCATCTGGACGCTCGCTTTTCCCATCCATCTTCAAGCTTCTTTATCATATTTGGTTTCTGCGAATTGCTGTGATTTAAACATAAATAATTTTTTTTTTTTTAAAGTATCAGAGATGTCAAAACACAAGGTAGGGATAAGGATTTCATCTAAACTAAAAGGAAGGGGCTAGTTTGCAAGATGTTTGGCCAACTGGTGGCAAAACTGGGCTTTATTTACATTGGAGAACAGATACCAGTGGCAACATTGCCTTCCGACTGGTGTCTGCCACCTTCATCTGCAAGGGCTCAAAAGGCAGAAACAGAATGAAAATATCAGAGGCCACATTTGCATTCAAGGAGATTTGGGGCTCTGAAAAAAAAAAAAGGATGTTTTCCTCTGGAAAAAAAATTGAAGGGGTTGGATCAAGATGTTGAAGGATGAGCAAAGTTACAAATACACGGCCTGTTACAACCCAAACTGGTAACACTGGTGATAGTTGCAGCATCCTTCATTTGTTTAGCTGCTGTTATACCAGCATATCTGAATGCGTGTGATGTCTCCAGCCAGTTATGGCAGTGCCTGAGGTGCAGTAGCATACCCTGCTACTGGAGGATCTGGAGTCTTAGAGAACTGGCTGAAGAGTGTTTTTTTGGGAATTGTACAGGTGGTGTGATTCTGTTTTGGAGCAATGGAGTGCACTAAATCACCCTCAGAGTCCCTCGTTGCCCATGACCTAGGTGTTTTCTAGGAAATTTGCACACCTCTTTGCTTGACAGTTCAGTTATTTTGTCACAGGAGTGTAGGATTAGGAAAGGGATATATTAGTCACCGATTCCGGGGGACCAATCCACTAGTACTGGTCTTGACTGTCCATATTACAATCCACTTACACAGCAAGTCTAAACAAAAAGGGATTTGCAGAGATTCAGAAAAACTGTAAACAATTGCAATTTTGTAGGAAAAAATCAAGAGAATATAAAAATGGCATGTTGGAGATTTCTCTTGTGGAACAGATGCTACTTGGGAATAGAGTATGAGTCATGATACAAAGCGTCAAGAAGTCAGGCAACTGCTAGCCATGAATGTGGGTGAAAAAAAGCATCTGTACAGGTTTCCAGTGTCACTTACAGATGCAGAACATCCCATCTCTTTTTGTAACCTTTTTCTGGTGTTTCACAGGAAAGAAATAATCCAGGAATCAGTTTTACACAAAAGGAGACTAAATTCAGTGTGATTACTTTGGGACAAAATTGTCAGCAACCTCAAACATCCAGCAATTAATGTAATTTAACTGAAAAACTCTACCACACCCTGCATAAAAGACTGTGTCATTAACAAGTATTTTGCTAGTAACAGTACAAGTCCCCTTAATGAAGGCTTTTGTTAAAAGAAATCTTTGTTTCTCTGCTGCTCATATAGTTTTCCTTGTTTTAATCATCAGGTGATTCCTCAGTTCTGATACTACAATCCTGTGGTGTTTTTGCAGATGCGGCTGCATTATTTAGGGCAATAAAATGGTGATGCTTCATTTTCTTAAATTAGCCTATCTGCATTACTTGGGTTACACTTCTTTGTGCAACTTCTGGTTGATGTGTTTTAGATGATTTCTGGCTGTACAGGTTTAATTGCATGGTTTTGTTGTTGGTTTTCTTTTTTTCCCTGCCCTGTAACATGTTGCCTGCAGCATCTGCTGAGTTGAGGGTGCCAACAAGAGTGCTTCTCCTGCGTAGTGTCATGCTTAGCTTCTCTGCATGTGAATCACTCTTAGTTAAGCAGACTGGCACTGCCTGATCCTGGGGGCTTCTCAGAGACCTTTGCTGTTCCCTTTCCTAATAGATGGGGTCTCAGGGACAGGATGTGTTCATTGGAGATGGGGTTATTGATCCCTCTTCTGAAGTGAGACCCTTGAGATCTTGGGGAATATTCTAAAAACTATCACTCACCTTCTCAGGGAGCATGTTTCGCATCTGGATCAGCTTATTAAGGATATTTACTAATGAAACCCCAGTATGGTGACACAGCAGCCAATTACTTTTTGCACTGAGTTCCCACTTGTTTAATGACTGACAGCAGGACCTTTTAAAACTGCAGGCCTGACAACTTCATGTTAAATCTGTTATTTCAGTTTAGTCTTTAACAGCACATGTAAACCCCAACCTGAATCCCCAAATATAATCGCATTACAGACCAATTATTCTGCTTGCTGAGTCACTTTGTCAGTTTGACAGCATGCCTAGCAGAAAATTTCGATTCCTTTCAATTCTTTGATTAAAGAAATTAATTAATTCAGAGTTTTATTTTGTTTGGAGATATGAAAGTCTGACTCTCCCACTGATTTGCAGTCACCATTTGAAGCTGGAGAGTTCTCTTGTGGTAAACGTAGTGAGCAGTCACAATTCTGGGTGAAATCCTTCTTATTGACTTGCTGGAGCACAGATCCCTGGCCTTCCTATATATGAGGGCCAGCTCCCAGATCATTGCTTTTGTTGGCCAGAGGTCACACTGTATTTCACTCTAGCAGCCATGAGTGGCCAATGCAACAAGTAGTCATAAAGAGGGAGTTAGTCCTTATGTAGTATGTCTTCCTGTTGGATTATTATTTAAAACAAATATACAAAGAATAAAAAGATGTGTAGACAGTTTGGAGCTGGGAAAGAATGTTATAGACTTGAAGTTAGCAAATATAGTGTTTGATCTTCAGAGGATTTGGTTGCTTAGAAAAGTTGAGAATCTGCATCCTGCAGTGAAGACTGAGAACTGTTAGGAGAATGGTACTGTCATAGTCTCTATTTGATACATTTTTCTACTCATTATAATGGGAAAAGAATAGTATTAGCATTGGCATTTTGAAACAGTTTCTCAAGTACAAAAAATACATTATGATTTAGAGTTTATGAATGTTGTATTGCGTTGTATTGGCATGCTACACACTGAATTGGCTGTTGTGCTGGTGTTTGCCCAGTCACATAATTAGGCCACCCATGTCATAAGGAGTTAAAAAGCCCCAAAACTCAAAAAGCCACAAAGCAGAGGAAAGTTCATACTTTTCACTCCCATTTTGCTAATGAGGAAGGACCCACAGGAAGATCAGAGCTGGTGGGGCTTCCACTTAGCACTGTGCAGTCCCTCCTGTGCAGATGTGGTCAGCACAGGGCACTGTTTGATAGAGGGATGATAATCCACTCAAAATTAGGTAAAGTAAAATTATTAGAGGTCTATGTAAGGACATAATATGAATGTGTAGAGGGATAAAATCAGAAGGGCTAAGATGTGAAGTGGATCTAGTGACCTGTAGGGTCAGAAGACAAGGAGAGAACCTTCTGCACCTATGCTAAGAGGAAGGTAAGGAAATCATGGTATCATTCCTGAGTTAGGAAGGATGTCAAATAACTGATGGTGCAAAAAAGATGTGAAGTAATTTTGCCTTCTAACTTTACAAAAAAGAACAATTTTGACCAGACTCTAAACACAATTAAGTTTTCAAAGGAGAAAATCATTGTCATGAATAAGGAAAGAAGAGGTAGAACAAAATGTTCAATAACTCGTATGTCAGTTTCTGAAAAATTAGCAAGAAACTATCTGGATGCTGTAGAATGTTTGGGGGAGATGTGGAAATACTATTACTGCAGACCAATAAATATTTACAGATACATTCAGATACAGTCTGTTTAAAATTGCCTAGACCTATGGCCCATAATTTTTTTCCTGTTCTCAAGGGCCTTTAAAAAAAAAAAAAAAGAAAAATAAAAGAAAGCAAACAAACTTTCAAAGAGAATGCAATTTTTTTTTATATTCTCTTTGTAGGAATTGTCACACTTCCTTAAAAAGATGCCTATTCCTCTAAGCAAAGTTTCAGTAATTCTGCTTTGGGCTTTCTGTCATTATGCAGTCCAAATAAAATTCATCTGTGAAAAAGTTCTTTCAGACAGAGCTTTTCTGCCAAGGAAGAGAGTATAATTTTCACTATCCTCTCGGGGATTTGTGCAGCAGAAAGGTTGTTTTGAAGTGCACAAAACCTGCTCGTTGTGCTGGGTAATTTTGCACCCTCCTGTGGTCATAAGTCTCCTTTTTTTATCCCAAATTCCCTGAAGCAGATAAAACACATTGCTGCAAGAAGCAAAATGTTCAGACTCAGAAAGCTGTCTGTATGGTCTCTTCTTATAATTAAGTAATCCACAGCTGTTTCCAAAAGGATATATTCCAATAACTGCAATTTTATGAAAATTTTCTCCTTCTTTCAACAGTACTCTACCACTTCTGGGAAAAGAAAGATCTCACATGTGACGTTGAGTTTATGCTTAATAAGTACCATAAGCAAGCAGGAGTCCTGCAGTGTTTTCTTGTCACCTTTGACAAGTTTTTTAGCATCACAGAAAAATGGCCCTTGGGATTTAGTAAAATCAAGCTCTGGTTGTGTGTCTGCACCTCCAAGCATCTCTCTTCCTTTTGCTGGGAGCAAGCGCTCTGAGAGGAGAAAGTGCTTTGGTGCTGACGCAATTTATGTATTCTTTCCAAGGTAGCCTCAGCAAGAGGTAGTGAAGTTCTGAGCACCTCCATGGTTGCCTAGGTTTGTTCCCAACTAGATCACAGAACTGCTTGAAACTTTGCCTGCATGTGGAAAGAAATATCCTTCAAAAGTCCATCAGCATCCTCAGGAAGGGAACCTGATCTGTGATTGTAAATTGAGGTACTTCAAACAAGACTCCTTGGACACAGTTTTGACATTGACCTTTCCTCCCCTGAGAAGCCGCCAAAGGCAGTGTTACCCATGCTGGCAAGCAATCCTCAGCCTTTGATTCTTCTATAACCATCAGAATTTGCTTGGAAATTGATTCTGCAGTTTGACTAAGAAATGCATCAATAAGCATAGGCTTTTCACTACTCAGTGGTGAGATGCAAGGAGTAGAACATATCTCACCTTAAATATAGGGGCGGGGGGCGGGGATTTAGCACCAGCGTAGGGAAGATGTCTAAACTCCTTTTACAGTGAGTAGAATTGAGAGTGATTCAGTCTGCTGAGAGTGGGTGGTGTTTTTGGGATGAGTCAGTGGACTCCAAACCATGTCCTGCCTGGCTCTCCACAAGCTGTGATGGGAACTCGGACACCAGCCTCACATGTAGACACCTGCACTGTAGAAACTTGATTCCAGGAAGGCTGGATTTTAGCCTGTATTTTTGTGCAGAAAATGGTCATCATTATTTTTTACCCCTACAGAGGAGTTATAGTCTATAGAATATAACTTTTCGACTGTGAGTCTTGCAGCAGCCATCAGAACAGTATTGAATTTTCTTGCTCAAAGATATTAGCCAAATCATGTCTTATTAAAGATGGGAAAGTTTAAAATGCTTCACATACTGAATGTTAAATATTTGTTTAATGTTCTAGTGAGGGCTCCTCTTTCTAAAGTCACAGAATCTTAACTGAGGCCAGCCCCAAAAGCTGAGGGTGCATTTTCAGATAAACTAAATATTTCAAAAGTCAAAGGGACTGGACATCTCAGACGACTTGCAGAAGACAAATATTTTTCTAAAAGCACACTAGAACCCAGGAACTTATGCATATCTAACCCGCACCTTGAAACTGGAAAAAAGGCAAGTAAACACCTAAGGGTAAGTAAAAACAAACAAGAAAGGATTTTTTTTTTTTTTAATTATTTGAATGGTCTACAGAGAAAGCAATAGATATGATATATGTGGAATTTTCATGATTGTGTAACTCATGCATGATACTTCCATAAGCAACCTATGAGGATAATGAAACCCTGAAATGGTCTTACATTCCACTGTTCAACACACTTCTTTGGTGTCACGCAGTGCTGGGATCCAGATGATCTCTACGATGCTACTGTCACGTTAGGTTTAGGATGTATGGTTTGTAAAACATTAGCACAACCTTGGAAATGTGAAGAACAGCAAGGAGGTAATTTTAGCAGAACAGGGATTATTTTGACCTTGTATTCAAATCCCCAGTCAAGATGAAGGACCTCAAAGACCATTTTGCTCAAGATGGGGTGAGGCATTGTGCGTGGCAACACGTGATGCTTCTGAAGTGTATTTTTCCTGCCTTTCACATGAAAACAAGGTGATAACACACCAGAGGTGATAGAAAATAAGGAAGGACGCAGACTGGACAGAAGCAATCACATTCCCCTTCTCCTTGTCCCCCTGCCCTTAATGAAAGGAACATGGGAAGAGCAGCATACCTGATTTTTTTTTTTTCTTTCCCCAATTAGGTCGCAGTTAAACATGTGTTCTGCTGAGGTCCAGCTCTTGTGTTCTTCTTGCACAAATGATGTTTCATATTCCATAGGTCACAGCAATAGGCTCTCCCTCCAACTAGTTAAACCCTTCTGTCTTTAATTCTTGCTGAGTTTTATGAGCCATTAAATTTAAGGACTTAAGGTGGGTGGGGGTTTTTTTGCTTTCCCTGGTACAGGCCCCTGAACAGGTGAGATCTCTTGCTTCACACTGTAGTGGGTAATACAACATGACCTGACATTTTCAGTCAAGCTGTCAGAAACCCCAGGGGCAGGGTAGCTCTGGTCTCCTGATTCGTGCTGAGCACAGCCAAGAAGAGGAGTTACTGGCATGAAGCTCTGGGCTCTTATGCTGACAGTGAACCTATTATTTCAGATAGGATATGTATCTTTGGGGGATCTAGTGTTCCTCATGGCTCGTATTTCTGGATGAACTGCAAGAGCATCAGGAAATAAAAGATTTAATAAAAATAACATACAGCTGTAAAGGCCAAGAGTCTGGTTACAGATTCATGACAGCCTACATTTGCAAAAAAGTCTCTTTTTTTCAACTATAGCTCAAAGGCCTGAGAAGAGCCCCTGGCTCCAGACTGAACAGCCCACAATGTGGCATCTGTTCTCCAAAGTTCCCAAACAAAAAGTAGCATAGATATTTCCCTAAGCTTGAGAGGATTACATGTTTGTTATATGAATCTTGACTGCTACTGCAATTGCAATTATAGCAGAAGAATATTTTTGTATCCTTGTGTTTTGTTGTTTTGGTTTTGGCTTTTTTTTTTTTTTAATAACTTTATTCTGGTGGAATGGCTCAGGACTTTGGGAATAATATGCAATGATATTTCCATCTTAGCTTGTTCGTTCCTGATTATATCGATTTCAGACTACTAACTCACTTTTCCATTAACATGATGATTTTATTGTCTAGGAGTTATTTCTTTGATGAAACAAGTGATTTTGAAACAAAAATCCCCAAAAACCAAACATAATTTTATTACTACTTGAGTCTTCAAGAGGATCAGACAAGAAATGCTGTGAATATACAGAACAAGAGTAGTTTCTGTCCCAAATACATCATGATGGAAAGGAAAGACCATCAGTCTTTTATTTAGGAATGGGAAACTGAGATACAAAAAGATACCTTTTCCTGTTATGCTATGGCTGTGATTATGGGTTCCTCTATTCAATAGGATTGTTGTATGTTTTCAATCCTTTCAGATTTGAGCATGAGACAGATTGGCAAATACATAACTTTCAACTACCTGTACCAAAAACTTTTTACGTAAAAATTATGTTCCTTCCTTTGATGAGACAAGAGAGAATTGGAACTCAAGCCAATGCAATCCAGTTAAGACAAAAAAAATCTTTGGCTGTTGATAAATAGGACAGTAAAGGACCTACTCACTCATACTCACTCATAGCCTTGAAGGTATTGGCCTCAACATTGTAACTGATAGAGAGGAAAAGTATGATTATTGCATGGGTTGTTTAGTATTTGAGGACGATTTTGAGACTATGCAAAGCTTACTATGGGATATCAGAAGATGATTGTGGGATTATATAAAACTTATAGTAGGAAGTTTATAGGAAGGGGGTGAATTGAGGTATATGGGTGAGACACAAGCATGAAACAATGAGAAGGAGATACAGAAATGGTTCACCATACTGAGTCCTGACTCTGGCCAGCATTCCTGTTCTATTTGTGTATTAAATCCTTTCTCAAACCATTCTTTCTTTGTAGCCTTGTTATGTTGTTTGTGAGAGCTGTGAGGTCCAAGTGCCAGCATCTGGAGAAGGACTGGGGAGGTCTAGCTGTCAGCACCTGTGTATGAGAGACCTAAATGCCAGTAACTGGGAAAATCTGAGTGTGTAAATATTTCTATGGCAAATTTAATCCTTTGTGTATATGTGCATAAGTTCACCAGCAAACTTTGAACTAGACAAGCTGGAGGAGACCTACCTGTGGCAAGACTTGAGGTCAGAGTTGGTGACTGGGTATGGAGTCCTGTCTTGCATGGATGTTAGGAGGTCTGAGAGACTGTATTGATATTTGAGGGGCCAGCAGGTGTGGGGTGTCCATGAGATGAGTGTGTGAGTATGTGCATATCTTTTGCTGGTGTGGGTCAAGCTGGGTGAGCCAGTGGGTAGGAAAAAAGAGACCTGCATATGAGGTAAGAGGGGCCCAGGTTTGGGCATGGGCATTGAGCGGGGTTCTGCTAACATCTGAGGATTCAGTGGATGTAGACATGCCTGTGAACCTGGAGAACAAAGGCATGTGTGTTCTCACTACTGGGTTTGCCCTGACCAGCTGGAGAAGAGGGATGGGACTGAACTGTCCTTGCCTGTATATGTGCATTGCTGATGTTTGCTGGCAAAGGATGTACTGCCTATGGCAGTCTGCCTGGCAGCCCATGTCGGTGTCCTTTTTTTGTGTGTATGTGTGTCTGTGTGTGTGTCTGTGTGTGTGTGTGAGATACTCTCTCAACCCCACTACTGGCCAAACCTGCAAGCATCTGAGATATTTGAAGACTACTTTGTAGGTGACTGACATTCCTGAAGGCTCTAAGTGCATGGTATCAAAGGCATGGACTTGGTTAAATGACTCTCTTAAAACAGTGGCCACATGTTATCCTGCTTCCTCTGACTGTTAACAACAAAAGAAAAAAAAGTAATATCAAAGGTAGCATGTTATTTCCATGAGTTACAGAAAACATGCTTTCCTAAAACTCCCACAGCATCAAATGTAATGACTTATTGCATCTATTTATTCCTTAATTACTAAGTTCCTATGTGGAGGTCTCAATTTTATGACAACATATCTCATTGGCACCACTTTCATAATGACTCTGTTCCATGGCATGTTTGAGCTCAAACATGGAATTAGGTAGGGGTTAAAACGTTGCCATTGGGGTTTCCAGTGGTGGAAACCTTCATTATCCTTAGCTCCAGCACCCACTGACTCAGAGCTGAAGAGAAGATGTCTGGAAAATTCTGGGGAAACTGCTGTACATGCCAAGCAAATGAAGCAAGAAAACTGAAACAAGACTTAAGGCAGAAATCAATGAGGTATGTGGTGGTACAGGCAGAACCACACAAAGAAAATGACCACTTCCAGGTACATATTCCGTCATCATACTCTTCCCACAGTGCTGCTGGACCCAAACTCTCGAAAATAATGTTGTTTTACTCTGTAATTTTGAAGCCAGAAGGAATTGTAGTTATCCTGTTGACTGATGTCCAGCCTTTACCTTAAATTTGCTAATAAAATAACCTCGTTTTTCTGACTGCCTCTAGTTACAGCCTAATGTCTACTCCTACCTGTGGCAGAGTCTTGATTAATAGCTTTGGTGGTGATACTGCTTCTGTGATAGGAGGTCCTGCTAACCTGAAGAAAAGCTAATCCCAAAAGAAAGACAAGGCACAAAAGGGGAAGCTGCTCTAGGAGTGCTGGGAAAATTGATCAGAAAAGACAAAGGAGGAACTCTGGCCCTGAAAATATGCTGTGTGAGCTTGCTGAGGGTGCTTGGAGAAAGTACAAAAATGGTTTTTGAAAATAAGAAGGAAAATGAAACACTGGAAGAGCAGAAGCTGAGAGTGAATGCTTTCCCCTCTTATTTTCACCCCTGATTGGCATGAAGATTAGGAGAGACAAAACAGTTTTCAAGAAATATGAGTAATCTCTTCTAATCTGGGGGAGAAATATTCTGCAGAGTCCCTTCTCCTCCTCAGGTTGTGCTTCTGGGTCTCACTCTGCTTCACTGAGGGGACTCTAGGTCTTGCAGAAAAGAATTGCAATTGCATTGTCTACTTGCTGCCTTAATACAAGCAGAATGAAATGTGCTTGAGTTAGTTGCTGAGCTTGCATGCACCCACCCTTGATGATTTTGGTTTCAATGGTGGCATGTTGGATAATTGAAATGTTGTCCTAATTAATCTGGACCTAGCCATCATAGTATCTCTGAAATACATTTTCTCCATTAGTTAGTGATTTTAGCAGCGTGTTTAGGTACAACAAAGTCTGCCTTTTCCTGACAGGAGATTTGCTCTAGCTTCTTTTAATGTGATTTTCTGAAAGAAATTGAAATCTCATTTTCTTTTAAAAAAAATCTTCATTTGGACAATCATTCTTTGTGAAACTGTGCCAAAAGAAGGGTCTTCACATGCTTATGTAGAGAATACAGAAAGTAATAACTGACACACATTCAGCTTGAGGAGCTAGAGATGACTCTTTTCTACCAGCCTTTTAACCAAACCAATGTAGGTGACCCAACACTTGGCCTTCACCCAAGCATAAAAATTTCCTGGCAAGTCCAAAGACAATACTAGCTCTCAACTTGCTTTTTCTGCTGGTCAGAACATCACCTAACAGGGATTTGTACTAATCTATCGATTATACTTTTATATTAAGAAGCCTCAGAACATTTTGATCCCTAGCAACATTACTTCCTCCTCTGGAAAGGAATGACTCAGGTTCTTGTAGTTGATGTGGCTGACTGAAAGTATATTACTCACTTTGTATGAAAAATAATGCTGGAGAAACCTGACTCTGTAATGGCTGCTCTGTAGCTATTTTGTGGTCTTTGTCTCTCTCCCATTATAAATCACGTATTTTTGAGGTATTTCCAACTCACTCATTAAAATTTTCTTCAACTAAATGTTCAACATCCAATATGTTGCTTAGAAAAATTACCCAGGGGTATAAAAAGATGAAGATTCCCTGGTCAAAGGTAAGTTCTCCTAAAACACAACATTTCTTCCTCTTGGCATTATCTGAGTTCACAGGAAAAGCCTTGAGGAGGGAGGCAAACCTCTTTGTTTGAGAGTCTAGGTATCCTCTTTCTCTAGACAGCCTATATCCATAATAAGATTGTGCCTGGCCCGAGCAGCTTAAAACCCAAAGAAAAAGAGACACAAATGAATGAAAGAATTTGGAGAAAACTGACTTGTGGACAAACCCTCCCTGCCCAACTGTAGAACCGTTCTTAGTAACCTGGAGCAATACCAGGTGGTTGTATCTTTTTGCTGTCATTCTGTTGGTGTACATAGCAAACTAATAGTCCTTAATCCCCATTACGAGGAAGGCTTTGGCATAAGTGGTCCTAATTGATTTAAGCAGGACAGCACCGTGATTATTCCATTGTATGCAGTGCTTGTCAGGCCACACCTGGAATACTGTGCTCAGTTTTGGTTTCCACTATACAAGAAAGGTGTGGACAGGCTTGAGAGGGTCCAGTCTGGTATTCCAGGGTCTAGGAAACCTGGCATATGAGAAAAAGCTGAGAGGAATGACTTTGTTCAGCCTTGAGAAGAGAAAGATTAGGGAAGATCTTATCATCATGTTCCAGTCTTTAAAAGGTGGCTACAAGGGAGATAGAGACTCTGTTTATGCAAGGAGTCATACAGAAAAGATGAGGGATAATGGGTACAAGTTACTCCTCCAGTTGGACATAAGAAGAAAATTTTACACAGGGAGAACAATTCATCATTGGACCAACCTCTCCAGGGAAGTGGTGGATTCCCCAATGTAGGACACTTTAAGATTCAGCTTGACAAGGTGTTGGGCCATCTCGATGATGTTGTTGAGAACTGTTGGACAAAGTGATCCTTGAGGTCCCTTTTCAACCTGGCATTCTGTGATTCTATGACTTTTCAGCTCAAGAAAATTACACTAGTATTGAAATGGTTTTATGTTCTTTCTCACTGTTGCAGTTATTGGGAGATGATTATCTGAAACTGCTACAAGAAGCAGAAAGAAAGAGGTGCAATAAAGGCATCAGTTTAGGTTTCAAACATGTTCTGTAACTAAGTGGAAGACGCAAGATGACACTAAGTATTTTTTAGGCCTATTACCTTCTTAGAGGTGACAGAGATGCATTTAGACAAATCTGTATGAGCAGACAAGCAATATTTAGAGAAGGAGGGGAATTGGGTACTTAGACAGTAGTTGTTTTTTAACAGGCCTTTCTAATGAACTGGAAAAAAATATCTACATAATGAGACTTTGGTATATGTACTACAACTACAGATTTTAGCAAGACGGAATTATTGTACCTTCTTGGTGTCTTGTTCTTGTAAAACCTGATGTTCCTCATATTTGAGGCTTGGAAGTAGCATAAGAACAGCAAACAGTGCTGTCTGCTTTCTTCATATAATCAATTTCCTAGATTTTTTAATTTATTTATATATATATAGTTGAAAATCATGCCAGAGAGAAGAATAATGAGAAGAGGTGAGACTTTTTTTCCTACTATTAAGATGCTGCCCTGAGAGTATTACCAGCAGTATCACCATTGCAGGTTGCTACTGGTAAGGTTTCAAAAGATGACCTTATCCCCTGAAACACTAAGAAGAAACCCCATCCTCCCCAGCAAAATCAGGTCCATAGACATCATAGCTTAGACAGAAAAACTCTAACATCCCTTGCAAAAATGTTCTGGTTAAAGTGTGTTACTCAAAGAGGTATGAAAGCTCCAGGTGCTTGTGAAGATCAGCCGGTCTCCTTGCATTCTGATGGGTGGGTAACCTCCCCAGAAAAGTGTACTTTCTTCTTCTTCAGAAAGGCCACCTCTGGGCCTTGGCAGGGGGCCAGCTTCTTCCTAGGCACACAAAGGCTCTAGGTACTGAACATCTGGCATGGGTGCTGTGGTGTCCCTCCAGTCTTCTTTCTTAGGGACTGCAGCATTTGAAAGCTACGCAACAGACTGACTCTTCCTACATAATTTTCTGAATCCTGCACAAGGAAAGCAGCTGCTCTCCCTGGAAATGTCCCTTCAAACACTGTGGTGAAAAATATGAAATTTCCAATAGAGCAATGAGTGTCAGAAAGTGTGTATCTGAAGTCATGGCTGAGGCTGAACTCTACTTTTGCTAGAAAATCAAAGAGAACATATAAAATGTCAAGGGACAGGAAAGAAAAATGGAGAAAATGCTCAGACCAAAAGAAAAAGGAGAAAATATTCAGACCAAAAGAAATTATGGCTGACACTGGTTTTCATCAGTAGAGACTATAGCCCTTTTTTAACTAATGGACTTTCCTGAGGTAAAAGATTACATCAATTTGTCTTGAAATGACACTTGACAAGGGGGCAAAGTGTCTATTATAATCTCATTTAATAAACTGTTAGGCCACTTAAATACGCTTTCTCTCTGATTTATCCACTGGAAACATGTGCTTTAGCAATTCATTATCCTCCCTTCTAATTATGTGGATATAGGCAGCACTCTGGTATGGCCCTGCAGAACCATGGCACAAGAAATTTTGCTCTTTTGCTCAAAGTACAAGTTCATTTCTGAAAAGGGGCACAGAAAGGTCAGAGGGATGTAGTTGTTTGTACCCTCCCTTTGATTTACTGGCATAATTACTTACGTGTTCAGTCTTAGCCATTACTTCAGTACAGATTTTATTACAGGTCAAAGACACACTTGTGGAAGCAAAACCAAATCTCCTACTAAAATGAAAAATAACAGATAAAATCAGATAGAGTATTTCTGCTTCAAGGAAAATATAAATAAGTACTTCATTAAAGATGTTCTCAGAGGAAATAAGCTGGCTTGGAAGAGTTCTGAAGTTCAGGAACATTTGTTCAACACGGAGCCAAGTTCAAACTTTGCAGTGCTGGAAATATGTTATAGTTTTTCTGAAGGGACCGTGGCAGGCTCAGAGGATGAGAATGCTGATAAACACAAGAGAGTTCCTGGGCTGCAGCATCTCCCAGTGCAGTTTATTTTCCAGTTTACAGTGAAGTCCAACACTTGCTGTTTTAAGGAAGAAACAAGCTTTCCAGGACAGTTTTGGGGCTGACTGCTGTGACAGAGGTAGTTTGCTTGAAATGCCCAGTGCCCAGATGTGAGTTTGTGCTGTCTGACACGATCATGTTGCAAAGTTTTGAAGACTTGTATTTCCCAGCTTTAGTATTCATTGTTTCAGCTTATATGATCTACAGATAGACGTAAACCAACTCATTTGAGAATCTGCAAAGGGGCTTGTACTGCCTGGATCATGTGGCAGAGATGTTCAAAGGCTGCTAATGCACCAGGGGAACCAACCCTTGGAAGATCAAAACGTTCTGTGCCTTCTTTCAATACTCTCGAGAAAAACACTAGGAAGATGTCCAATGCCTTTTTCATCCTGTTCTATTTTATTCTTCATACTTACTCTCTTACTCCAGGAAGGGTGTTGCGGGTGTTGTGACAGCAGGGGGACAGGCCTATGACTTCTAAGAAGTGCACCGTCACCTCACGTAGGAGGTGAAGAGGATGCCTGCTAATGTGTGTGCTCAAGTTGCAACAAAGATTAGAGCATGGACCATCCTTTGGCTCCCTGGTTGCACAGTGTCAAGTGCCACACGGACCCTGGTCCATAGCTGGGGTTTTTAGGTATTAAGTCTGTCACCAGAATAGACAGTAAAAATGAGACAGAGCTCCTCTGACAGTACACAGGCTCTCAGGTGCAAATAGTAAAATTCTCCAAGCAGCTGTCACAGCAATGCTCCTGTTCTCCACGTCTCTGTCTTTTGTGAGTGAAGAGAGAGTTTTGAGGGAGAGCAGGCATTATCCTGCATCTAGCACAGAAGGAAGAACAAGTACAAAGTTCTGTGTAAAAATGCAGTGCAGAAGAATGTGTGGGAGCAGCAGGAAAGCAGTGCTGAGCCCCTGGAGAGAGAGAGCTAAGGGCAAAGGTAGGTCTGTCTCTTTGTAGACATTCCTTGAACAGATATGAGCATAGTGCTACCTCTGCTCTGGACAGGATGCTGGATAGCCATGTTGAGCAGTGCTGCCAGTCCAGCATGGTATTGCATTCAATTGCCTTTGCTACCTGCTTCCTTAACAAAGGTCTTAACTTGAGGATATCCCCTGGTGCACTTGTTTATTGTAGTGTAATTCCATTGGCACTTCTCTGACTGAATCAGTTTGTATTGGACAAGTAATTAAGACTTTCTGAGGAGGAAAATATTCAACATGTTCAACATATTCAACAAATGTGTTTGGGGTGAGCCCTGGGTGTTATTTTAGAGCTAGTCCCCATCCCCCAGATGCTCAAACCCATACATCTGTGAATAACTGATGTTACTTCATTAACAGTTATTGCTGCACATAAACTACACATTTTGAGGAAGTGTGGCTGTGAATATCTTTACATACAGTTTTGAGCACCATGCATGTTCTGTCCAATAAATGGGGAAAGATTAGATCCTGCTGGTTATTTTTCATCAAAGGTGCCTAAAGGCAAAACACACATGAGGTGAGGGATGTATGATTAAAGACCTCAACCAGCCCTTGCTGTCCATCAAGGTAAATAACTGCACAAGAAGCAGGACCATTATTGAACAGCCTTGGGTTTCCATCTGGTACTTCATTCAGGTTTTCTTGAGAGGAGAGGGGCTGCTGTGAACGACCAGAAAGGTAGTGCTTGACAAGAGCCTTGCCACTTCGTGGTGGGCTGTGGCAAACCCTGGTGTTCAGTCTTGTAGACGAGTGGCATCCACAGTACGAAATCTGACATTACTCAAATAAGGAATTTGAAGGAGTAACAGGGATACATCTTCCAGCTTTTCACTGTTAGATATGCTATGCCCAGAAACTGAAATATTTATTATTCAAGAGGACCTGCCATGGCACTTGGATTCAGCTTAATCAAACATTTTTGTTATAATGGGAAGGGATAAGAGCTGAGCAGAAAGACCATGAAATTACTTTTAAGACTAGTTTTCTTGCAGGAATTGCCAGTGTAGACAGAAACTCTTTCATGTTTAATGCCATGTAAAGTGCTGTGTACAACAACTCGTTTAACTGAATGAGTAATGAGTAATATGAAAGCAATATAATAATACAAAGATAACATAAAAACTCTTGAGACATTCATGACAAGAATCCCATCTTTTTGTCTCAGTGTATTTCAGAGTACCCTAAGGGAACCTTCTTTCCAGAAGAAAAGCTGACTTATGAATTTTCCTATTATATCTAATTGTAAACAGAGATTTCTGTAACAGAACATTTTGTTGCAAGCAGGGTGATGAGCCACCTTCATAGGGGGTATGGGTGCCTGTGGAGAAACCACTATGCTGCTTTTCCTTCATGCTTCCCAGAAGGTGCTGCACTGAAGGAGGATGAGAAGGTAAAGACTACTTACCACCCCACAGAGGACTCGATGACTGTGCCATACATGCAGAGCAGGTGGATACCATTCAGAGCAGTCTCATTAGCAAACAGCCAAAATCCCTGGTAGGGCTAGACCTCAGAAAAGGGGAAGAAAACGGGAGAGGTCAGCACCATTCCCCATTTAAAAGAAGTGATAGGATGGGCCCTTGTGACTTTGGGTACAGAAAGAGACAGTGCAGCTGAGCAGGACTGTGAGGCAGCTCCACAGTTTTTCTCAGAAAGCTCCTTTTGCTGTTGCCCACCTCTGTTTTTCTCCAAATGGTGGGGCAAAGGCTCCGGACACAGAAATGCTTGGTGACTGATGTCCCAGATCATGCCCACCTTCTCACCATGTGCTGTGATACCCAGAGCTGTCGTGACGGCAGGTGGGACTTGTCCCAGCCACCTGGGAACAGGATCTGCTGTACTGACCCCGGGTCTTTTTCTTACCCAGTGGACTCCTCTGCCAAGAAATCAGTTACTGGCAGGGAGCCTGGAGAGCTACTCTATGCTAGAGACTTCTTGCTGAGAAGCCTGCATGAGCAATGCAAATACAATGCAAACTGCTGCGATGGGGCAAAGTGTCATGGCCAACCCTGCTAAGACCAGAACAAAATAACATTGCTTCACAGCGGGTTTTTTTCCCACCCTGAAGAAGATGTGAAATCTTACCTTTAATTCAAATCCCTTAGCTTAGCCACTGGGGCAAAATTATGTGTGCCCCCAAGAGCTCCAGGGGCCTCCATTTGCATCATGAGCACAGATTTTTGTCTCCATGCCTCCATGCCCTGGAGGCAGCAGGAGCCCAGATGGCCGGGATGAGCAGCTGCGTTGCATGGTACCTGCTCGGGACCTTGCTGCATGGAGGTGATGGCACAGCGGAATTTATTAGCCAGGACGGTGGAGGGGAGTCCTTGGGGAGTGTCAACAAAGCTCGTGGGGGGTGCTCATTGATGCTATGAACTGCTCCTGTTGACTGCCTGTCCCTGAGTGGTGAGGCCACCCTTGCCAGCTGGAAGCTGTCACTGGTATGCACTGGTTGAGGGACTTGCAGCGCTGTGAAAACTTGTGCATGTGACGAAAGGGGGACGGAGCTGAGGCTATTCCTTGACGAGCTACTGTGGTTTGGAGGACGGTCCTAGCAATGCTGCCAGGTGCGTGTTGGAGAGAGGGAGGTGGGAGGAGCAGTGCTGGACTGGAAGGGGAAGAAACCTCCAAAAGGGCTGAGGCAGAATTTGAGATGGAGCAGTCTCAGGATCCTTCTCCCTTTGGAAGTCCTCACTTGTTTCCTCCTTGCTTTCATTCTCTCCTCACTGTCCCACAGAGTTTGAGGAAAGTGGCTGCACTGGAAGCCATTCCATTTTGCTCTGGGACATGCATTAAGTGTAGATGACTAAGTGTGTCAAGCTTTACTCATGGAACAAGTGCTCCAGCAGCCACCCATCTTATGTGACTTTTGCTGAACTCACTTCATTTTATTCATATCTCTCTTGTACTGGGGACAGGAGAATGGGAGCAAAACTGCACACAGTCACATCAGCACAGACCAAAGATCATCTGTATTGGGTTTTTTTTGTTGTTTGTTTGTTTGTTTGTTTGTTGGACAACCTGAGTCCTCCTTCCTATGATAAAAAAGAACTGTGAGCTACAGTGAAGACAAAGTATTTCAAAATAGTGCAGGTGCTCAAAATAATCAGAAATAAGAAAACAAAAGGTAATCACAGAGCCAAAAGATCAAGATTAAAGAATTAAGTACTTGTAGTAGCCTTGCTGGCATTGTATGTATATTGCATTGTAGATGCCTAAGTGCAGATTAGGCGAATCCCACTTTTTGTAGGCCAGAAGGTATTTTGTTATTTACTGCCCATTTATAAGACGATGGGGCTCTCCGGAAGCTGTGTTCTCAGTTAAACTTCTCTAGCAATACAAACCTTCTTAGATGGTGGTGAGAAACAGTTACTTTAAGTTGTGTGTGGGCTGAAAACATTCTTGCAATGGCCTTTGTAATGTCATTGGAGATAAAGCCAGTAAATTGTTCCCACAGCTGTAAACTAAAGATAGTTTTTTTGATAAAGGATTTAGTATCAAGAATTCTTTGGTGCTGCCGAGGGGGTCAGTCAGCTTTTGAAACTGACTGACATAGTACTCCTGTTGCTGTCACGTCAGTTTAAAAACAGATGCAGTGGCTCAAAAGGTATCTGTTCCCCCATGGTCCTCCATGGGCTGCAGGGGCACAGCAGTCTCACCATGGTCTGCACCACGGGCTGCAGGGGAACCTCAGCTCTGGTGCCTGGAGCACCTCCTCCCCCTCCATTCTCCTTCCTTGATTCTTGCAGGGCTATTTCTCCCACATAGTCTCAGTCCTCTCTCCCAGCTGCTGTGCATCATTTTTATCTTTTCTTAAATATGTTATTACAGAGGTGCCACCAGCATCACTGATGGGCTCAGCCTTGGCCAGTGGTGAATATGTCTTGGAGCCAGCTGACCTTGTTTCTCTCTGACACGAGTGCAGCTCCTGACATGTTCTCACAGAAGCCACCCCTGCAGCTCCCCCACTACAAAGATTTTGCCACATAAATATGTCAATTGTTTCCTGCTTTTGGGAAAGTGATGTAGGACTTTGGTAATTTTATGTACTACCTCAACAAAGCAGTTGACCAGGTAGCCATATAAATCCAGCACACATTGGCAGACCCCACTAGGCTGGAATAAGAGGCCTGTGATTATTCAGACCACTTTTTGAGAAAATTTTTAAAACTGACCACTGTATAGTTTCCCAGTAATTTTAAATGACATGCTATCCATCACTGCTATGACCTTAGCTCTTCAAGTTCAAAGACATTTTAAACCCCTTGAGTACTTATTACCAGTTCTACTTGTTCATTGCTATTCATTCTGTGATTTTTTCATCTCTTCTCTAAAGTAATTTTGATTTTGACCTAATCTTTCTTAAACTTCTCAGAAAGACTGGAACCATCTGAACATAAAGTTTCTTTCACTATGAGCACTGAGCAAATAAATAATTTAAAAATGGCCTTATCTGCTGGGATCTTCTTTTATACTGTCAGCTGGTCCTACAGATTTTCTGATGGGCTCCTGAATCTTTGATGTGAAGAAACAGTAATAGTGTTAATCCCCTTTGCCATTTGTACCTCAAAGTGCTTTTTGTCTGCTGTATTTTCACATGCAATGTCACCAGATATATTACTTTTATTTTTTCCATCTGGCCACAATTTTAGCATTCAGTCTCCTGCAGCCTCCTTTGTCTCGTGGTTTGACATTGCCTATTTCCTCTTACCCTTCCTCAAGGACATGTTAATAACTTGTGTTTCCCGGTCCTGTACTTCCAGCACCATAACCTTCAGACTCCTGCTGTCAGTCAGGCTATAAGCTCTAGTGTTTCCTTGGAAGACTGCCTTTTGACAGGAAGAATGGAAAAGGACCCTGTGCAGGATGTGTATCTATGGTTTGTCAGTGAACAAAGGGAATAGAGAGCCAGGAGCTACTCTGAGAATTCCTGAGGACTTGGTGACAGAGACCTGCAGCATCACCTCAGACCCAAGAAGCAAACAGAGAGAGATGGTCATCCTGCAGCTGTGAACATGTGCCATGCCAAGGCCATTCTCCCTCTGTTAGGTTACACCAATTACAGCTGTTGTCTGACAAAGCTGGAAGGCAGGTCAGCAGCCTTTCCAAGCAACCTGCTTGCCTGCTGCCCAGCTTGTTCCCACCTGCACAATGAGCAGGAATCCTGGCTGCAGCTGGGGGGCAGGGAATGACGGGCTGAGACTTTATCACTAGCAAAGTTTTGTTGGTGTTTCATGCCAAGCAAAGCCATAGCTATCCTGGCACAATGTGCTGCTGCCAGCTTTTGCTCACTTTGAAGAGTGAAAATAAACAAATTCGGCAAAAGAAATTTTTGTGGGGAACAAAAGCCTTCAAACTTGTCTGAATATGACCCTCAGAAACTTGATCTTCCTTTGAAGTTGTCCGTCCTTTGATGAGAACACTCGGGTTCTGTGAAAAACCATGTCTGCTGAGATCTTGTCTGGGACTGAACTGATATAAAACTAGATATATGGCAGTGTTACTGACATAACTGTGACAGCAAAATGCTTCTCTTCTTCTTGTCCTCTGAGTTAATTCTGAACACATTTCTTTCCTGATTTATGCTCTTCCTCCCAGTTTACACAGTCACTTCTCTACTTTCATCAATTTCCAGACATTATCTCATCCCTTCTCTTTTGTAAACCACACACATTTATTCTTTTGAGTTCTTTCTCTGCACTTCTTTCTGATATTTTCTGTGTTGTCTGGGAATTTTGGACATTTGAATAGTTAAATCCCCATTACTGTTGTCTGCAAAGTCTCAAAATTCTTCTTTTGTTACAGACATCTAATCTCAAAATTTTTCTTTAATAACATCCCTCCAGTCTCAACTTGAGTTTCAGGTATTCTTTAGCTCTTTTACTCCAAGAGCCTGTTTGGTGATTGCAAACAGAGGGGGAAAACCCCCAAAAAACCAACCACCTCACAAGGAAATTACCTCAATCAGAAATTAATTGTCCTTGTGAGACTGGATAGGGAAAGTTGAAGGGCAGAATGGAGATCATGGAAAAGGGGAGGCTTTTTACTGGCCTTGCCAATCCCTTGGTATAGCCACAGGCGGAAAAGTACAAAATGCCTTTGTTAGCCCAGGAGCCTCCTTGGGCACAGCAGGGACAGAGCTGTGGTGCTGAGCTCCTTTGCCCCGAGCATGCAGGAACAGAGCAGACAGAGAACAACTGCAGCAGGTTTGCATGTTGACCGCTCATCTTCAGCCTACTGAAAGAACGTCAATGAGTAGCCTTTAGCTCTGGAAGTGGGTGAATTTATACTCCAGCAACATAGGGGAATGCAACCTTTGTAGCCACCACTACTGTCTGCTCCTGTGTCACCTGAGAGCAGCTGTCAGGGTGAGGACAGCCATTGCTCAGTACAGCAGTAAGACAGGAAAACTGGTCATGTTTGCTGAGGAGCTGGGACAATAACCTTTTGAAGTTCATAGATGGGAGAAGCAGACACTAAACTAGATGTAAATTAAGTCCTCAGTTGGCCAAACAAAGGTGCAGCCAGAGAGCTTTTTTCTCGTTAGGGTCCCATTTGCAGGACTGATGGCTTTTTGCTTTTGTCCCCTGTCATCAGCAGTGCCCCCTTTGGTGGGGTCTCCCAGGCTTGCTGATAATCTTTGCCCCAGCCACTGCATGCACCAACCTCTTCCATCTTTCAGCTTCTCTCTGAGACACTCTGGCATGTGGGAGGCGGTCTTGATTTGGCAGCTATGTAACATGCCTACAGCAAAAGGACATATATTTGTGACTTGATACTGGCTCTGACCACTAAGATGAAGCAGATGACATGCATTATATGTTACTCTTTTTGCTCTCAGATGGGAAACAAGTAATAACCTGAGTTTAGCTTTGTTTCCTTGTTTCTCTTGCCTGACCAAATCCAATTTCCACAATAAAGCTTCATGAAGACTGAACAGGGTGGCCTCTGGGAAGAAAGTCAGTAGCAGGGAAATGCCAGACCAGGTCATTATTAATGATTGTCTAGAAAATAAATAACAAGCTTATTAACTTTGCAAACCACAACAAGCTGTAATAGGCTGCAAGTGCTTTGGAGGACACAGCTTGAGCTTGATAAATGGTCTTTCCAAACTGAAGAAATAGTTTGAGAAAAATAGGATGCAATTCTGCAGGGACAGGGATGAGCTCCCACCTTATGCAGAAATAAATAGCTGCATGAGGAAAAATATGTGCATTAACATCACTCTGCAGAGAAGATCTGGGGGTCACAGTGGAACAAAGGCAACACATGACTCAGCGGTGTCAGGTCGTCCCTATGCTGAGATATATGAAGCAAATTACGACCTACAAGAAAAATGGAGTGATTTTTCTTCTCAGCATGTGAGAAGAATCCCCAGTGGGGATGCTCTGCTTAGCTGAGGGCACTGAGCTTCTAGAAGGATGTGGCCCAGTTGGATAAAGTTCAACAGAAAGCACAGAAATGGTTAGCGATCTGGGAAACATGACCTGTACATAACGAATGTGAGAGTCAGGATCATGTAATCAAGATGTGGGAGGACAGGGGAGAGGGAGTCGTGGGAAGAGTAGTTCAGTTAGGAGTCTGCAGCTAGTGCTGCTGTGGGAGGATGTGGGTTGGACAAGGCAAAGCGCTCAGGGGTGAGAAACTACCCCAAAGTTTTCTGTCTTTCTCAGGGCTGCCTCAATGCCAGGTAAAGTCAGGCTGGGAGCCAGCTGTAAGGGGCCAAGGTGGGCTTTGAGGAAAGTCAGCATGGTGGGAAGGCTGGTGGCTGTAGGGGAATCCCTGTGCAAGTGGGAGATGTAAGGAATACATTGGGGAGTTTGGCATTGCTTCAGGGACTTAGAAACCATATCACAGTAGGAGTGCAGTCACCTTGGGTCTTCAGAGAATAAGAAGGTCAGCAAGCCCAGCACTACAAACAGCTCACAGCAGCTGCACAGAGTGAGCAGGATAAGACTCTGCAATGGTATAGGATATTGGGGCAAAGTGGAAGGCAATGACCTGGCCTCTGTCTGCCTGAGGCAAAGAATAATGGCTGCAGCAGGTTGAGACTGGCCACAAAAGTCCCCTTGATACCAATAGTCAAGCCTAGGGAGGTGGCAAGGTCCCCGTCACTGGATGATTTTTGGCAAAGTTTGAGCTGATGTGCATCAGTGGTGATTGGCATGCCAGGGTTGCTTTGGGGTAGGAGTGCACTAGGAGACCTACTGGACATCTTTCCAGACCTGTTTGCTCCAATTGAATGATTAATTGTGCAAGTCAAGAGCCCACCTTGACCTTCAGTTGCTGAGCTGTGGCAGAGTCCCCAGGATCTGCTTTCTCCCCTGGAGACACACTGGGCATGTAGCTGCTCGTGGGGCCAACAGGGACCCAGATGGGAAGAGCCTCCTGGGGAGCAGTGCAGCTACCATGGGTATGGCTGAGCATTCACCACAGGGACTCTGCAGCCATGGGCTCTTTGCTAAAGTGTCTTTCACTGGGGTTGTGAGCGAATGGACTGGGGTTGGAGGGAGATGCCAATTCTCCCCCTCAGCCCCTCACAATCGTGTCGTATTTGTCTGTAGGCTTGCTGGGGACAGCTTTCCCTGGCGCCTTGCCTGGTTGCTTGCCCCGGCCCTTGCACCTCTGTGCTCCGGGCAGCCAAGCCTCCATCTGTGCCACAAAGAGGGGAGCATGACATGTCAAGTGACAGGCTGTCACAGGGGCTTCACACCAGTAAATGGGTGAAGGCTGCTGCCAAAAGCATTGTTATGTTGTGTTTATTTTCTCTGTATTTGCAGGATAAAATTGAGACAAAAATCCGGAATACAAGCAAGGGCAGTTGAACAGCTGGGATCTAACTCTCTATACACACTGTTGAAGAAGGCTGTAAGTAACCAGGGTCATATATACATTACAGCATGTGCTGCATTTATTAGATTAAGTATATGAAAATATTTATTAAATCACATTTTTGCATGCATTATGTTTTACTGTGAGTGTGAGCCTGTTCTGAATTTCCCATCCCCTCTGCAACTGCCCAGCAGACTGAAAGTACTAAATAGTCTTCAAAATTTATTAATACAAGCTGGACTAGAGTTGCAGATAAGAAATTGTTGGACACCAAATTCCTGCTGCGTGGGGAGTCCTTTTCCTGACCAGCAATGTGAGCCTAGCAAAGGGTAAATATTCCCTGAGCAGCGGTGAGGAAAACAAACAAGGAAATAAATTCTTCTTAGCACTTACATGAAAGAAATGCCATAGTTCCAATTTTCTGAGATACTTGGCACTTCCCACTAGTTACAGCATAGCTTGTGGAGCTGGGTGAGTCCAAGTGTGCCTGCCTGCCTAAGCCCTGGCTAACAGGTCTTGCCTGCATTGCCTTTAGGAAACACCCTCTCAGACTGGCATCAGCTCTTTTTTGAGGTAGGGATGGGAGGTGAAAGGACATTTTAGGGGCAAACGGAAAAGGAGAGTAGAAACAGTGATTTATTTGAGTAAACTCTCTCTCAAAAAGGAAAAAAGACACACCAAAACCAACCAACAAACAACAACAAAAAAACCCCTTTTCTGAGTTTCTCTGCCATTGCCAGACTTGGACTAATTATTTAAGTGTATGAGGGCAAAGGAACAGGACTGGCACTGTTTGTGCTCCTTGTAATATGGTCACTTTTTTACAACACTTCTGTAGGGTTGTAAAGCCTCCCCGGTCTGGGTCCCACTGGTGCAGCAGCAGTGAAAACCCAATGTGGGAACAGGGACAGCAGATTTCCAATGCACCAGTATCAGCCAGTGCCGTGGCAGCAGCTGGCTGACTCATCACCACTGCTCTCCTCTGCAGAGGTGGAGAGTATTCTGGTTAGGACTGTCTGAGGTAAGTGCCAAGCAATAACAAGCCTCATGGGAAGTCCTTCTGCTGCCACCAACTGCAAGGACTTGAGCACTTTGTGAGGCTGCTCTAAACCCAGAGAGTGAAGGGGGAAAAGCTGCTTCAGACCTTGTAGGGAAGAACAAAGGGTCTGCTAGTACTTTGAACAATGTAGGGTCATTTGCAACCCTACCAGAAGAGGACCTGTTTATAGGGCCTGGTTTCAGGACATGTCAGGCCAAAGTAAAATAAGCCATTGTCAAGATCCATGGTGGGCAAAATGGCCACAGCCACAGACTGGAAAGGCAGGCTGGGAGCACTGTGGTTGTTGTAGAGGGAAGATTGGGATGGCTGCATTGTGGCTTTTGTGGGAAGATCTTTCCACAGTCACTGCCTCCAACTTTCCCAACTCCTCAGAAAGCAACTGGAGAACTGTGCTGCCCCATGCTTGTCCAGTCTTGTCACATCTGTCAGCAGCAGGGTATGGAGAAGTGACAATTACTGTGGAGAGACGTGTGGCCACAGTCAATGCTTCCAAATATCCCTCTGCCTTGGCACCGGCAAGAATAACAGGCTTTAATCCATTTCTCTCTCTCACAGCTCTGCCTTTTTCTGCTGGTCTTGTTTTCCAAGGATACACATCAATACACACTCTATCCTCCACCTTGGAGACTCAGAGTTGAACTTTGCTATGCTGCTAAGGCGATTTGAGCCATCTCTGATTTGGTTTATTTGTTCATTTCCTGACATGTCACCAGAAGGTGTTTTCAGGGGGCTAGCATTTGAATTCTGTGTTACTTCCAAGTGAAACTGAATGCCTTGAAATACTCTGCACAGGGTATAGTCTCATTGGTACTGATGGCTCGGACTAAACCCTGGTGGTGTGAGCAAGGTCTCTTGGACTGCAGGTGAAAGCAAGGGAAGGGAGGCATCTCTGTCTTGCAAACACTTCTTAACCCAGGGACACAGAACTACACTAGGGACATTTTCCCATTTCCTCTCTCTGGCACTCCTGCAGCACCCTTCCCAAGTGCTGTCCTTGTTTTCCTGCTAACCCAGCCTGCTTCTTTGCTGCTGCAAACCCTTCTCCTGCTTTTCCACTCACTGTTTCCCTGAACAACTCAACCTTCGTGGTCCTGTGTAGAGGTGAGGGTTTTCCACCTCTGCACAGAAAGCTCACAGGTAAGCGCCTATGACTGTGTTTGAGCTGCTGCATGGCAGGAGAGAAGAAAACCCACTTCCACTCATGGTAATACTTAATGACTTTGATACCTATGCAGTAAAGCAGATGCTGTTCGGAGTTGTATCATCACCTCTGCTTTTGGCAGACTCCACCTGGAAGGCAACAAAGACCTAGTAACAGGAAAAAAGATGGAACCACACCTCGGTTTTATTCAGGGATAGAATAAAATTCTGTGCATCTTTTGATTTACATGAGTGTCTTAAAAAAATTTCATTAAAACTGAAGTTGACACATCACATGATTTCAATACCAATCCACAAAGCAGACTATTTTCTGAGTATTTTCTTCTCATTCAGGCTATAAAGAGGAGGTCCTGGACCTTGCCTTCTGCCCTGCCCTTGTCTCCCCTCTCATCAGCTTGTTTTCTTCAGGCTCCAGTAGAACATTCATTTCTTGCAGCAACAGAGAGAACCTAGCAGTTCCCAGCAT
Organism: Anabacerthia variegaticeps; assembly: GCA_035583185.1. Taxonomy (NCBI): domain Eukaryota; kingdom Metazoa; phylum Chordata; class Aves; order Passeriformes; family Furnariidae; genus Anabacerthia; species Anabacerthia variegaticeps. The sequence continues at coordinate 42,230,589 of JAWWEW010000001.1, read as the reverse complement.
CACGGTAGGGAAGAGTCCAGACTAGATTTGCATTAATTTATACGCTAAGGCTTCCCTTTGTCTGAGGAACTTTTAGCTAATAGATCCCTCACTGACAGGAGCCAAGGTCTAATTACATGGTAAAATTGTGCAGATGTGGCCACAGAAGAGACACATGCTGTTAATATTTTTCCACAGTGACTTGCCCCAGTTTGGAAAGAAAATTGTATCTTTTTTTTTTTTTTAAAGTGATAGTGGAGGTTGTGCCAAGAACCTCCTCATTAGGAACAGGGAGAACAAAAATGTGCTTTTGTGCTCCTGCTCCCTGGAAGCAACAGGAGAGAAGGAGACCAAGCCCCTGGGTGAGTGACCTGGTGAGTACTTGAGTCTGAGCTCAGATAGCCTGGTGGTAGCACAGCCAATGCTCCTTGACACTGAGACTGAGCAGGTCTTCAGTGACCTGTCCTGGCCGACACTGTCACAAGGCTGTGGAAGGGTGGGTAGTTTGCATATCAGTGTTTTCCATTTGCAGCTTACGTCTGCTCACCCCACTGCCTGGCAGCCCTAGTGGGCAGGCCTTGGCAGGGGGAGTGTTCCTGCAGTTCAGAGGAGAATGGTGTAAGCTGGGATAACCTAAATGCAGAGAGAATTAAGTACTTGGTGAACAAAACCATCTACCAAGGAATGCTTCTGTGGTTGCAAACCTGGAATGGTGCACACAGGCAGGTCCTGGAGGCAAGGCAAGCACAGTTTCACAGCTAACCGTGTATAGCTGTATTTCTCTCCCTTTGAGGAAAGTCAAAGAAGTCCTTGGGATAGCATGTTTTCCCTCTTAAAATTGCATCAACTTTTTGACAGCACAGAAGTACAACTCGTAGCTTTGGTAGAAGACATGCAATTTTCTAGTCTTGCCTGACACTTAGGGCTTACTCTGGGCAAATATATTCAAACTTTCTGATACTGTTTCTAATTATTCACCACTATGAACAAGTTCAGATCTCTGCAGATAGTCATTCCATCTTCCCTCCAGGCATGAGTTATCTAGACCATAGTGTTTTGCCTCTTTTAAACTCTTCCATCAAACAAGGTGCTAGGGGATTTGAGGACTTTGGGACACCAACCCTAAACCTAACCTCACCTCAACTCTGCCATGGAACAGAAGAATGGTGCTGCTCAGAGGCACAGAAAGACTAAGAGAGTTTAGTTGTTTATTTACAGAGTGTATTTCTGTTTCTTACTTCTCTCATGTTTTCTTTCCTTTTTGCATGCAGAATATTTTTGTGCACAGCAAAGGCTGTTAGATGCCTCATTCAAAGCAATGATATATGTATATATATATTTTTAAGAACATTCTCTTCTGTGGTTCCACCTAAAATAAATTTCAATTTTTAAGAGGAACTGCAAGATATCTGGACTCAGTGTGATGCTAACATTTTCTTCTAGGATGGGTTATATGTATGGTTGCTGTGCACAGCCTTGCTAGAAATGCCTGTTGAGATTTCCTACTGTTGCCTCACTAAGACCGATTTCAGTTGCTTGTACCTTTTCCAGTCTATAACAATTTGTGCAGAAATTTTCCATTTGTGGTTGCAGTGCAAAAGTTTCCCTCAAAAGTTTTCTGGAACAATGATAAAGCTATGGCTTGAGGGAAACAGGCAGAAAAAAATTATATACTAAAATGGCAATTTACTTCTTCTACAGCAGTGATCCCCACTCAGATGGTGGGAATTTATGCTATGAATTTGCAAATTTGAATACTACTGATGCCACAGTGTGCATTGCTTGAGGGGTATAGCTCTGTTTTAAAATTACTTAGAAATTTAAACATTCTAAAAGGTACATTGGAAACTCAAGAACTAGTGTAACATGAGTAACCAATTATTTGTTTGATTCACTATTTTTATATAATTAATTTAGCACTGAGGACAAGATGGACTCAGCAAAGTGACACAAGAAAATCTTTTTTGAAGGGGCCAAAGGCAGCAGGACTGGGACACAAAGGCCCACTTCGAAAGGACCTGGTACACTGGAGTTTTATCTGAGGGCAAAAAAAAGACCACAGTATAGCAAGCAGCAAGAATCCAAGAGAGCAGCTGAAGGTCCAGGTGTGTTTGCTCAGGCAGGGTGACACAGTGGCAGCCAGGGACACCCAGACCTGCCATTTGGCTGCAACCCACATAAACCTGAAGGAAAACCACTGAGAAGGGGCTCTGACCTGTAGGTGATGTAATAAAAATAAAGAAAGAAGATGTCTGCTTTCTTCTCTCTCCCTGCTGTTTCTGAGATCCTTCCTCAAGGTGGCAGGGACCACACCACAAGCACTGTCCCAGGCATTCCCTTTGCCCCTGTACTGAACATGGTGGTCTCTCCCATGTCTAGTGTGAGTGTGTTACGAGGGATGAACACTGGGGGAAGAGATGGAATCAACAGTGCCAAGGTTTCAAGGATATGCCAAAAGAAGCGTGACTGGCAAGTGCAGTGTGGCAGAGTCTTTTGAGCAGTGAGATAACAAAGCAGAGCCTGGCATGGTCACAACGAGTCTTTCATGAGAAGAAGCTCTTAGGCTGTCTGAGAACCTGCATGTGGCAGCAAAGAGAAAGAGTTAGGTGGGTTTCCTGTAGGACTGATGTAGGAGACATGCCATGGGAAATACTCTGTTCAGATCACCAGTTCTCTGTTAATGCTTCACTGTCAGCTACAGTGGCAGGCTTTGGTGTGGACTAAACAAACTTAGACTTGTTGAAGAGTTTAACCCTTTCTTAACACATGCGTATAAATGTACATGTATGTACAAAGATGAACTATCACTTATATGCACCTAGCTTCTCTGTGAGAAGTTCTCAGGACAGGTGGATTTCATGGATACTCACACAGAAATGTCAAGTCTGTTCAAAGACTGGCAGTGCCCACGAGTGTAGGGTGTCCTCCTGCTCTGTGGTGACTTCAGGGAAGAGAGGATTAGGATGCTTGTGCCTATTGGCTTCAGTCAGGAGGAGAGTGGTACAAACCAATCCAGTGCAAGTTTTACTGGGTAGGGATGTGGGTAAGGGTCTTCTGCTAAAGAAAATAAAATATCATCCAAGTCTTACAGAAGCAGTAGAGGACTCAGAGGAAACTGTGGAAGAGAGGAAGACCGGCTTGCTCAAGAATTCCTTTCCAATGATATTCAGTTAGTTGTAGCTTTGTCACATCATAAAGGCTTGTGGTGAAACTTCTTATGCTATGTACTTGTCTGTTAAACTTCAGATTCAAGTCTTTCAGAGAAAGAGACTATGGAAAAATACATCATTTGCACTGTTTAAAAAAGTCAACATTTCAGCAATATGTGCCATTGGGTCGAGGTCATTAAGGTTCACACCATTTCGTGACAAAGGAGAACTGAAGCTGTACCAGGACCAGGGCTACCTCCTAGGTCATCAGTTCTCTGTTCAGTGGTAAGGACTTTGGGACCTTAATTTGAAGACTGCTAATTGAAGAGCGCTCAAGATGCTGCAAGCTCAAGTACAACAAAGCCCTTGAGCACTTGATGAACTTTAAGAATATTAATGAAGTCCAGAAGATTAATACTGTGCTTAAAGGCTTTGCTAGATCAATGTACCTTGCAACATCAATTCCAGAGGTGAATGGCTAACTGTAGTAGACAATGTCTGTTTCAAGGTAAATTCTCTGGATCATCATGACTTGCCTGTGGAGAGTTCCTGAGAGAAAGAGAGAAGGCTTCTGTTTGAACTGCCCCATCAGGACAAATGTTCAGACTACAGTGGCCAGCAGTAATTTCACATGGTAGTTCCCAATGACCATTGAGTATTTCTACCTTGTTCTGGACTGGAAAGGGTTTGTAATTCCACATGTGGGTTTCCTGGTGGCCTCTCTCCTATGGGTCTTTGTCTTAGGGTGATGGCCTCAAAACTCTGTCTCAAAACATGTGGCAAGTAGAGCCCATCGCATTGCCTGGTTCTGAGCGTAGGTCAGGGTGCAATCTGCTCTGTTTATGAGCATGGACCTTGAAGTAGTGTCTAAAGACTTTGACTGATCTGGTATTTATCAAAGTAATCTACAAATATTCAACTTTACTTTCAGAGAATTTTGCACAGTTTCTTTTTTTTCCTCTCCTCGTTCCTCCCTCCCTCCCCAACCTTGAGTAGACCTCAGTCTGTTCTTTTTGTCTTTGTGTTCTTGAGCTAGCACACACAGCCACCCTGCCACTGCAGGCGCAGCCAAACCCCAGCCACAGCACATGCTGCCATTTTCCACAGGGCAGTTAAAGAGGGAGGAAAGGAGCTGAGGAGGATTGGTCAAGATCCACCAGTAGGAGCTTGGGGAAAGTGACGTCAGCGACAAGAGCATTTGAGGGGTCCCAGCTCTCTGTAGGGAACTGTGGGAGTCTGTGGGACAATCTGGGACTGAAGTGCCCTTGTTGGCATTGCTGTTAACACCAGGCAGCTTTCCATGGCCAAGCAGTGGGGACTGGTTTGCCTCTGTAGTGCTGAGCGATCTTCATGCCAACGCAGGGTATGCTGTAGCTGGTGGCAGTCTGTCCCCAACAAGGGAACCACTTGGTTTACTGGGGAAGAAATCCCAGGTAGGCACCAGTGTGTCCACAGTATATAAAGCCAGGGGAGTGTGACCCTGACATAGAGCAGGGGGATGGATTGCTTTGGACATGCCACAACACTCATTTTCAGGGAACTGAACAGTCTTGTGGCTGTGGTTAAGGCTAGGTTTCCTGCAAAATTTTCCCAGTGAATTTTCAGAATAAGCTTTTGGAGTTTTAATATGTGCAGTGATCTTGAGTTAAAGACTTGCAGTGGGTGTAAATTGGCATTTGATCTCTGGCTGTCAGTAAATTGGCACTACAGGAGGGTCTGTCTCTCCATTTTTAAAAAAAAAAATTAATTAAAAATTTGACTCAATGGTAAAAAAATGTCGAAAGCCTGATTCAATTGTAGAAACACATATTGAGCCATATTCCACAGGAGACTGTTCGAGGTCTGAAATTACTCAATATTTTTATTAATAACTTGCACAGTAGAATACAGAGTTTGTTTGTTAAATTTACAGATGTCATCAACCTGGGAGATGCTGAAGACACTGGAGGATGGGGATAGAATTCAAAATAAGCACAGGTGCAAAGTATTACACTAACATAAGAGTAGACACGTTCAAAGAGAGTTGAGAGAGACTGGTGAGGCAGGAGTTTTATAGGAAGAAAGGTGCCAGTCCTTCACCCACTACCTAACTGGGCATTTTAACTAAATAAACAACTGGAAAACTTACATCTTTCAAGCATCACGCTGCAGTGGCAAGATCTCTGTTGAAATGCTGTTCAGAACAGCATTTGACTGAGTACAGTCCAGAAGAGATCAGCAAAAATGATGAGAGGTCTAGGAAACAGCATATGTGGGATCAAACCTTTAGAAAGTCAAGTATTAATATCAAATGAGACAATGCCTCAGTTTCTGTTCTTAGCCAGTTATGCCCTGTACAATGGGCAGAAATGGACTGAGTTGTCTACTCTTGCTTTATCTGCAGGTCCCAGCTGTTCTCTTCACAGCTTCCCTCCACCTCCTTCCAGCACACCTGGACTGCAGCCAGACAGCACCTCTCTTCATCCCCATCTGCCATTGTACAATCCTGCCTGAGCAGATACTTTGGCTTTTTTAGCTACTGTTATCTGGTCCTAATCTGTGAACTTTCTTTCCTGCCAATTCTGGCCCCTAACACAGCCTTGAAAAGAAGTGAATGTCTCAGTGCAAAGAATGTAAACAACCATGAGACATAAGCAAAACAGCTTCTTTGGTACTGGCCATGGTCTATGCTTGCCTTCTGTTCAGCAGGTTTCTTAAGGGTATTTGATTTGCTTGCTAGCTGTCCTATGCAGGTGGAAATCACAATGAGATCTCTATGACAAGTGGACCCTTTATGCGTTTTCTGTTCTTGTGTGGGCAAGTAATGCTGAAATTAATTTACTGTGAAGGAAAAGGGCAGGGATCCTCTGTCGGTATAGCAGGTCATAACGTGAGCGTGAGACAACAGTACCAAACTGTTGTGAAAAGGACAGGAATTGTACTGGAGTACTTAAACAAAAATGCAACCTTCAAGCCACACTGAATAATTCTTTGGTACAGTTTTGCATGAAGAAATTCTAGGAAGCTGCAGACCTGCTGATAGAGGAGAGAAAAAAAATTCCAAACCAGACCTGCAAACACCAGATCTTAAAAATGATATAAGCAGGACTGAAATAACTGAGGTTCTTTACTAAGAAGGCAAGACTGAAAGCAGTCTTCAAGTGTGTAAATAGTAGTGTAGGGAAGAAACAAATAAACTGTATTATTATAAAGATTAAAAAGTAGTAGTCTTACATTTCAGAAGCTGTTAGAAGAGCCAATACAACAGTAAGGACACCTGAGCAGTAGACTGTCTTGCTTAAGAAATCTGCCGTGTGTTTATCATTGAAAGTTTTAAAGCACAGGTTGGATAAACATCCTTCAGGAGCACTTAGCTGTGGATTGATCCTACCTTAGGGCTGCAGGCACGGACAATCTGTTTTGTTGTGTTTCTTCAGGTTCTCTACCTCAGATTTGTTTATAGAGAGGATTGTTCTGTGGCAGTCTCTGGAAAAAGTAAGCAGTTTTGGCATGCTGGCTCTCAGACAGGAATTGGAAACTGAAAGAAATTGAGAAATCCCAGGGCAGGGCAGTTTGTCTTTCAAAAAAATGTGTTAAAACAGCATAAGTAATCGTAAACAAAAATGACAATAAGCAAACAAAGAGCAAGGCTAAGAAAGAAAACATACATAATTCGTAGAGGAAGGAACTCATTCCTATTAATAATACAGAAATAAAAAATGGGAGAAACTGTAAAGATTGTAATTTCTGTGTTAAAAATGCTAGTGGATGCTCAGCCTAACTAAAATGTCTAAGTTTCCAAGGAAAACTTTTATATGAAAACTGGGGGTTACAGGCAGGTGGGCAACTGCCTGAAAGGAAGTTCACAACAAGGGGAGCATCGTCTTGTCTTATAGGTCTTTACATCCCGTCACTAATGTGAAATTATCTCCTCTTACATCTGCCAAATGGCTATGCTTAGTCTGTTGTTTGTTGTAAAGCTTCTTTCTCTGCTCATGTAACTAGAAAATCCTGGCTCTTGTATCACTTCTGATGTCTCTCACTTGCGTTTTTCCTGGTATTCTATTTTCTATTAATCTGAGTCAATTTAGCAACTGAGAAAATGAGGACCAGACAGCACTAAATTTGATTACTCATTTTCTCTTAAACATTTGCCCAAATTACTGAAAACTAATTCTCATCCAGCACTACATTTTTTAGCCTACAAATGCATGAAAATAATCTGAGGTTATAAAACTAGTCCAAATGGGGATCATGCCTCCCTGTAGTCAGCAGAGAAGAATGGGTATTTTTAGGGAGAGGTTCATTTGGAGTTATCTATTGTGGTTCTGTTGTCTTTCAGCAGCTACCAAGGGAGCCCACTGTGATTATTTCAGATAAAGGTATTCACACTGTAGATGCCTATGTTCATTCAGAATCTTACCTCTTGTGATACTACAACTGTTTGCTTATTCATACTTTCATAGAATAGAATAGATTCTCTACTGCCCTCTTCATGCTTCTTCGCAATAGGTGGGACTTCTGGGATTGCTGATGTACTGTTTCCATGAGACAATGAGTTCTTTTGCAAGATGCAGTTAGCTGTGGAGCGTCTTATCTACATCCCAAGCTGCAGGTGAGGAAGGTTTGACAGAGACAGGCTGTGTGATTTGCAACTGATTTATACCTAATTGTAATGGTCAGTTTGACATTAGAGCAGCTGAGGAACGTGGCTACTGAGAGCTGATGCGTGGCAACCAGTGCCTTGGTAACAGTGTGGGAGGAGTATAAAATGGCCTAGAGCACACAGAAACACACAGTCATTCAGCCAAAACCATCTCTCTATACTTACTTACTTCTATGACGGATGATGTTTACCTCCACTTCTCTTCTGAGTTCCTTGGCACTTGCTGCCTTCAACCCTTCCCACAGCTCGCTCAAAACACAACACTGAGATTATCTTTATGAGCATTTATCCTGCCTTGTTCCTGCCCTTCTCTTCTAGCTCACAGAACCACAGAGTGAGAGAATGGTTAAGGTCGAAGAGAGGCCATCTGGTCCAGTGGTCTCCTCAAGCAGGGCCAACTAGAGCTGGTTGCCCAGGCCCCTGTCCAGATGGCTTTTGAATATCTCCAAGGAAAGAAACTCTAAACCCTCCCTGAGCGACCTGTGCCAGTGCTCAGTCATTCTCACTACAAAAAATTTTATCCTGATGTCCAGAGGGAACTTCCTGTGTTTCAGCTTGTATCCCTTGCCTCATGTCCTATCACTAGGCACCTCTGAAAGATCCTGACTCTGTCCTCACTTCAGGTATTTATAGACATGGATAAGATCCTATCTGAGCCTTCTCTTCTCAAGGCTGACAGTCCCAGCTCTCTTGGGGACCTATCTCATAGAGGAGATGTTCCAGTCTCTTAATTATCTTTTTTCCTTTCATTAGACTGTCTCCAGTATGTCCATGTTTCTTTTGTACTGAGGAGGCCAGCACTGGACACAGCACTCCAGGTGTGGTTTCACCAGGGCTGAGTAAAGGGGAAGTAACACTTCCCTACACTTGCTGGCAATGCTTTGCCTGATGCTGCCCAGGGTTCCTGTTCCCCTTTTTGGCCACAAGGGCCCATTGCTGGTTTATGTTCAACCCAGTCTCCACCAGGATCCCCAGGTCCTTTTCTTCTAAGCTGCTTTCCCGCTTGCTGGTCCCCAGCATATGTTGGTACCTGGGGTGGTCCCTCCCCAGCTGCAGGACTTTACACTTCTCTTCGATGAACTTCATGTGGTTCCTGTTGGCCCATTTCTCCAGCCGGTTGTGGTCCCCCAGGATAGCAGCATGACTGTCTGGTGTATCATCCACATCAGCAAACCTGCTGACGGCACACTGCACCATCATCCAGTTCACCACTGAAGATGTTAAACAGGACTGGACCCAATTTTGATCACTGGAGTACATCACTAATTATTGGCCTCCAACCAGACTTTATTCCATTGATCACCATTCTCTGGGCCCAAAGGTATAATTTTCTGAACTTGAATTTCTTCCAGGGTTTATTCACTTGTAGAGAAAATTAATTCACCAGCATTTGCTTTCACCTCCCAGCCCAGAGGTCCTGCTGGCAGCTAAACAGATGATCTATGAGCAGATGTATCTCCTGGACCTCAGTCTAGAATGAAATTCTCTCCTTTAAGCACAAAAAGAAAAGATTTCACATTAGAGGAAAACTTTTTTTAACTCCACAAAGTGGGATGAAGTTTGTGCTTGTCTCTGACCAGCTGATTCAAGTGTGTTTCTGAGTTAAGCACATCAGTGTGCAATGCCTGTCCTTTGTTTCTGCCCCTTGACAAACAACCATAGCAGACTCCTCCCTGCTCCTGGACACTTCTGGTGTGAGCTGGACCCTCTGAAGAAAGGAGCAAGAATGTCCAAAATGAAGAGTGATATGAATAGCTGGAAATTCCCATGCAATGCTCATTTCTAATTCTGTGTTTGGTTGATAAAATAAAATGGAAACTTTTTCTAAATCACTGTATTTAATCCTGTGCAGGGAATTCTGCAAAACACATAGTAGAGGAGGTGAAAGGAACTGATTTTCTCTGTTCACCACAAAAAAAATATTGACAGCTAGGTTTTAAAAATGTCAAGTCCTTACAATGCGAAATAATTTGAAAAAAGAAATCACCCTAGTGCATGACCTTCTTCAGAACACAGACAAAGACTACCATGCTGAAATACAACAGGATCTCCACACACTTGCACAGCTCCCAGCAGACCATCAGGAGAAGGGTAGCAGGGTAGTGGTACGTGGGCTGTGAATGGAGAGCTAAGCCATGAAGACTGAAAAAGGAGTGAGAAAATTGAAGCAGGTGTGGTCTTGCATGACTCACAGTCTATTCCATGCTTTTTGAAATCTCTAAGAAGCAGTTGGCAGTCCAATGTCTCAAATGATCACTGTCCTTTGGGCAGCAGAAGGTATGCAGGAATGTGGGAAACCAAGAATATGAGAAAGACAACAGACAACACTGCCAAATGCAGTTCGTATTCCTAAGTGTGGTATTTTCAAGGGTAGAAATCAGAAATGAATGGATTTTCAAGAGCTGCTAATATGAATTTGTTTCAATAACATCATAAAATAAGGAAATTTTGTAGAATATATATTTTTATGTGCTATAGACAAAAATTATTTTCCATGTTCCATATAGACTGTAAATATGTCATAGCATCAAAATAATAATTTTATAAAATCAATATATTTCTTAGTATTATTTTTACCTGATTATTTTAAAATTTAGGGCTAGATATAAAAGCCAAAAAGTAGTGGCATAATTTTTATGTTCCTCTGCCTGCAAAAATAATTGTATTAAACTGGATGAATAATGAAGGAATGAAATACCCTGTATGATAATCATTTTACTATAGTCATATTTTGTTAATCAAATTTTTCAGTTTTCCAGTTTTATTTAAAACTATTCTGACATTTTCAAGGATATTAAAATACAGGAGAGGGAGTGAGAAAGTGGGGTACATGTGTCAGTAAGAGAGCTGGATCTCACCATTGCAGAGTTTTTTGATTTTGATAGTTTATGTAAGATGATCTTAGGAAACTTGTTGAGGCATCCAAGCAAAATTGGTACCATTACACGGTAGCAAAAATCAATGTCTGCCCTGCTTTGTGCTTATTAAGTGCTATCTAAGCCACATACTGTGAAATCAGATCCAATGCACCTCACATTTGGCACCCCAGCTTACCAGGTTCTTTTGTTATGAATGCAAAAAAGTCCTAGATTGATAGTTCTTGTCTTGGACTTGAGTTTTCCTGTGGGCCTCTGAAGTGTGCATGAGAGTCATTTCTCATGGCCAAATCCCTGAAGGTGGCCTTACCAACTCTCTGGCCTCATCCCACTCACCTGCACACTGTGGGCTCACTGTGCCCTGGGATCCTTCCTCTGAGGCTGGGAAAAGACAGGAATGTCATGATTTGAACAGAGTTTGAGGGAAGGTGGGTCCTGCCAGGCTGTGGATCTACATCACTACTGCCAGAGTTGAAGTGGCCACAGGTGATAGTTTGGGGCTAGCAAAGGAGAAATGAATGTGGGGATCTTACTTTTTTGAAGTCTTAATCAGATCCCAGCCTTTTCTTTCTGACTCCTGCTCCTTTCCATTCTTTTGCAGCCTAGGGCAGGTCTGAGTGTTCCCGGATACCACTGTGTGACCCTGCCTGAGCAAACACAGCTGGTATCCCAGATGTGACTGCATGGTCTCTGTGGGGAAAAGCATATCTGGATTTTGACACCCTTTTGGAGAAGTAAAATAAAAGTTCTGGTTTAAAAAGGAAAACAGTTTGTGGTTCCCTCACATGCTGTGCTCTTTTGGTGCCTTTCACTGAAGGCTCATCCAGCTTGCAATCATCTCAATTTGCACATATTGTACATATCTGTACATAGCACTGACAAATGTAAGGGACTTGAGGGTGGGAAATACATTATCATTTCTTAGTGGGGCAGGAACAGAGGGAGCAGAGCAGATATTGAAAGAGAAACTTAGGACAGGGAAGTTCTTTGTCTTGTGATAGTTCTACGTTTGGCACCACACCTTGCTATAGAATCCTGAGGCTCAAGATGCTTCTCTAAAATGTATTCTCCTCTTTACCTATTTAATAGGGAAACAGCTTCTGCCAGAAGCTGCAAGCCTGACCAAGGGTCCAGGGAGCATTGATTAACTCTATGTTAAAAGAGTCTCAGCTCTAGAGCCCAGAATTCACTTCTTCCTGCAATGAGACTTCCTCTAAGACTGTGCCCTCAAGTTCAGTATCCCCTTTCTTCAAAACCTGTGTTCTAACACACCTCCCAATGGCACATAGCTCAGTGATCCTTGAGAATCACTGTGGGCATCCCAGCATGTCTGACTTGAGTTAAGCTTGCTGCAAAGCAAAGCATACTGTTTTTCACTGAGGTAAAACTGACAGTTGAAAAAAAGGACATTAAACCCATGAATCACTGACACATTTGTTGAGCTTACCAGGAATCCTGTTCAACAGAAGGTGTTAGAAGACACAAGGCTTGAGTTTACTTCTACTTTGTTTCAGACCAGGTCCCTCGTGTTTCTTCATATAGTTTGACCCACCTTGCCAGACATCCAGCAATAGGTAAATGATTATGACAGTAGGCAAACATCCCCATGGCCAAATATCTGCATAGCCAGAAGCAGAAATTGATATTAAGCGTCTACCCTGAGCACAGCAAGGAGCACACGGGTCTTCCTATGATCCTTCAGTGATGGTGGACACTCCTGTAGCTGCAGCATGTGCTGCCTGTTGGCTTTGAACTCCCAGCGTAGCTCCTCATGGGCACTGTGAGCAGGTCAACAAGTGCTGTGTCACTGCGGGGGTAAAAACTATTGTTCTGATGGTGTTTGTTGACGGACTGGTGGGGAAAGGCAAGCTGCCTTGGCAGGGTATAAATTCCCCTGTCCATACATCAGCTCTCCTGCAGCGCATGCAGAGCATAAGAGATGAAGTTTCTCATGCCAGCTACACTGACCCTGCTCCTCCTCTGCACCCCAGGCACGGGGGAGCGTGAATACACCTTTGTCCTCACTGTGCCCAATGGAGGCCACTGGGGCAAGTGGGGCAGTCGGCAGTTTTGCCGCCATGGTTATGCCAGTGGATTTGCACTGAAGGTAAAATTCTCTCAATTTCCTACCAAATCCTGTCCCTGCACCCTGGTCTAAAGCTCTCCACCTCTCGCGAGTGTCTTCTTCAGAGTCTAAGGACTTTCTGCAGAATTTTCCCTCTTCTTGAGTATGGTACTCTGTACATAAAACTGTGAGTCTTCTGGCAAACATTGCCACTGTAGGTACAACAGAAAAGAAAAATGCAATTTGTTTTTCTTCTTAGGACAAGAGTTCCCCCATTAGATACAGCAAAAACAGAGCTACTGCCAGAATTCTTTTGCTCTTAGTCAAGACAGAGGTGCTGGCAGTTGCATAGTCTGCATGTGGCTGATGTTGCTGACAGGTCACATCAGTGCTAAAATCTGCTGCTGGATTCAAGGAGAGAGACATCCTCCACCAGTGTCTCTCCTGGAACTCTGAGCCTCTGCCTTACCTGTTGAATCAGAAATAGAAAAGACAAAGAGAAAAGACATTTCACAAGGGGTATGTAGGTTCCCAGTAACAGGCATCTTTTCCATGTGTTTCCCAAGATATTTTCTCTTTCTCATTACAGAAAGGAGTTGGGACTGTTTACTACAGGCATGTAAAGGACTTTTCCTGGATCTTCTCCCTCTTGCCTTTACCTCTGTCCCTGTGCAACTTCTATTGCAGGTGGAACCCGCTCAGTTTGGAAGAGATGACACTGCTCTGAATGGCATACGCCTGCTTTGTCAAGATAACTCAGTAATCGAGTCCTTGGTGGGGGAGTAAGTAACATTGTGGTTTCTCTCTAGTTTGCCATGCAGCAGCTCACAAAATCCTCACAGGTGTTACCGTTTGTGGGAGTCTCTCCCCTGATTTGCTTTGTATGCACAGTGCTGTAGCACAGCGAACTAAAGCAGGTGGTTGGGGGTTGTGTTCATTAATATTTACGGTAATTAAACTTGGTTACCTCACATTGCCATTTTTTGTTTGCTCTTGACATTTCTGCAGAGCACTGTGATCTCCTGAAGTATGGTCCCAGGCACAAAGTCTTTTTTGGGATTTCTGCAACACATGGGGCAAATGTGAGAAAAGTTTCTAAATATACATTTAGAAACTGCTTGGGTGGCCCTGCTGCAGGGAACAGTACCACACATCTGGACAGCAGTGTCTGATCTCTCTGCTGTCTGGTGCATGCTTGTCACATACGTCAGAGATGCATCACAAAAGATGTGCTTGGGCTGCCCTTGAAGCTTCAACCAGGGAAAAAAAGTGAAGAAAGTAAGGGACCCTAGACTGCAGTAGGATACTATGCTAGTCATGGCTGTAAGCAAGGAAGTGCTAAGCTTCAGAGCAGCAGGACAAGGAGAAGGAGCCCTTCCCAGCAGTTTGCAGAACCCAGACATTCTTCCATCTGCTTTTTGTTAGGTGGGGTACCTGGACCAGCTTCCAAGTTTGCTCTGGAGGCTACTTGATCTCCTTTTCACTGAGAACAGAGAAATCCCAAGGAGGAGGTGATGACACAGCAGCCAACAACATTCAGTTCAGATGCTCAGATGAAACTGTGCTAGTAGGTGATGGACTATCATGGGGTACCTTTGGTCCGTGGAGCAGAAGCTGCAAGATATGCGGTCTCCAGACCAAAGTGGAGCCTCCACAAGGGCTTCGGGATGACACAGCACTCAACAATGTGAAGTTCTTCTGCTGTCAATGAGCACTTGCTCCATCTTCATTGCTGACTACCCATCACATATCCCACAGCAAATAAAGTATCAGTTAAGCTTTCCTCTAGCTTCGTACTGGGACAAGCCTGTGATATTTTGACTGCTTTCATCTTGCCATGCTGGCCAATGCCTTCAACAATAATGCTTTTTACAGTGACTGATGTGTTAGCATGGCTGCTCATAATTACCAAAGCACATTTTGTTCATGAGAATCATTGCATATTGTACTGCTGGTACATCACTGTGAAAACGCCCAGTTTCTGACAATTGCTCAAAGCTGACAGATTTCTTAACTTCCTTTTTTTCTTTTTCTTTTCCTTTTTCTTTTTCTTCTGTTTGGCAAATTTCTTTGAGGTTTGCTTTGCCCATATTTCCCTTATTGGAAATAGTATTTGCTCGCTTGATATGATGAACAGGGAAGAATGGGTAATAGTTTGAGTCTATTTAAGGTTTCTGACCAAAGTGAAAATGACCCAAGAGAGGTAAATGGGTCACAACAGAAATTTGGGTGGACTCATGAGAAGCGACAAAAGTTTGCTGTCTTTGCCCACTCCTAGCTTTAATTCCCTCAAGACTTGGACATGTTTTTTACAAGCAATCCAAGCAATCTGTAAGCTCTTACCTGAGCTCCCACCTTTGGAAACACTTCCAGCTAGAAAGTATGTTTACACTGTGCATTCATCTAACTGTGGTACCGTATCACCTGGGTGGGATGTATCTCCCCAAAGGTAGTGTGCCCTGCTGGCCCACCTAGCTGTTGGTGCAAAACATTTTCAAAGGACTTGGTTTTTCTTGTTTGTTGCCTCTGAGCTTCATGCTCTAAATAGAATGGGGAGGATCCAGACTAAAAATAAACTATGTCATTCATCCACTTTTTTATGCTTCAATTTTCTGGGTAAGCTGGAAGTTACTACCTTGCCCTAATGTGCTAGATATAAAGAATGTATTCTTCATTTGAGGAAAAATCAGGCCTTGAGATCATTTTTGTGCCTTGATGTCTGAACCACCAGGCCAGGTGAGAACTTGAGATTTGCTGCCTCTCTGAGCATCTTTTAGGAGGTGTAGCTGTTGCTATTCCCTCAAAGCAATGCATTATGCATCTTTGTATACTTGAAAAAGGTAGGAGCATGGTGTTATCATTCTCCAGATGCATGGTTGGGCTGTAGGAATGCTGTGTCCAGTACCACAGCCATGTGGAGCAGCGCAGAGCTGATGGTGGATGTTCCCTCTGGCAGTTCACATCCTCTCCTCAGCACATCTGTAGCAGCCATCACTGCTCTGTCTCTTCATCCATGTAAATTTTTTTCCTGTCATTTACCTCAAAAAGTACTCAAATAATAACTGTATTTTCTTTTAAGAGAAATGCTATATAACAAACAAAACAGCAGGACAAATTTGATAACTACTTTGGTTAAAAGGGTTTTGATAAAAATGTCAGGGGTTTGCTTTTGAGTAGATCACTGCTCTGTCTATCCTGTGTACTATCTCTGGTGGTAATGCTCCATAGCTGATTCTTGCTGCAATAAAAGGCTTCTCTGCAAAAGGGAAGTGATGAGTAGGAATTTTATTGGCAAAACCAACAGCAATCATTGGATGTTTGGTGTTTGGTAATGTTGTCCAGTGCTGGCCTTTGGAGCACACAGCAATTTCTCATGATGTTTGTGCCATTTTGCCTTCCAGTCCCAATTTTGACCTCACAGGAATTTTCTTAGTGGTGGGTGATGAGTGGAGGAGCCAATCATATAGAACTCAGGACTGATTGCATCTACTGCAACTGGGTGGAGAATAAAACATTTCTATTGGCTCTCTCTGTACTGTACAGAGTATTGCTTCTTGTCTTCTGCCTCCTGAGGCACAGCTGGGATAAACTGATGCATGTCTGATGATATCATCCAAAGTTAGTTCCAGTGAAGCACTTACCAAAGCCTCAGTACTGCAAGAAGAAATCTTAGAAAGATTTCTGGATTAGAATGATTTTACTTAAAAAAAAAAAAAAAAAAAAAAAAAAAAGAAATTTTCCAGTCAGACCTTCTGCTGCAAATTTTCATAGCTCTGATTTGTTTAATCACAGGATCTGATTTATTTCTTAATGTTTTAAGCTGGGTTTTTAAATAATTTGATATTTCTAACTGCTTTCTGTCCTCCTCTTGACTCTAGACATTTTAAGTAGGCAACTGCTTTATCAAAGAGAAGCTAACTTTGTAAAACCAGCTCAGTCAGCACTTGAAATACAAGGGATTATTAGCTTCAAGGGAGCATTTTGTAACTTCTATCTCCAATTTGGAAGTTTCTGAAAAAATACTTACTTGTCATGTATCCAGCTCTCTGTAAACAACAAAAAAAAAATCCCTCAAATCCCTCAGCTATAGCACTCAGCAACAAGGAAAAAACCCAACAACAAAAAAACTCCAAACCACAAAAAACAAAACCCCAACAAACCAACACCAAAACACAAAGAAACAAACAATAAAACCCACACAACCCTATAAAAGCAAAAGTTGCAGACTTTTTCTAATAAGTTGAACTAGACTGAATTAAATTTAAATTCTGATGCTATCACAGTTAGCTGGGCTTAACAGTAAACATACAGAAACTTACTTTCCAAAATGACTCTTTTCAAACCTTGAACATAAAGATATCCTGATTTGAATCTAATTGCTTGGCTTCAATGTTCTTATAAAATAGGAATAATTTCAGCTTGCAAACTGTCATCCAGTATAATTAGTGAGATGATACTTGAAGGCATAGAAATAAAAATAGCTGCACTGGTCTAAACAAAACGGACTTCATTTCATGATAGTGAACAGGAATCATAGTGACACAATTATCTGCATCATCTCCCAAAGCCTGGGGAACCCCTTTGCTCTAGCAGAGACAGGTTGCTGCATGCACTTCACAGAAGTCTTAGAGGGCCAACTACTGGTCACCCTCCATCAGACCATATAGGACATGCAGAAACTATCAAGCATGTTGTACTACAGTACTGTATGATCGTGTCACCAGCAAATGTAGCAACATGACATTTCAATTCTTTTTTTCTCACTATGTGAGTAAATTGTGTCTCTTGGAAAGATACGCTGTGTGAATCTGCGTTGTGTGTGGAGCCAGTTACGTGTGGGAAAAGAAGTCTGTTCGTTTCTCAGGTGTCTAGGTGGAGCTAATTCTTGGAATGACCATTACCACTGAGCTAAAGTGCTTAAAAAAAAAGAAATTACTTCTCTTTAGAGTGATTTGTTCAAGAAGCAGTGCCTGTTTTCTTACGTGTGTGTATGTGTACGTATATGCAGATAATTGAAAATCTTGAACTTCATATTGCACATTCCTTCTCCAGAGGGTAGGTCAGGCTGGAAGACTCTGAATATCTGATGCTTCTCTGCAAATGAATGATTCAGTTAAATTTTGAGGTTTCACTTGGGAAGAATTATTTACAGCACCAGCAAAATTGATCTTTTGTGCTTCTGTGTTGTGCCAGGTGTAAAATAACTTCCTTTCAGTGTGTGAATGGACACTCCAAATGAGAGCTGTTACAAGAAATATTTGGAAGATAGAATACCACCTTCTCTTCGTGTACTTTCTCATGTACTAATCAGCCACTTCAGAATCAAATGGGTATGCTTTTGTCATCTGAGTATTGATGGAATACTTCCAGATTGGTCTCTTCTGAATGGTCCACTTGCAAAACAGGAGTTATACATAGAACAGATGGGGTGGGACCTAAGAGCATGTGTCAGCCACATACTTCACTCCGAGTGGAGGAATCAGAACCTTCCAGCAGAAATAAAAGTATAAAAACATCACCAAAGTGTCCTGAAACTGCTATGGCTGAACATGTGTGTATCTGGAACCTGTGAGTAGCTACATCTGCATCACTTAAAAAAACCACTGTATATCTCTGGCACATCTAGGAGTAAGGAACATATTGCCAAAGAAATTAACATACAGTTCCTGTGGAATGTTAATGCAACTAGAGGCAAGACCAAAGACTAAGCAAGAATTATCCCTGAATCTGCTGGTAATGTGGCAGTTTTGGATCTGGAGTATGAGTAGGCTTGGGAAGGCAAAAAGGAGTTTTCTACCAATCCATGCATATGTGGCACAGCTCACAGGGAGGCTGGCGGAAGCAGCACGGTCTGGAGATTTCCAGAAGTGATTTTTGAAAGCCAACTCTATTGAATAAGTCTGAATCAGACACAGAACAGACCTGCTGTTAGTGGTGCTCCAGCAAACCAAGCTTTTAGTCTTCTATAAAGCTGACCTTACAAATCTTATCCTTTATGGCTGCATTGTTCCTGTTACACAAGGAAATGGATGCTCCATCCATCACAGGTGTTCTGAAGCTTAGGTTATCAGTTTTTGTGAGATGCAGAGAAAACACCTAAAGATGTCTTAGCTACATATAATTTTTAATACCATACATGAAAAAGATTTGCACCATGCAGCTCATGCTCAATTTGTCATAGTTAGCAAGTGTTGCAACATCATTAAGACAGCCTTAATTAACTAGTGTGAGGAAACAACTGAAAACATCCATTTTAGAATTTTCTGAGTCTAATTATTTGGAAATGTTGCTACAGAATGTGAGCAGCAGTATCAACCTATGGGTCAC
Source organism: Anabacerthia variegaticeps (assembly GCA_035583185.1). Lineage (NCBI taxonomy): Eukaryota > Metazoa > Chordata > Aves > Passeriformes > Furnariidae > Anabacerthia > Anabacerthia variegaticeps. Next base: position 42,211,548 of record JAWWEW010000001.1, on the reverse strand, counting down.
GAAAAGCAAAACAGCAAGGCTTTGGAGAGATGACTCATGAAGCACTGAATTCTGACTTCCATCCTCCCTCACAACACTGAGCCACTGGGCATGCCTTTGTCCCATAGGACTGCATATGCATCGTATTATGCTTGAATACTAGCTTTTTGTGAGAGAAGTTGTTGCTGGTTTGTACCTGCCTGCTTTGTCTTCATCTATGTCTGCAGAAAGGGAGACTAGCCAAGGCAATCCAGGCTCCAAAGCTCCAAAAACTAATGTCAGAAACTGTTGTCCTGGCAGGAAGAAGTACAAGGTACCTCTCTGTCTCAGTGAAAGCTGAAGGGAAATGAGTGAGTTGTCTGAAAATTTATAAACACAATCAGTAGAAAAGGGCAACACCAGGGATATAGCAACCATATTTCTCTAAGACAGATAAAGTGGAATCTTTCTTAGGGAATTTTGATTTTAGTGCGTGATTCCTGAACTTTCCACATCCTACCAGTGCAAAACTTGGTAGATGTCAGTCACCTCATAACCCCTTATAACACAGACTGACTCTGACTTGCTAAGGCTTGATGGCTTCTGCAAGAGGTCACCTAGCTGGCTGACATTTGGCTGCACTAGCAACTCGGCCTCTCCAGACAAGAGCAACAACTATTTATTTTTGATCACTCAAAACCATTCAACATCAGGGCTGGGGTAGTGGTAATTTGGTCATTTCTTAATGAACATAAACTGTCAAAAAGGATATCAATGGCATCTTTAGTGCCTGCATGGCAAAGAAAAAACAGTGAAGGTACTGCAAGAACACATGCATGAGTTTATTAACTCAGCCTGTGGAAAATAATGCTTTCAGAGGCAACATGGTAGTATGAGAAATCAGGTTACTGCATGAGTCTTTTCAGGATCAGGCCCTGAACAGGTCGGAGACATCCCCTTCGTGTTGCTGCTTTCCTCTTTTTCAGGGAGAGCATTCTACAGCTGTTTGTGACTTAGAAGTTCATGGACAAAAATGTACATAACTTGCTCTGTTAAAATCCAGAAAGTGTCACTCATACCTTGAAAGATAATCTATCTCCATGCAGTCAAAAATAATTTAACCCATTGTACTTATCCAAGTAGTCAGAACAGATTGAAAAATTAATCCCTCACTTTGATCTTGTGCCTAGAATTCCCTTTAATCCTTGCTCCAGCAATTTTTTTTTTCATTGCAGTGATATTTTTATGGTGAAGTAACCAGAAGTAATTTAGAAAGCAACTTTTCATCTCAGCTTTTGCCACTTAATCAAGTAAGACCAGCTTTATTATTTCTTGTTTATTACCATAGCATCCCCAACATGGGTAGGAGTGCTGTCAATAAGAAAACATGAAATAGATTCTAAAAGTTGATTTGGATACCTGTTCTGAGGAGAGAAGAAAAAAAATAATTCTAACTTCTACTAGCTACAGTGTTTGTGCTTCCTTGCAACAGAAACTTCTTACTTACTTGGAAGAACAGTGCGAAGGGGACAAAGACCTTTTAATTTTAAAGGAGACTTTCATGTCAGTAGAAGTAGTAGCTAAGTGAAGAAAATATCCCTTCTGCTTCTGGGTGTTTGCAAACAAACACTTGGGAACACTTCATTCTTTTAAGGCAAAAAAATATGACTGGGTTTCTCCTGTGGGTCACACTGGACTCAGTGAAGTTACACATGCATAAAGTAACAGATAAGCAAGAAAAACACAAACTTGGGAATCATTACTGTGTAATCTACCTGATGAAAAATTTCCCTTCAAGTCTAGCCAAATGACTACAGCTTTCCATGTGAGATTATAACACCCATGGTACAGTGCTAAGTAGTTATCCAGCAGTACCTGCTGAGTCTCACTCCTATTAGAGGTGTAAGAAATCCACTGGTGTCCTCCAAGATGTAAAAACCCAGCTGGAAGTTTATCAATGAGTTATCTCAGAGGTGGTTCACCTTGAATGAGACAGAGTGTCACTCTCTTGCTTGTTAAACAGGCTTTTATATAAGTGTTATGGTTTCCATAGAAACATAGCTAAGTCTTTTCTCCAACATAATCCCAAAGGCTTTCATAAATCTGGAAAATACACAGTGAATAGTCAAATCATTTTTTATGCTGACAGAAAGAATGCCACAGTTGTCACCCAGTCAAGTTGCTCATATGGGGCAAAATCAGTTTAAATCCCACATGGCAGAATTGCCTTGCAGCACTCAGATATTTTCTGGAATCCCATTTAACTGCAAGTTCAGCTTTAGAAAGTTCTGGTGAAGGCTTACAAAGCTGTGAGAGTTATGGATGGGAAAGACCTTAATTGTATTCCCAAAGCATGTCAGCAAAACCCACAAGAACAGAAATAATAATTATGCTGATGATCTCTTCCCCAGGCCTGTACCGTTTCCAGTTGTGCATTTTCTAGTGTTCTTCACTTCAAGTTTTAAATGTTCCCCCTAATAGCTGGGAATACCGGTGTGTAACAGGGTTTAGGAACCCATTAACTTTTCTAGGTCATGGCTGAAAATATTTCTTGATACTGTTTTATAACAAAGATGGGGCTGATCTGCACTAATTCTTTATTATTTTGTGGGCATTTTAATGCTCTCCACTAAAAGAAAGGTAGACAATAAGCTTGATCTCTGCACCCAAACTGTTAGCTGCTTCTTGGATCCTTGGGTAAGTCTTCCCTGGCAGCCTTTTTTTTTTTTTTAGAGTATTACAGACTTGGATAAAATAAAAGAATTTTAGGGATGTCTGTGGGCTGTATGTTTTGCTCTTTCAGTGCTCAGTAGTGCTGATTTCATGTCAGTTGAATAGCCAAAAGAAAGAAAACAAAAAATCTTCAAGTTCTTTATCTTTGTGCTCCCTAACTATTATTTTAATCTTTGTAATATTTAAAGATGTCCTTTATAAACTGTTTGCCAACTCTCTGCCTCTCTGGTTGGTTTTACTGTGTCCTGCTTTATGACACCACAAAGTTAAAAAAATTCCCTTTATATTTTTTCCTGACATTGCTAATACAGCATACAGAAGACTTTTTATTTCACCATTAGAGCACAAATCTACTGAACTGGTTTGAATACATATTTAGGGTAAGATTTGCTGGATGCTTTAACAAGAATTTCTATAAGTTGAAGCTGCTTTAGCAAGGGAATTTGAATGACTGAGATTCTGAGCCATTTATCAGGAAGCCTTCCCATTCCCCTTATATTTCTGTAGGTTCTTTATGGAGTCACTACATATTCAGTAACTAATCTGTCATGAGATTTCAAATGCAGAGTTCATGACCAACAGTTTTCACAGATGGTCTGCAAATATGTAAGGCCAAGAAATGTTGGGCTTGATGTTGCCTATAGCAAGAAGCATGTAACAACTTTCCTTGCTCCGGCAAATCCCATTCTGTGGGTAAAACCTGGTTTAAAAATAAGGACAGTCTGCAGAATAAAATACTGAAAACCAATAAAAATAAAATAAATACTGTCTATAATAATAATGGATTTTAGAAAACTGCTCAGGCTGTGCAATGGGATGCCTGATCTGTCATCCAGTGGTCAGGATGTTGTGCTGGTGCTGAAGGAATATCATCTCTATGGGTTTATGCTTTCAGACCAAAGAATGTACTTACTGGAGACTGCATTGTCTTTTCATTCACCCTCATGGGAGACTCCTGGAGGAAGAAGTCCCCATCCCATGAGTCATAATTAATCTCAGAAAAGTGAGATGGTTGTGCACTGTTTTAATAGTTCATTCACACTCAGTTGGGTTTTGTTTCTAGTAGGAGATACATTCAGGTACTCCTGTTAGGAGGGGAAATTCTGGCAGTATTGAGGTACCTTCTGCCAGCTCTAATGGAGCCTGCTAGAAATTAAGGATTCTTTCTTCGGGGAGATCAGCTACAATTTTTCCAAACCCCCAAAGACAATGAGCCCTTCCAGTCAATTCCGGTATACTAAAGAGCTGCCTGATGACTGTCTGTGTCTAGTGTTTCTTTGGACCTGTGATCACATTCAGAGCCAGTGATGACACTAACGAGGGGATGCAATAGAGTCTGAAGCAGAAAAACCCAAGTCTGAAGGAATGGGAAGGAGTGAGTGCAGTGGGGAAGCAGGGCCTTGTCCTGTGAGGGCAGGAGCATGGTGGGATAGGGTGTGGTGATCAAGAAGGGAAATACCAAACAGAGAGGAGGTGGGAAGGAGCTGTGTTCATGCAGAACCAGCATTCATGTAAGTGCATTTTCAGTCCAGCTCCCTTGCCCTGGGGGATGGCTGCTAAGTCAGGGAGGGCAAGAAAGACCTTGAGACGCTGGAGTGTGTCTTGAGAAGGGCAACAGAGCTGGAGAAGGGTCTGGAGCACAAATCTGATGAGTAGTGCTGAGGGAGTTGGGGTTGTTCAGCCTGGAGAAAAGAAGTGTCAAGGTGACCTTATCCCTCTCTACAACTACCTGAAAGGAGGTTGTAGCCAAGTGAGGGCTGGTCTCTTCTCCCATGCAACAAGAAATAGCATAAGGGGAAATGGCCCCAGTCTGCACCAGGGTAGGTTCAGGGTGGACATCAGGAAGAATTTTTTCACTGAAAGGGTTAGGCAATGGAAAGGACTGCTCAGGGAGGTAGTGGAATCACCAACCCTGGAAGTGTTCAAGAAACGTCAGGATGTGGCACTTAGTGCTGTGGTTTAGTTGGCATGGTGGTGGTCTGTCAAAGGTTGGACCTGATGACCTTGAAGGCCTTTTCCAGTATTAATGATACTATGACTCTAGGAGGATGACTTCTTGCAGATCTGTGTTTAACCCTTCCCACTATTTACTCTACTCAGGAATGTGAGCAGAGCAAGCTGAAACAAAATCTGGATGAAACTGCAATGATTCATCTAATCAACACTGCATAAAGTTCTTTCTTTGTGGAAGTCTAAATATGCAATGCTGCTGCAATTCAGTTAAGCAGCTGAACATCGGCTTAATGTAGGTGTATGAATAGTTCTGTCACTTTTGGCACTTAAAATTAAACACAAGCAGGTGCTTTAATAGACTGGGACTGAATTTGCTTGCTAAAATTATTCATTATGAATGACAGATATCTGAACTGCAGTGCCCTCAGGTGGAATATACCTGAGTGAATATGGACACTATTCCATAGTGCATCAGTGACAATATCCTTGCTTTCTACTTCTGTTACAGGAACAGATCTGAGATTTATGGATATCCTCAATCGGTTTGTTTTCTGTTTAAAGAGTAAAATGCAGTTCTTTCAGATTGGAGTGAGGTGATACAGTCCAGTCAGAGAGAGGAAAATCTTCTTAGGAGCTGACTAGCTGATGGCTGTGGATGACCAGTGGGTGTTGATGGGAACTGATGGCTTGTTTGCAGCCCTCCAGACACCGGGTGTTTACTGTACATGCAGTCCCTTCTGCAAAACAGATGGTGTAGTCCACAGCTCAGAGCCAGGTGGATACCAAGAGCTGGACACAAATCTCCCAGACTCTGTATAAGCTCCACTTCATGTGGGAGCATGGCACAGTTGTCAGCTCTCATTACATGCCTGTGAGTGAACTTGATGCCTTCCCAGCTGGGCTGAAGTCAGACTGGCTGGTGGAGATCAGAGGAATGGCAGCTGCTCTGGGGACATTCTGCCTCCATGGGGGAAAATCCCTCCCCAGTTCACTGGCTGTCCTCTATGCTTTCCTTGGGGCAGAACAGAATGGGAGGAAGAAGGGCTGTCCCTTATATGCTTCTGGCATACGGAGATGAGGAGAGGGGTGAGCAGTCCCCTCTGAAGAGCTGTTGTTCTTGATTCTGGGTGTGGCACCCAGCCCATCAGGAGAACTGAGCTGCAGCTTTGAGTTGCTGCAACAATCATCAGGGGAGTAAACTGGGCTTTAGAGGGGACACAAACATTATCTTGAAGCTAAAAGAGATTGAGAACCAGCTTACCTCCAAGTATAAGAGTTACCTCCTGAAACTTTGGGCTTTTAAAAAAAATAAATTAATTTTAACCATAGTTCAAGATAACGTGATGTTAGAAACTCCCAGGCAGGCTGGCTGTTAATACTGATTTGCTCTGGTAAGGCCAGGGAGCTGGCTGGGAGCTCCACAGGGGCAATCTACACATTTCTCCCAGAGTTACACTCCAGCCAAGCTGTCAAGCCTCCAGATGAAAGGATTGATGGAGGAGCTGAATCCACTACACAGCATCAGGTAGGAAGAAGGGAAACTGTCCCTTGAGGCAGGACCCCAAGCAATCTGTGTTACATTGAAGGAGGGATGGCAAAGAGTAATCTCTGAGCAGGTGAAGGATGGGAACTCCCATGATGGGGTCAACTGGAGCTATTGTAGCAGCAGAGAGGATCCTTTCACCACCTGCAGAGGTGCACGACCTCAATAGGTGAGCCCAGACGTTGTAGTGAGGGAGGCATTTCGCTGACAGAGCCTCATCCATACTCTGGAGACAGGAAGCTGTGGGTGGCAGTGGTGGAAGAAAAATGTCCCAAAATGTGTGTGGTGAGATTTTCTCATCCAGAGAAAACAGTATTTTGGCACAGACAATGAGCTAATAACTGTTTTTTATGCTAGAATTGGACCAGGACTTTGAAGCTCCAAGGAAGCCAGAACAAAAGTCTACATAGGATTCAATTTTTCTTCACTATCTGTGGGTGATTGAAAGACAGGTAACTAGTCTAGACTACGTGTCAACAAAGGAGACACTGTCTAGGTTAGTGGGACTGAACCATCATATGGATACAGCAGTGCCTTGATGAAGGAGAGTGAAACCTAGACACCTGGCTTTGATGCGGCATTGTTTGCAATTAGAGTAGATGACTGGGTTAGGTCACTTCAAATGGAACTATTCTATTCTATTCTATTCTATTCTATTCTATTCTATTCTATTCTATTCTATTCTATGTGGCTACAGTTAGGTGAAATTAATCCTGCAGCCCTCTAATTGAGCTTCAGTCTGCTTTAGACTAACTAGGTGTTGACACATCAAAATATTTTAGCAGTCAATATACCTGCTAGACATGGGCTGGAGAGCAAAGTGTTTGCCCAGCTTTGGAGGTGGGAGCACATCTGAGGCAGTTTGAGCTTCTGAAGTGATGTTTATCACTTCCAATAAGCTTCCTGCCACTGTGGCTTTGCTCCTTTGCACTGGACTGTCCTAAAAAGAAGCTATCCTGGGTACATTTCCCTGAGCTGCAGGTATCAGAAGGTAGCTGCAGGTACCAGAAGGTAGCTGCAGGTAGCACTGTTATATGTGTTATATGTGTTCCAACTGTGAGAAACCATCCTGATCTCAAATGATCCAGAGTCAATAGAGGACAAACATGATCAGGCAATGGGGGCTAGTGAGGCAATGTCTTTGATGATGTTCAACAAAACAGTGAATGAAATTATGGCATAAAAGCTGCAGAAAAACAAGGAATGTATAGTTTAACTTCCTCTTCCCAAGGTGAGCCTGTGGTCTTTTTGCACAGGTATTTACAACATAAAGACTGCATTATAATTGTCCTTTGAAGGACTGAGCTTCATGAATTGAATAAAGAACAGTAGTACAATGACATAATTTAATTTCAGAGTATATTTCTTATAGCAAAATGACAAGTATCCTGTTTCCATTAGCCCTGG
>JAWWEW010000001.1:42033392-42203854 GCA_035583185.1 Anabacerthia variegaticeps | reverse complement strand
AGTACAATGACATAATTTAATTTCAGAGTATATTTCTTATAGCAAAATGACAAGTATCCTGTTTCCATTAGCCCTGGAGGCTGTGTCCTTGATTTCAACACTGGCAGTGCTGCTGCAGGAGCATCATCAAACTGGTAGTGATATAACAGTCTCTGCTGTACTGAGAGGGATACACCAGCTTAGAATGGTGCTGCCTGCCAGCATCGCCTCTGAATGCAGGTAAATGCAGGCCACAGCCATGGACTTCGATGGCTTTGTGAAATGTCTGATGAAAAGTATGTCTCTTAGACATGTTCTTATGAGCTTTCCCCCCAATTTCTGCTAGAGAGCATTAAATAAGAGGAGTCACTGTCATATAGGATGTATGCACAAATTAAACAAGGAACAAAGAGCTCAGCAGAAAGAAAGTGCTTCTCTGACATCACTGCAAGTACATGCCACCTCCTGAGGTATTAGAGAAAGGAAAATGTCATAAAGCTCCATAAGCAGTAGTAAAATTCTTACTCAAGACCACAGGCATGCAGACCATGATGCAAATGCCATTGTCTTCCTTCCAAGTTTTAGAACTACCTCCTAAGAAAAAGCTATTAATAAGGGTAAGCTGCAAGTTGGATGTCATCCTTTGGGTAATCCAAATGGCCAAAGCTGGATGACAACTTCATCTGGAGATGAGGGGATGCCACCAGCTCTCCCAAGGCACAAGACTGCAGAGACATTCCAGATCTAGTGAGGAGTGCTGATCAGAATTTTCTAATGTGAAAAGAGTAGAGCAACAAGGGAACATCTTGATTCACCTTAGAAAGGAAGATTACTGTCTCCCATGACTGATATCAAAACAGACCAGTCACTGCCTGTGGCACTTTTCAGCTTCTTTAAAACCGCTAGACACTGGGGAACATTGAACATAACAAGAACTTCGAGAGCACTAAGGATGCATACTTTCCTTCTTTGTAACAATAACAACCACAATTAAGTCCAATTTCTGCTTAGATTAAAGGACAAAGGCCCCTAGGAGTACAACATCTTGGGAAAGAGATGTTCAGAGCTATGTATCAGAAGCCTAGATGACTATTTACCATGATGTGGCTTGAAGTGAATATTGTTTTTATGACCTACTTCTAATTCGGCACAAAGTGCCTCTCAGTTGAATGCCTGTGAGTCAAGAGTCAGTCTTGGGTTAGAGCTTGGTTTGGGGATGCTTTAAAGCCCGGGTACTTTTTCTGGGCATTTATTAAGGAGACTCTTGAGCTTTTTCTGTCAATCACCATGAAGGTACCAAGTACTGTGTCAAACTCAGCAGAGTTTTCCTACAACATTTTTCTCCTGTAGACCCTGAGAATCATCACCAGGTGATCTTCAAAAGAAGTACTGCTTAGAGTGTTCCCAGTCCTTTTAAGCACTCACAGAAAAGGAATTATTTACCCGTCACTGGAGTTGAGATATGCCATCCACGTGCTCACTCACCCTGCACCCTCTCTACTCTCCCTCAGAGTCCTGAGTCATCCAGATGACCGCTCTGTGCCAATAGAGGCAGCAGCCCAGCCATTAGTCACTCTGGAGCACCAGAGCTGTAAGGTACATCTGTACTCACTCAGCTATAGTAAAGGCAAAAAGTTTCTAAGCTTTCTGCATGCTGCTGCTGGGAAGGAGAAGAAGCCCCCTGAAAATCGGCCTTAGCTGCAGGAGCATGTCTCTGATGTGTTGACTGCCAGGTTGTTGCCTTCATCCCCATGCAGTGGCACTTTGAGGAGAGGAGCACTGGACCCTTGATGGCAACAGCTGTCTCATTGCACACTGATTCATTTGCCAGCAGTGGCACTGACTACAGAGCACATTGTGACCTGAGAGCTGCCTTGTCAATGTGCAAACACTGGCTGTTTAAACTGACAGAAGAAAAGCATCAAATAACCAACTTTCCAGCCCAGAGCAAGATTCCTCTCTATTGTACTTCCAGCTGGGGCTGGGGGATCATGAAAGAGGATGTGCAAACACAGTGTGCAAACAGAGTGCTTCAAAATCCCTGACCAGTCTTGAAATGGTTGGCTTTGTTTTAGCTGATAGCACAAGTCATCTGACAGACACTGAAAATGTACATGGTGCATAACCTCTTCACGCAATGATCCTGCCAGGTTCACCAGTTAAACAATACCTAGGGAAGTACTACAACAATTTTCCCCCGAATACTGGCCACAGACACACTTAATATCACTGGTAGCTGCAGGGCAATTTCAAGGGTCTATATTTAGAGGACTGGGAAATTCTGTCCAGACTAAAAGCCAGACAGTATGATCTAGTAAGTCTTACGAAATATGCACTTTTAGATCCTATTTCTTTTTGGGTTTAACTTGGGTTTGTCGTATCAGGTGAAAACAAACAACAGCTTTTAATTTCTGTTTGTGTATCCACATGCCCTTTACATGGTGTCTGAATGATGGAGGAGTCTGGGTTACGATGTGTCTGCCTGGACAAGAAGCTCCAGTGCTACTAAGGTACAGTCACAACAAGAAGACATAATAATGAAGATGAGGCTTTGTGTCTAGGGCAAAACATGAAACTAAACAGGGCATCAGCTGATGAAACCATCAATTCAATTCAGCAGCTGATTCTGATCAGCGATGACATGCCGCAGATTGCTATCACTGGCTGTCTACCAATACAGAGAGCCTTTGCAGAGGATGCTGATGTGAAATAGGCCTATAAGATAAGACTGAAGGAAAAAGATTGAAGGAATGCATATTGCATGGAAACGTATGATTTGGACATGATGGGGCCTGATAAGCAAGGGTTTTATAGACTATACTCTACACCCAGCTCTGCAAAATGCACTGTCACTTCCCTGTCATTCGTATGTAGACTGCTTTTTTCTTTTTCTCATCCCTTTCTACCTTAAATGAAGATGCATCTTCTCTTCTTGTCTTTCCAGCCAAAAATGATAGCAAGGGAGATCTGCATTAGCACTCGGTATGTGCTGCTGGTCTCCACTGAGCCTACAACCATGCATGAGCTCCTCCCCTGCTCCTCCAGACAGTTCTGGCTGCCATACTGCACTCCTGCAGTGAGAATCTGAGAGGAGGTTCCTCTCCTGTCCCACTGCAGGGCCGTGCACCACAGGGCTGCCACTCTTCACCTTTGCTCTTTGTCTTTTCTGCCATCTTTTCTGCTCAGATCTCCCTGTACACTGAGGCCAACAGAAAAATCCCTGCCATCAATCAGATGTCAAGGCATAACTCCCATATCACAGATAAAGATGTGGAACAATTGAAACATTCTGTAATACTCTGTGTTTCACAGCTCTGCTCCTCAGCTGCGGGTGTCTTACCAGCCATTACCCTATCCAAAGATTGTAATAGCATGTAGGAACATGTGTCTTTTTACAGCTCATTGCTTAGCAAACAATTGTGCTCATCTTGTTTTGAATTAAAAATTTGGCTCAAAAAGCTTAATTTCATAAATATAGCAAAATCTTGCAAGCAAGCCAGAGAGGAACTTTTCATAAGGGCATACATTGATAAGACAAGGGCTTAAACTGAAAGAAGGCAGGTTTAGATTAAACATTAGGAAGAAATTCTTCACTATGAGGATGGTGAGATGCTGGAACAGGTTGCCCAGAGAAGTTGTGGATGTCCAGTCCCTGAAAGTGTTCATGGCCAGTTTGGCTGGAGCTCTGAGCAACCTGGTTTAGTGGAAGGTGTCCCTGTGCAGGGAGCGTTGGAAATAGATGACTTTTAAGGTCCCTTTCAAACCAAACCTTTCTATGACTCTGTGATTTCAGAGCTCTGTGGTATCCTGTCTGCAGCATGAAGGTGAAACAGTGTTCATGAAAAGCGTGTGCATTAAATGGACAAAATGCTGGCTCACCAGCAGGCTGTGAGGGGCAGCAGGGAATGGGGAGCCATCAGGGTTTGGGCTGCGCCTGCTGGGATGCTCCAGGGATTGGAACTGCACTCAATGTGTGGCAGTGTTTCTGCCAGTGTTCTCAAAGCAAGTCTAAAACCACTGATAACAGAAAATCTGCAGATGATGCTTGTGCAGTATCAAGCAGTGGCAAGAGCTGGGCAGCCATTCAGAGCAATCTGGAGCATTTGGATATGCCCAGGAAAAGATGTTTTCCCTGGTGCTGTGCTGGACTGGCCTTTGAGGCTGGCCACGAAGACGAAAGCATGGGCAGCCCACATGGCTGGGATGGCTGTGGGTGTCTGGGGCAGGCTTGGACATCGTGAGTATTCACCGTGCAGGGAATCCTGTCTGCCTCCGGGATTCTGGAACATTCAGAAAGGCAATGCCATGTAGATGCTGTCAAGGAGGTGGGGTGTCCTGGGATTCTTACTACAAGGTCCCATCAAATAGAAATCTTTGTTGACTTGCTCGGGTGCAGGCTGGATTTTCAAACAACCAACGTTTAGTTTCCATTTTGGTGATCCATGAAGAAAGCACGGAAGGGAGGTGATGGTGCTTTGGAACACTTCCCATCTGAGTAGGGCCAAGGTTTTCACTCCAGATTCATGGGATAAGGGACTGCAGCCTAGGAAGCAGATGCTTGAGAAAGTATTATGGTGACACAGGTCTCCAGTGTCGGCCCCCTCTGAGACACTTCGAGAAAAAGGCATTTTCTCTGTGCCTTAAGAGAGGGGTAACAAATAAGTCAGGACTGATCTGTATGCACAGCACTGGAAGACCGTATTGAGGATATGGGAATGGTTCAGGGGACTAGAAGATGGGGAGCTGAGCCAGGCAGCCATGCTCTCCTTCTAGTCACTAAAGGTGCTTTGGGAGGCACCTGTTGCATCCTAACACGGGCATTATAAAGAATATAAAACGGCTGCTAAAGACACAGAAAAGACACCAAAAATGATGGAATATGTAGAATAAATGCTGAAATGTGGGAGCTTCCAAAGTTTCAGGATGTTCACGCTGCCAGAAGTAAAAATGAAACCTTGACAGGAAGAAAATATCAGTTAGTAAATGGCTCATTAAGCTCAGGGCAGAGGAAGGTATAATGAGTTCCAGTGGCTGGATCCTGGAGATCGAAAATTTGAGTAAGAAAAAGTAAGGTTCTGGTATGAACTTGACATGAGTAGCTATTAGAGTAGATAGTCAGGGAAGGAGCAGGAGGACTCCCAGCATCAACAGGACACTTCTCTGGAAGACTCTGATCAAACACAGATTGCTAGGCTTGAGAAACAGAACAGGAGCATCACGTAGTAGCTGTGGCATCTGTGATGAGGTGAGGGAACCTGCTGTTTCCTAAAGGGCTTCAACTCTCTGGAGCAGTAAGCAAAGGGATTAGGATCTCATTTCATCTTGCTACAGTCATCAATTGTTTTGTTGAAACTCCTCAATTTAAGAGACACATGCATCAAGCAGAGGGACATGCAAAAGGCTGCCTGGGTTTACTGCCTGTCACTGCACTGAGATGGAGTCCTAGGGGAGTTACAGAAATGCAAAATCTAGTTATTAAATTAAATTAGTACCACTAAGGTGTTGATAGATAGACCGGTCCAGTCTTCCAGAAGGAAAACTTGCTGCCAGAGCTGCCATTTCCCAGCAACTATTATGTGTCAAGTATGCTTTTTACAAACTCTCATCCAACAAATACCTGCACATATCAAGAAATGGTTTGAGTGGGAGATGCAGAAAGTAGGGCAGCCTAATCAGAAGAAGGCTGAAATCAAGGTGTCCATACCATATTCCAGGTTAATTTACACATCAGCTATTCTCTGGAACAAGAATACAACAGTTTTTCATTATGCAGATGATGCCACAGACATTTGTATCATATATTTGTGGTGCCTCCCCTATCCCTGCCTGCTGTTCCTGATCCAGAGGCTCCCTGTGCTGATCTTTGTGTCAGGTAAAGGCAAGGCACTTCCCTTGCCTGTGCCTTGCAAGGAAGGTCATCAGGGCTTTGCTGAAAGGACATGAGAGAATTTGAGACTTTATATTTGCATTATCAGCTTCATCCCAGCATTAACCTTACCCTACTAGAATAAAATAGTTTCAGCTTTATGCCAGTGGTTCCCCTGCAATACCAAATCCAGGTAAGGGGTTAAATTAACAGTGCAAAGACAAGTCTGTTCATTCAGGCATTCATTTGGTGCTCGCCTTAATTTTCACACTGACAAGATATAAGCAATAGTTTTAGCATAATGAATAAATAAGAAAATTTGCAAGACCATAATGAACAAATCCTTTTGAAATTGTCTGACTTTTTTTCTGTTTATTTTTTAAAGAAAATCAGAAAAGGATTTTGGGTGACCAGCAAGTTCAGACAATAAATGGACAGTTTTATGCTGGTCTATTAGTATGGATATCAAGAGGCACTCTTCTCATCATTTACACTGAGAAGGAATGATTTCACATGCTAATGCCCTCTCTCCATCAGTGTCCTACAAATGGAATTTAACAGCATCTTGCAGTTTTGCCTGGATGCTTGCAACTGTACAAGGATCCTAGCAGAAATCCACAGTAAATCCTCACCTTTGTCACCTGAGAAGAGCACAGGTTTTCAAAAAAGACCCCAAACCACCTCTGAGAACAGCAACTGCTGGAAGATGCACTATCTTGGTGTTGAATCGTATTATTTTCAGTAGGGTTCATGTCAATTGAAAGAACATTTTCGAAAGACAGAACAGTTCCTCAGTAATTACAGCTACGCCAGCTTAATTTACAAACTCCTGTAAGTCTGTTGACACATGGTAATAGTGGTATTTAATCATCGTTCTGATATCAGATTTCTACTGCTTCGATACCTTTGGTACCTTTCATTGCTGATTTCATCCTAAGTGCCCTTTCTTTTACAAAAATGGGCAAAGGAAAAATTTCTCTGAGACATGAGTGTCTGGAAATGCACCATGGTTCAGGTTTCATTCTCTTAGGAGAGTGGAACTGTTGTGTCAGAAGCTTTGTATTCCTATTTCTTTGAATAGGAAGGGGAAGAAACAGGGGAAGGGGGCGAGTAAAGGGGAAGGAAAAGGGGGAGGGAGAGGGAAAGGGACAGTGTGAGGGGTAGGGGAGGGAAGGGAAGGGAATTAACTGACAGCTGCTCAGGAACTTAGACTGGTCATAAAATCCCGAGTCTCAGATACACAAAAACATACACTGCCTGTCCCCAGTGATCCAGAACAGAGTTAGTCATTCTTAGATATCCTTGAAAATCTGGGTCTGAAAGCCTGATTTGAGAAACAAAAAACTGAAAACTTACTTTCTTTTGCATTGCATCAGAGTTTGCCAGTGGGAGAACCACCAGACACACTTTAGAGAGCAACAGAGGGCAGACAGATCTCTCAATACTGAGAGCCATAAGTCAATCACTCTTATTTTTGATGATTTGAACTTGATTCTTTAAACTATTAATCAGTTTTCCCAAAACAGTTCAAATTAAAATCTCTAGAATCCGATCCCTAAATATGCTTATTTTAAAAAAACAACTAATCAACAACCATCACCACATAGAGTTGCTTTTTCTTTTGCAAACAAGAATCCTTTTATCAAAAGGAGTAATAAGGCAAAGTATATTCTGCCCATGGTGAAATTCTTAGGTATCCCAGAGCATCCACAGAACTCTGCTGGGGCCATGGGCCATGTTGGGCTCAGACTGATGAGCCTGATGCTCATGTGAGTTTGTCTCCCCAGGACACACAGAGAGTCCCAGGACCAGTAGGATGTCAGGAGCAGGGGTGGGTGGTTGGATGTGCAGCACAGTCCTGTGGTTGTTCTTGCCCCCTGGACCCACTCCAGGGAAACCTGGCCCTGGTGTAGTGTCGAGAGGAGCCTGGGTGCAGCCATATATTTGCATGGGTCCTGCACCCACTGTCAGTTACAGGAATCAGAGGTCTCTGTCCACACCCTTGGGCTGAAGCACTGTTAGTGAAATCTAACAGGAGCAACAAAGGAACAATAAAGAGAAAATCATACATGTAAGAAATTAAATACATGGTCTGACATATTTTTAATACAATTAAATTGCCTTGGAGCTTTCCCTCACATTGACCCAAGAGATATTAAATATCTTTTATGTGAACCATAGGAAGGTTTGATGTTATAAATCATTAAAACCAAATATTATAATGTGTTCCTCCCCATGGCCAATATGAACATCTTATCAATCAGGCAGCAATCCCTGCAAGCTATTTCTACCATACAGTTTTTGTCCAGTCTCCTAAACTATTGCAATCCAGCTACTGTTTAAATTTCCTGTAATGGATTGTAAGAAGTCCTCTGTGCAGCATTCTGAGTGATCAGAAGAATCAGATTTTTTCCTACCTTTTCAACATTTTCATGTATTATCTTAAGTGATTCATGTGCTTCAGTTTTTTCCAGGTATGCTGTAGGGAAAAATGGAAGTAACCCACCTCCAGCATAGGCTCAGCCTGTCAGGAGAAGCTGCAAGTTTTTGTTGTTATTCTAAACAAGATTTTCTGTTGCAGAAGATTCAGTTAGAGCCATTGCTGTTCCCTGTATCCTCTGGGCAGGAAGTCTCTTCTCAGGCTATTAATCACTTGCTATTTTTTTTTTCCTATGGAAAAGCAATAAACAAACAAACAAAGGATCATCATCAGTAATGCTGTTCATATTACAGGCTCAATTGCCAGAGGAAATATACAGATTTTCATATGAATATTTCTCTATAAATCTTTATGTAAATATATAGATTTTCATTCCTGTCAGCATAGCCTTTTGCAGGTCTGCACTGAACAATGAATTTCAATGCCGGTGCTGTAAAAATGTCACTCAGCAGCTCTGTTCCTTCTGGGTCTGATGGTAATAGATTGTCTAAGAAATCTGGACACGTTCATTTTGCCAAGGGATTGTATGTTGCTGGAGGTAATGCACATCAGATGAGATGTCACACTCTCAGAAGAAGTGCAGAGGCATTAAGACAAGCCAAATTCTAGGCTGTTTATATTCTCCTTTACCAACCAGGGTATCAGGACGGGGACTGATTTTATAAATACTGGAACAGGATTTGCTGTGTGCCTTTGGAGAAGAGATATAGGTTAGACTTTTTTGACTTATTATGTCCCAAAGAAAACTGATTATCTATGTTCACAGTTCAAATTAAATAAATATGTTTGGATGTGGAACAATAGAGAGATTTCAGAAAAAGAGTGCTTAAAGCAGTACCTCCTGAGGGTTGCAAGGAGGGAAGCAGAGAACAGCAACTGTGTTTTGTGCTGCACAGGTTTCCAAATGCTTCAGAACAGCCCTGCAAAACTTTGCAAGTGTTTTAGAAACAACTGTCTCCAATTAACACTAGTATTTGGATCCCCTTTAAAAGCCAGTTTTGGGTCAGTGGTACTGCCCTAAGAAGGAGTGAGGAGAAAAAAAAAATTTCTACTGGGGAATTAATGAGAGCCAGAGACATGGCTGGGACTTCATCATGGCTATGGAGGAACTAGTGGAGCAGGGAGGGAGGGTTGTGGTGGAATGTTGTGTTGGGTTTAGCTGGGGAGAGCAAGTCTAGCAAGAAGAACACAGATTCTAATGGGCATCTTCTTATCTTTTTGCCTTTCAGTCTTTTTGCCTACCATGATTTGACTAATCCTTTAAATATATTTTGCATTCATTTCTCAAATAACCAGCAGACATATGGTGTTAATGAGAACTAGGGAGGGTTTGTTTTTTTTAATGAGCAAGGGCAGCTGGTAAGCAGAACGTAAAATTAAAAATGGAGGGAAAAAAATAAGCCCAAGAGGATAGATAAGGTTATTAATCACAGCAGAATTCCTCAGCTGTCTCCTTTCACAAGAAGGATCAAGTGGAGTGGGACACTTGTGACCTTGAGACAAGTAGGTGACAGCCTGTTGCACCAGGTGAAAAATAGATGACTGTCTGATACGTTTGACTGTGTCACAGCTCCCCACGGCAGCAGAGGTGCTGTGCCTTGTCCCCATGCAGGCAGCATGGCTGGCAGCAGCTGCTCCAGCTGCCTCAGCCTCTGTCACATCACGGTCCTTCAATCAGGAGGGAAGCCTGAGACCCCAATGTGGGTGCAATCTGCAGAGAGGCAGGTAAGCTCAGACCAGCAGTGACGCATCTGAAAGGAAAATAATTTAAAAGTGAAAAAATTACTCCAGTACATCCAGGGGTAAATTTGCCTTTTCTGAGTGGTGCTGCATTGCTGGGAGGGTTTGTGGCAGATGCTCACAGCTTTCTTTAAATGAAACACACTTAATTTTCTGCTATTTAAACATGTCATCCTAAACAACCCAGAACAATAAGGGAGCATTCCCAGGAAGCACCTCTCTCTGACTGAGAGGCTGACACAACAGCCCAGAGTTTCTGCTGCACTATACTGCTATTTTTTAAAATCAAGCCTGTTTCATTGAGTGACTTGAGGCAGACACAGCCTAGCTAACAGCTTCAGTGCTAACTTACCTTTGCCAGGACATACATACTTTTCAAGACTGCTGCAAATCAATCTGCCCCCTCCACTCCACAGAACTTGTCTGCATTGTCTTGAAACCCGTTCCTGCTACCAGCCTCCTGCACACATGGTTACTGTTAATCTGCAATCAGGTACCTCATACATCCTCCTAGACAACAGCTGAGTCAGGATAAAAGTTACTACAGGCATTACCTGTCCTCTGATGTGGGAAGCCCCAGGTTCTCAGGGCCCTGAGCACTCTTGGCTCTACAGCTGAAGTGGTCCCTGTCTATCAGACCCTGCGCTCTTTGCCAGAGAAACTTGTGCTGTTTTTAGGTATATTTAACTATTAAGGAAAGTCAAACTGTCCTCTGGTCTTTGCACATGTCTGACCAGAAAAGATATGAATTATGTGGCTTAGTTTTAGTATTCTAGATGTGAGCCAGTCCGTAGGTTTTTCCTGTAGTCCAAGGATAGAGAAAGAAGGTGGGACTTTTCTCCTGTTACAGACATGATAGGTTGGACAGGTTAGTTGCTTTAGAAACTTTTCCCTAATGTTGCCATTTCAAGAATGAGGGATAGTCCCACCCTTCCATGTGCTTACTGAAGAACCTGTTGAATCCAGTAACTGTGGGGCAGAAATATGATTGTGCTTCCAATTCTTTGCTCCCCTCAGCAGGTTAAGGGCATTATGGACACCACTGTTGCTTTCAGAAAACTGTTGGTCCTTTTGGTGCTTGTAATGGTGGGGAAGGACAAACATGGTCCAGTGAATCTTTTAGCTGACCTTTATTTAAAAGGATCCAGTTTGCATCCCACTTTATGATGTGCAGAAAAAGTGAGTGGCTGCAGTGTGTGTTCTTGGTCTGAACTGCAGCACTGGCAAAGACATACCTTACAAGCATTTAAGAGACTGCAGCATGAACATTACACATTACTGATTCTTGTGGCACTATTGATCTCAAAATTTTTATGCTGAAAGATGATGATTTACAAAAAACAAAAGAAGGCTGTTTTCCAAAAAGCATATTTGGGAAATTATTTATCCCTTGAACTTTATTCAGATCATGCCCTAAATTTCCAGAGTCAAATGGATACTGTGGTAAACTGATGACTCTGAGCAGGAGTCTGTGCCATGTCTTTTACTCTTTGAACAGTGTAGGCACCTTTCATTCCTCTGAGGTGTACTGAAGGTTGCTTTTTGTTATAATTGAGCAAAATGCAAATTGTTATAGCTACTGGGGTAACAGAACAGCCATTGTACTAAAAGATTATGACTTCTTTACAAGGTGAAATCATAAGAATCTGGCTATATGGGAGAAAGCTCTTGTTTGAACATGTAATTTGCACCAGTAGCAGAGAGAATCCTCATAGCTGAATGACAGTAAGTGGCTTTTTCTGTTTAATGAAATATAAAAAATACCTGTCGAGATCAGCTGGATGAGTAATGGAAGCACTCAGGCTCTCTAGGGACACTCTTGCTGTCTTGCAGGATTGGGCTCCTTTTGTGCCTGAGGTAGGAAGAATTGAAAAGGTAACAGTGGGAGATGATTGCTGCTGCTAGCAGCAGCGAAGAATGAGTGCAGATGTATTGGGTTTTGCCCCCTGCATGGTAACAACTTTTCTAGCAACAAAGAAATGTTGCATGCTATGGGATTTAATGGAAAAGAGGAGTGTAAATCTTCATGAACATATCTGAAGATGCTGGATTCAGAAAGAGAAGAAATCCTTCCAAATCCTTTTGCTTCTTATGTCAACCTGTAAAGCTTTTGGTGGACATAAGCATCAGGCATGATGTGGCAGCCCAGCTCTGTGCCTAGAAAATGCTCTCCTGCCATATGCTCAGACCCAGCAATCTCTTCAGGAAAAAGCTCCACATGGCACACTCTCACCAATGCTGAAAAGTGCTATTTGAGCTGTTTGTGCTGTGAGTCCCACTAGCCCTTTGTGGGGGATGCACATTTCCAAGATCTGGCTAAGGCAGCTCTCTCTTATTCACTCCCCTATGATGATTACACTGGTATTTTTTTTGCCACATAGTGTGCAGAGAGAGAAAGGTCCCTTGGTGTGCCTGAATGTTGCACAGTGTAATGCAACACAGTACTCCCTCCTGCCTTTCCCAGAACACCCTTCAGTCTCTCAGAAGGGAGAAAAATGCTCATGTAAAAGGGATGTTTATGCTGATGTTATTCAAATGAGCAACGTACAAATAAAATGATATTTAGGCATTGCCTTTGCTTCTCAATAACTTTCTCTAGAAAAAATTACCCACAATGGTACTTAAACCTCCTTGGGGGTCGGTAGCTGTTGGTAGTATTTTCTTCGCTGCCTGTTACAGTTTGAGGAGAAAAGAGTTATTCTTTATTGCACTAGCACAGCCCACAAACTTGCTGAGGCCCAGATGTGAAACACCTGTCTTAAGAGCCAGAAGGAGCAAGGAATGGCAAAAAAATATGTAAAGGGAGATATTTGCAATTATACGAAGTTCCTCTCTCTGATTTAAATGTTTCCCTAACTTATTATGAAATTCAGAATTTGTAAGTAAGAATAAACACTCACTGCATTGAACAGTTGCTGAATAACATGTTTTGCAGAAATATTCTGGGTCCAAAAATCAATATCCAGAGGGGACTGAATGGCTCAAACTATTGGTAAATGTGTAGACTCTGCTATCAAGAGCTTAGCACTTTGAAATTCACTCAGGTCAGTAGAAATAGAAACCATTTTCCAGCTAACACTTTTTCTGAGGCCATTTGTTAGAACCTGTCAAATTGATATGACCCCTCCTTCTAGTCTCAAGAGAGCAAATACTTCTATTTCCTATTTACAGGGTATTCATCACTGAAGCAAAAAGCAGTCAGCCATTAGACTAAAAAAAACCCCAACCAAACAACACCCTCCCCCCCAACAACAAAAAAACCCCCACCAACAAACCAAAAAACCCTAGCCAAAGAAATATATATATAGTTCCTTCAAGGCAGGACAATAGCATATATTAGAAAATTTGGACAGCCATGGACCACACATCAGAGAACAGTGTCAACTGTAGTCTATCTCACATGAGCTTATGCAAGTACAGGGTCTGGCTGACTTTGTGTGAGAGTCAAATCAGTAAATGAGAAGTGTCCCAAAGCACAATCAGGAGAGGGGTTGCCCATCTGGCTTTTGAAGGCACTTTGGTGTGAGCGATGCAGGAAAGGCACTGAGTCTCACCACCTGAGTGACAGATGGAGAAGTCATCAAGAGCAGGTGACTGATTTGATTTATTACAGGATAGAAAGGCAGAAGAATAATACTGACAAAAAATGTTTTAAGGAAATGAAATTATTCCAGGAGAGCTTTGCTTTTACTGATTAAGACCCCAAGGGCTGCTGATCATGGACTTAGCTCAGTCACATTTCTCCAGTGCAGTGGACTGATTGAACTCATCAAAGAAAAAAGCCCACCTTTAAACCCCAACTAGGTTTGATGACAATTTTAATCTGTTGGCCACTGATAATTTCAGTGAATGCTGAAGGTGGGGAATTTTTTCTAACTCTAACTGGAAACTGACAGTTGGTGAGTAGTCCTGTCTTTGCCTTTGGACAAAAGCTCTCTTCTATCCTGTTGAAGCATGATTAATTTACCTGACAAATGATATCTTCCCCTCAGAAGATCAGTGGGAAAAAGCTGGTTGGGAGCAAATCCATAGACCCATGCTATTGCCTGTGCAAGTCAGAAGTGTCAGAAAGGGCAGAATTTCAGTTGTGATTCAGCTGGTGACATTCTGGAAGAAAGCCCATTGCGGGAGGGCTGGCCAGCTGTCAGCCCCCATGACTCGCAGTACCACTGGGAATGGGAAGGGTGAAAGGTCCCTCTCTGAGCTCATAGAATGACAGAATAAGCTGAACTGGAAGAGACCCATCAGGGTCATCGAGTCCAGTTCCTGGCTCTGTGTGGAACGTCCCAAGAATCACACCATGTGTCTGAGAGCACTGTCCAAATGCTTCTTGAACTCTGTCAGGCTTGGTGCCATGACGACTTCCCTGGAGAGCTGTAGTGATGAACTTACACTATCAGAAGTGGAATAAAGCCTGCAAGAGATGGGTCTCTGAAGAAGATGGGAAAAGCTGACCATAATGCCTTGAAAGCAGGCTTTTACTCAGTTGTAAAATGGAGTCTACCCTGTCTGTGTTACTGTCTTGTTCCCAAAATCCCCTGGGAACACCTTCATTAGGATGCAAGGATATACCTGGGCAAGATATGTGAAAAGCCCTCTCATTGGTTTTTTGTTAACCCCTTCCCTATTTGCTGTTAACCCTTGGTTTTGATTGGTTGTGACTCACTTCCCCTAAAACCCCATAAAAACCTGGACTCTGGGAATAAGCTTCCTCTCTGTTTCCTGTCCTGCTGCCTGCCTGTGTCTCCTTCCTGGGACATCTCTGGGACCACGTGGCAAGGGGGGATGGGGAAGGGGGAGCGTTTCCAACTCAGCTGCTGCAGAGAGCCTGTTCCAGCATACAACCACCCTCGGTGAAAAATCTTCTTCTGATATTTAACCTCAGCCTCCCCTGACTCAGCTTCATGCCTTTTTCTTGAGTGCTGTCACTCGTCACAACAGTGAAGAAATTGGCACCTGCCCCTCCACTTCCCTTGTAAGGATGTTGAAGACCACAATGATGTCTCCCCTCAGTCTCCTCCAGGCTGAACAAAACAAGTGACTTCAGCCACTCCTCTCAAGGCTTCTCCTCCAGAACCTTCACCATCTTTGTGGCCTTCCTCTGGATGCTTTCCAATAGCTTAATGCTTCTTCTACATTGTGGTGCCCAAAACTGCACACAGGACTCAAGGTGAGGCCATACTAGCACAGGGCAGAGTGGGACAATCACCTCCTTTGACTGGTTGGCAATGCTGTGCTTAATGCACCCCAGGACACTGTTGGCCCTCCTGATTGCCACCTTCAGTGAGAAGATGTCCATGCCACGACAGCTGCACTTACAGGCAGTGGCTGCAGTCAATGGCATGTCCTGTCTGACATCAGTGACCATGTTGTTCATTGTTGTGAGGCACATGTAATGCAGAGCATGGAAATGTGTGAGACTATACAAGACGTCACTAGAGTGGTTTCCTTCTCCTGTGGAGACTCAAGCTGTCAGTTTCAGATCCAACAAGGTATTTTTACACATTGGTTCACTTGGTTTCACTATAAATAGCTGGGTATAGACATATTAAACTCTCCTTGCATGCCCCACTTGGGAGAATACCATAACCAGAAACTTCCAGGATCTGTAAAGACTTAGAGATAGTAGTTGCTGTTTCTCTTTGCTCACTGAGAAGCTGCTTATGATTCCACAGCACTCTCATTGCCTCGAGCCTGACGCAGCCAAGACTGTGGACAACCTATCCTGTACCTCTTCCTTGAGCCTTATTATACGCTGTTCTTTTTTACTTAGTGACCTACTTTCAGCTCTTTTTACCTGCAACAGAGGAGAAGTGGCCCATACCCATTTCCTGGCTGAGATGAAGCCTTGCATGTGTCCTGAAAAGCAACAGGCCATGCTTCCCAAGAGATTCCCAGCTTGCTGACAGCTTCCTGTCCTCCCTGTGTGCTACTGGCAGGAGGTGACACTGCAGCCACGGCAGCACAGTCCCCTGTCAAAGCACAGCCTGCACAGGATGAGGCTAATATGAGATGGTTATGTTATTTTCTTTCCTGAGCAAGGAGAAAAAAATATCTTCCTTTCTTTGCAAGCTGACTGGATGTGCTGTAGATTATTTCCATCATACTCTTAGTCTGTATCACCTGCATTAATATAGTACAGCGTGGGATGAAAATGTGCCCCTGAGACTAAGCACGTACGTAACTTTAACTACCAGCTGCCAACATGGATGCAGTTGTCTCTCCAAACTACACATAAAACCCCATGGATAGTGACATTAAGTAGCTCTCTTTTATGCAATGCAGACATTACATTTTTGTTAGTGTGTTGACACATCATTATATTTCTCAACAAGGCAAATTAGATCAGTGCTACGAAGTTCTGTCTTGAGAGCCTGAGAATTTTTTATGGTTCTGGGAGCCAGCATTTAAGCTGTAAAATGGAGTGTAAATATTATAATGATGAGTTATTTCTTCCTGCTTGCTAAGAAATAGCAGAACTGCTGGTAGAAGCCAGAATATCCCATATGGATTACTTGCATTATATTTTAACAACTGCTGCATATATTAATTGCTTTTAGTTTGTAGGGACAAAAGATAAGGTTATGAATACTGAAAGGAAAACTTGCATTTCATACACAACAGCCACGACTAAACATTTCCTCAGCTGGCTCCGTTTTCCTGTTCTTGCTGTGAAGACAACCATGTGGGATCTTCCTTTTCTTTCTTTTTTTTTTTTTTTTTCTGTCAACAGTTTTGATGTCACTGTGAACATGTGTAATAACCTTGAAACACTTGTTCCAGGGTGTAGCTGCATGATGTCCTGTGCTGTAGGTGCCTATAAGGATGGATTCCCCATGTCTTTCCCATTGCTGGGCAGATGGAGTGTATTGCCGGAGTCACTGTGGTACAACCTTGGGCCTGCACAACCCTTTCTGCTCCTCAACCTCAAGAGCCAGGGACATCATCTTGTCAGTGACAGCACAGCCTTTACCAAGAAAGAGGACTGGGATTGGGGAGGACTGCAGCCACCATGCCGTGTTAACTGTATTGGGCAACACTTCTTCCTGCTAATACTGTTTTAAGGTATCCCAACAGACTTACTGTAACATGCTCCATAGAAAGGACATTTCCACATGAAAGCTGAACAAGCAAATGTAGAACTTAATATTCCACAGGACCCCTTATTCTCTGCTTGGTTTCTCCCCTTCCTGTTTCAAAGAGGTATAATTAAACACAAAAGTAAACAGGGAAGGACTTCCTGAGATCTCCTGCTGCAAATTCACTGTGTAATGGACAATTGTAGTTTTAGTGGCTGTGTTTAAACTTCATGTTGCTGGATGCTGACATCTGCTCAGGCTGCACCTCACCTCCTTGTCAGGGGAAGGTATGGGTGAGCACGACTGTGCCTTGATTTTTCTGTGGAGAGTCTGAGCACAGCAAGAGGGCATAATGCTCCGTGCTCTTTGCTTACACAGGAGGCAACTGGAGATTATCTCCTTACATACACTTAATAGCATGTATGCTTAGCAGTAGTTGCTGTTCAATAAATGCTACTGAATCATCATCTGACCTTCTGTAAATCGCAGGACCCATTGTACTGCTTTGGACCCAGCAGTCTGTGTTGGATCTCAACAGGACTTGTATTTCACCACATATAATGTTACAAAAAGCCATCCAGTCTTTATGTGACACTACAAAGCAGAAGGGGACATACCATTTTCCTTGGTCATTTGTTCTGTTTGTTAACAATCTTTGTTCTTATAATTGTATGCCTTATTTCTAATTTAAATACATCTGACTTCAGTTTCTTCCTGCTGCAATTATTTTTTTTTCCTGCAAGATGAAGAAGACATGTAGTACTGAACATCTTTGCAGTCAAGTCACCCTCAAGCCTCCTCTTTGATACAGGAACCACAATGAATGCTTTAAGCCTTGAGAGGTGTTTTTCACAGCCCTCAAATAATTTGAATCAATATTTTTTAAAATCTCCAATTATTTTGTCAGATCCATGAGTTGAGCAAACTATTTCAGAAGCAATTTTTGTAAACAGGAATGATCTGAGCTGCCAGCTGCTGCCTGCTTCTCTGTGCTGCTGCTGCCAACCCCAGTGAGACCTTGCTGCTCCTGTGCTTGTCCACTTTGACCCCTTGTTCCTTGTGCTTTGGAAGCTGTGAAGAGTGCAACTCCTGCTCCTAGATACAGAGCTTGATGTTTGACTGTTCCCAGCATTACATTTTGTATTTCACTTGTTGCAGTTAAAGGTAAAGCCAGATAAACATCATAAGCATAACACCTTGAAATCCAGGTTTCTCTCTGTGTTCTCTACCCTCATTGCTGGCTACAAAGGCTCATCTCTGTTCATTTCTTTCCAATTGTTCAAACTTGCCCTTTCAGTTGGGAAGACAGAACCATAAAGAGGAGTGAAAAGGGATTTTGCAGCAGACCTCTTACTATCCCAGGAGTTTGGGTACTCCCTTGGCAAAAGGGCAGTCAGTTGCTCATTCAGCCTCAGGAGGGCTCAAGTTTGTGTCTTCCTCTCCCTGGGCAATTGCTCTTATCACCAGCCTTTTCTATTACCTTCAGCTTAAAAACAAGGAATGAATTAGTGTTGCGTACCCAGCAGAAAGCTGACAACTTGGTAACAGAAATCTGTTTCAGAGGGTGCATTTCAAGCTCCTTTAGGCACCCTGGTAGAGAGGCAAAAGTTAAAATTTGCTTCAGACCAGACCTTAGCATTTGTAAAGAAAGCATGGAGTATTACAAACACTATTCTAGGTGCTTTCCCCTCCTCATTCCCTGCAGAGGAATCTCAGGAGGCTAATCTTAGTTTGGAATCCTGAACCAGGTGACCAGAGGTGTTATTTAAGCCCTTTCATGCAGCTGGAATTGATATGTCCAGTTTAACACCACGCCAAAGAATGTAATTTTAAAGGACCTGAGATGTGCAGATAGGGGGAGTGCCACTTACACTTCTTAAAGACCATTTACTTGGTAAATAGAGAAGCTTTCAGCAACAATACTAAATGACACTTAAATCCCCCCAAATAGTAAATATTTTCTCCCTTAATACAACTATTAGTGATAATAAATCCTTAATTAATGGTAAATATAAATGCAAACCCAACACTAAATTCTCCTCTTGTGGGTATCGGTGTCACTCGGGGGAGTAAAATAGCAGTTTCGTGCTGTGAATGAACAAAATGGTTATTTGATCTAGTGATTAAAATATCTTTGGTCTTTTATTTATTATTTCTTTGAGAGACAGGCAGCTGCTCCAGCAGGGAAAATGGAAGGACACATGAGAACATAAATAGTGGCCAACAGCACACAGAATTCAAGCACTCACCCATTGAAGTATAATACTGTGCACACTGGCATGTCTTATAAACATCTTTGGATAGAACTGCTAAGGCAGCTCACAGCAAATCCCGACAGATGAACCCCTTGTGTTGTGTGCCTTTTGCTTAAAAAAGCTGGAATTTTATAATTTCACTGTGTAGTGCATCAGAGTCCAGAAGTTTAGAATGTTAGTATTTAAGGAAAAAAGAAACAAATAAAATGCAGAACAGATTTCTAGGCCATAGAATGTAAATACAGCAAGTTTCACCTGTTGGTGCAAATTTTTTTAATTGAGAGGTTCAACAGGAAAGTTGTTCCTTTGAGTGCCAGGCAACGTTTGATTTCCTTCGCCTTATAGTTCCATGATTTTTTTTTAAATCTAAACAATTAAAACCAAGACAGGAAACACTGGTTCCCTGTCTGTCTTCTATGAGCATTTTCCAGTGTTGTTCACATTTTTACCTCTCAATGAAAAGCTAAAAGAAGTCTGCATTGAATTAATTAGTTTGAAGCAACATGTAATGTGTACTTAGAATTGTGATATACACTGGGGTTCATTACCAAAACTAAGTAAAGGTGTGTCTGTTGTAAATGGGATCGATTATAAGGATTTGACTGACCTGAAGTAAGAAGTTATTTAATTGTGGCACTGCAAGCTTTATACAGGAAAATTTTCTTTCCATCATAATTAAATGAAGTGTGTTTCTTGTATAGCTGTGTGATTGTCCTATTTGGAAGGCAAAAATTAGATATTCTTGAGCATTTCCTTTACTTTCCAAGCAGAACAACTGGACCTGCAGAATATGACACATTAAAAGAAAACAGTCATTGACACATAAAATTTATAAAAATAATTCTAACAGAAAATCAGAACAGAAAGTTCCATGTTTTATTTCACATGCCTTGTAATTCTGGAATATCAGTCTCACCATTTATGGTCTCTCTGGCTCTTCACTCCTGATAACTTCCTAAGTGCACACAGGGGCAGAGCTAAATAGAAGTCAAAATAATTCCAAACAAAGAAATATTTGCCTTCAGCATTGGTTTTCTTTCTCCAGAATGAAAGCATTTAGTGAAAAATTCTCATTATAACCAAAGACAGTATTTCCATTATCACTTGTCATCCAGAAGAAAAATTCTTCAGCCTGAATTCTTTGGTTTCTGCTGAAAGTCAGAGGAGTATATAAGGCTCACTGGATACATATTGCTATTTCTGTCAAGCTAGTGTGACCAGAAGGACCTTTGATCTGACCTAGTGTGGAAATTCTTGTATATTTGTTTAATCTAAAGTTGCATTGAACAAAGCAAGAATTGTGGTGAGTTTTATTGTTGTTCTGCAGACTAAGAAATCTATGTCACATCTGTTAGGTCTTTATAAATTTCCATGAAATAGAAGCAATTGCTGTAGCACCCTTTCAAAGAACATATCTGCATATGTCCTTTGTATATTACATGAAAACAAGAAAATTTATTCTTGAACAAGAATATTTGCTTTTTGTATCCATTAGTCTCTATTTACCATTCTCCTTTCTCTTGTATCATGCAGAGGTCTGGCGTCACCTGACCTACATGGTCCACCACACAGTTCAAAGATCCATTGTCACACATCATAGATGATCAGTTGGCTAAAAGTGACCCAGAAGTAATGGATTATATGGATTGCTTTGCAAAACTTCTAACTAAGATAATGTCTAGATTCATTCAGAACATCTACTTTCTAGTGATAAAAAATCAGTTGGGGGCTTTTGTGTTTTAAAATCATCATGCCTGGGGAAAGCTTCCTCAGCTGCTGCATTTGGGTCAGAGCAGACTGGATCCGTGTTCTCTTTAGTTTTTATTCATTTGAATGCACTGTGATTTATTTTCTCATTTTGGCTTGTCTGCACAGAATGGGCTCTTTGTGTCTCCTTCTCATGAGATGAGGGTTTGTAGCCCAGCAGCCCTGACAACCTGCATTGAAGCTTCAGATTGTCAGAACTTTAAATACATTTTTTTTTCTCTTTAAATACATTTTTTTCCCAAGAAATTCTACCACAAGCAGTTTGAATTTACAATTTTCTCTCTAGGGACAGCTGCATAAGAGCAAACTATGCCCAGGCTTTGCAGACTCTTTAAAAAAATAGTCCCGCTTTTAACTCAGGGTTGTACAGATTGAGACTCAGCTATGGAACACCTGTACACAATTCAGTGCCTCATTTCCTTCCTCCTTCATGAGTCCTCTGGGGAATACAGTGCACTACTGCAAATGGCTGCTGCTTCGAGTCACACATGTCTACTGCAGCCCAGCTCCTCCCTGCTTAGCTGTTTCCCCAGTGAAAATGACCTCATTTCAGCAAAAGTGGATTCCTCAGCTCTTCTCTCCTGCTCAGTTACCATTTGTCGGGTACTCCTCATCAGGTGATTAGTTCCCTACCAGAACAGTCTGTTAGTGACCACTTAGTGAAAAGCTGTCAGAGACTAAATAGGTAATGGCTTAAACATTATAAGATCACCAAAAGACTTGTCCACAGTAGCAAACTCAAAAGAAACTGCTGTTCATCCAGCAAAGCCCACCCCTCCCTGAATATGCCTACTGGGAAAGGACCAAAGGATCAGGTAAGTGAGTGCCATTGTCCAACTATTCCAGGTGCAGAAGGGCATGCATACCTGAAGGTACTAACTGGATTTCCAGATAAGGGTAGAGGCTAATAAGAGGCAAGTCCTGTGAGGTGGGATAATCCCTCTTACCATACCAATGTCCTCCCTTACATGATGACTCTGCTGTAAAAATCCCCCGGAACCTTGAAGACATTTTGCATCTGGCCTGGGCTGTTCCTCTCAAGTGTTGGACCATGATGGACCATGATTGATGTTGACATAATAGTCATCTGTAAAGTCTTAGGATGTGTCAGAAACTCATAACATGTCCTGTAGCACCATCCATTGTAAAACTCCCTGCCCCAGGGGAGGTGCAAGGTGTTCCCACTTGAGATTCAAGTATATAATAACTCATGATATCTCAGCAATATGAGGGGGCTTCCCCCAGCCCCAATGGATCAAGACCACCAGTTCGACAGGACCACAACTACCAGTTCAACCAACAGACACGGAAGCTGCAACTACCAAATTTCATCGCTGGATCCAGTGGCTGGTGACTGTATATATCTTAGGACTCCTATCCTTTCTTTCTCTTTCTCCTCTGTATACATTTCCTTAAGTGTTATTTTTATGCCTTAATATTGCTATATTACTATAGATGATAACACCCAAAACGTATCTGTTTACTTTTGAAACAAAATTGTTCTAAAATAAACCCTACACATACATATTTACAAACGTGAATTATTCAGTGTCGTTTTACTTTAATGCATGCCAAGGGATTTATTAACAATAACTTGAGTTATTCTTCCCTTCTGGGGCATAACAAAAGCCAAGCCTTAGCAAATTCTATGATGAACCAATATCTTTTTATTATTTCCCCCCTAAGGAAGGGCCTCTTAGATGGACAATCTCCAAAGTTTACTCATCCTTTGCTGGTCATAATCAGGTGCAAGCACTTCTTCAGCCACCTTCTGGAGATTTTCGTACGTGAAGCACCCCATGGAGTCACATATATCCCCTGAAAATACTACTATCTAAAATGTCAAGAATTCAGAAAATTCTTCGGTTTTGGTAACTTTAGTGCTCTGTGTATAGAGCCCAGTGTGTTTTAAGCAGCTGATTCAGACTTAGTCCTGTGAGATTGGTTGATGTCTCCATTTCCTTAAAGCTTTGTCTTTCTGAGGAGGAATGACAGCAGTTTTCAATTTTCAATCTATGTGATGGTTTTCAGTGAAATAAGTTTGATTATATTTGTGACTTTTCCTAAGTCTGCCTTCACCCGTCCTTTAGTAAACTCATGTCAAAATCAACAAAGGATGGATTTGATACAGCACTTGTTTTCCTTCATTTACCTGAAACAAGACCAACTGCTCTAACATCCTTGATTTGTACACAACTGTTGACTTCCATTCTGCAAAGGGGAAGAGCCAGCCAAATGACACTCTTATACCTTCTCATTGGTAAGCTCATTGGCCAAATACCTGCTTTCTTCATATATGTCAGGTGAATTTGTTACACATGTACAACTTTTCTCCGAAATCCTGACAGAGCAACGGTTCCTTTCACTAAACAGGCATAATTCTCTCATGCTTCAGCCTCATCCTTAGGCAAGCTGCTAATAAATAAACAAATAATCAATTTAGAAAATCACACAGAAAAGTAAGAAGCATAAGAATGGGTGACATTTCCCAGTAATCTCAGCTTTTTCGTACCACACAGATTTTCTTGTCGTTTTTTTTCCCAAGTGAACTGCCAGAACTATTTCAGACAGATGTCACAGTAACCTTTGATGCTCCCTACAGATCTCTTCTCTCATAGAGGTTACAAAAGCAGTACTCTAAAAGAAATCAGAACCTTGTTTTCTGCAAAAGTTCTTGATCTTTTCCAAGGAAATAGATTATCCTGTAAGTTTCTGTTTCAGATATAGTAAAGACCATTCGCTCCAACTAGAAGGTGCCAGATAAAAGAAATTTATTTTCTGTATCACCTGATTTTAATTCTATACTGTACATTTATAACCCCCTCATTTGTTAGTATCTTCACAATGTAAAAAGTAAATAAAAGTGATATAAGCTATGTCTTTTTCTTGTCAGATTCAACTCTGGGAAAAATGTGAGAGGGATCATGGTCACCCAATAAAAGATGAGCAAGAGGCTTGGATTCTGTTGGATGTCTGCCAGTGGATATTGGCAGAATCTCTTTCTACAACTCTGTTGTATAAACAACTTCCTTCTTGCAGCAACTGTTTTGAGGCTGTTGATGCCCACAAAGTTGTCAGGACCTCAACTATGCACCTCTTCTGAAGGACAGTTCCTTGTATGGCACTGCAACCAATGCTGTGTGGAACCATTGGTTCATAATGCCACCTACAGAATTAACACTTCCACTTGATGAAGAGTTGGATTGCCTCTCTCTCCTTTCTCTTTTAATACCTATAACTTCATTTAACATTATGAAGAAATTGTGAAACAGAAGCCCCAAACTTTAAGGGCTAAATTAACAAAGATTTTCAAGCAAGCAATGATACAATACAACATGGTATTTTTAAGTACTTTCTTTATTCTAGGCTGTGATGAAGACATTCCCACCTTGGAAAGCAGAATAAAATTGAACTCTGAAGGTGGGTGGAAGAAAGGTCTGGAACATTAATAAAAAGATAACACTTAAGAGAGATGTGTGGACATTGAATGACATAGGATACTTTTAATTTTAAAAATAGAAATTTGATGAATACACTTGTTTTCAAAAATGAAAATGCACCTTATATGAATGGAATCATATTTATACTGATTGCTGTACACATAAGTGTACAGTTGATATGTAAACTTGGAGAGCTGCAGTCTAGAGCTACAGTTTAAAGAATATTCATGAGAAAAGCTTCAGGAACCAAACTAGTTCTTGAAGGAGCATGATTTGTAATTGGTACATAAGACAGTGAAAGCTGTAGTAAAGAAAGCTATCCAAACAACATATTGGTATGAAGGTACGCTCTGAAATGGGTCGCTTTCCTTAAGAATTATATATATATATATATATATAAATTAGAAGTAGACTGGACAGTAAGGGAAAGTTTGGATTTCAGACATGTCTCTGGATTCCTCTTATGTTAATTTATGCTTGCAAGATGGAAGACTCTATGGGTCATTGCTGCAATATATAAAGATCCATCACCAAGGGGGTAGTCCTATTTATAGCTTATGTGACCAGTTATTTTTGTGTCAAGTGGGAAAGAGATGTGGCTTTTTACAAAGATAGGGTGATGCATGTAAGAGAATGCTTTCAGTTTTGTGCATGTTATAGCAATGACTGTTTTCAATAAAAACTTGCACACAGGTAATAGTACAGCATCAAAGAGTAGGTACCGTGAGGTAATGCAAATTGCTTCTTTTTCCAGGTCAGGCCAGGTGCTGTAAAAAAGCTAAGCTCTGGCTTATCTTTATTTGCTCTTGCACAGTGCACACCACATCCTGGAGTTAGTCTTTGTCATATGTTGAAGTCTTGTGTATCTGTCCCAAACTTCTGGTGTCTGTGATGACAAAACCCTGGGAAAATTAATTGGCAGCTTCTAAAGAGAATTAATTGCTAACAACTACATGTGGAGTCATAGCATACAAGAGTTTGAGTGTTTCTGTTACACAAAATGTTAAAGTTGGAGAACATTTTAAAGTGATTGTGGAAGCTCTAGAGGTGAATTAATCAGTGTATGATTCCTTCCCCCATTGAGAGTAGTACTTGGGTGGAAAATTATTTAAAACAGACAGAATAGAGTAGGTGTTATCAGTCTGACTGTCATTTCGTTCAGTTTGGGAAATCTTACTGGTCCCTAAGGTAAGAGAAATCTCATTCCTTGACTCATGCTGTGCTGGTAAGGGATAATATGTTCAAATTACTGGGAACAAGTGTTATATTGGATACATAGCAGGGACAAGGAAGAGCTCCCTTAATTAGGATCCCATTTACTGAAGTACATATTGATACAAGCTGGGCTGAAAATTTATGAAATAGGAAAGAAAGAATAAATAACTGAGAGGTAACTTTTTCAGCCCCTCTGAGTAGGTACAAGCTGCATTTCTACGGATTATCAATTCTTGCATCTTTTATGTGTGATCTTTGTAATAATAAAGGCCAAGATCAGTTCCTTTGTGTTCCTTTAACTGCTTGGCTTAAATATACGGCAAAGTATAAAATCAAAACACAGAATGAAAGGCTGAATTAAAAACGCCCCTTTATTGCTATAAAACAGAGTAACATTGTATTTATCTTCTCATGTTTGCCCTTTAACTTTTGATACTCTTTATATTTATGGTGAAGTGCTGAGTGAAAATGATGGGATATAGATACTGGAAAATGGAAGTGTTTCTTGCCAGCCCATGCAATATGAGCAGCCACTCAGTCAGTGGAAGTGATTCCAGTTTTAAATTTACTTTCTGATGCTTCTGCTACCCCTACATCTTTTCTTTCATACTTCCTGCAGAAATAATATCTTACCATGAAATACATGCTATGTATTTATTTCTATTTCTGTTGAAGGAAATAAGTCTGAGTGCCTGGTAGTAAAGTCTGTGAAGTTTGCTTTTGACTCAGTGTGCAAACATGGTGTTTGACCTTACAGCAGGAAGAATGTCATCTTTTCTTTAATCCAGCTTTCTTAACAGAACTACAATAAGAGTTTAAAGGATCTTTTTCATGTTAAAAAGGTGTTCCAATGTACATAAAGCATCCCAATTTGGTCTTGTCTGAAAATATGGCATCAAACTGTGGGAAACATAACCCAAATACCCCACATCTCTGAAACCTATCAGTCTTCTTGTTCTCGTCACTACAGGTAAACACAAATACACTCAAGCAGTGTGTTTTCTTCCAGGTGGTACTTGGGATAGATCAGAGAGAAATTGCTGTTTTGATCTGGAATTGTAACCTTCTTACTCCTTCTTAGCACGTAACCTAACAACTGTGGAGAGCTGTAACTGTGACCGTTTTCTTTCCCATCCATATACTGTATGGAATTCACCTGATCAGATATTTATATTCAAGTCTGAGGTATAAACTCTCTTTACTTTCAAGGGAGAAGAATGGACATCAGTTTTTTATTACACTTTGAATGTAACTGAGCACAAGAGATGTCTAGCATAGTTGGAGCTGCCCTAAGTAAACATCTTGGACTTGCCAGTTCAGCAGGATGTGTGTCCCACAGGACCTACAACGTGTGTGCCAACCTGTCCTGCAATATCTACAATGGTAGTAGGCATCTAAATTTAGGCTTTTGTCTCATTCGATTATAAGGAGAGCATGCAGTGGCTAAGGAGAAACAGAAAACTTTAGTGAGCAGTCTTTAGTGTGATCACTCTTGACTTTTGTGAGACGTCCAAACACATGGAATTTCTTTCTGGTCATTTCAGTGACTGTTTAAAATGCTGATCCTTTGTCCTGATTATCTCTATTTGCTAGACCTGGTAGCATCTGATGACCTTGATACTGAAATGAAAATCTGATTACATTTGTTGAGATGGAGCCTGTTACATGAAGCATGCAGAGAGGGAAATATGAGCTGTGTTGGTTTGTGGACAGCCAGTAAAGTGAAACAGCTTGAAAAAGTGATGTGGAAAGGCAGCCAGTAGAGCTAGAGAAGACAACTTTATTCCTGTCAAAAAGTGGCAGAGACTGAAATGCCATGGATCAGAGGAGAGTGACTCAAGTAAAGTGCCTGGGTAAACTAAAGTCTAAACATGAGAACTGCAGTGGTACAGGCATGTGGTACAGGTGATCCTGTACAGTTTGATTACCATAAGAGGCTCAGTTTAACAAGATTTTCAGACCTTGTCATTATAAATCATGTCTATTAACATGATCAGCATTAAATCCTACACACAATTCAGCAGCAGACAGTATTTCTTTCTGGATCAAGGAATGTCTTTCACTTATGCAATTGCTTTCTGCATAGACCTTTTGCTCAGAAGGGATCTCCCTCAGAGGGATCCAATCTGCCTTTTTCCCTTCACAGGAGACTGCTCTAACTACCAGATTATAGGCTCACTCGTGGAAATTACTTCCCATTACTCCTTGCAGATGTGCACCTCTCTATAAGAAAGCACTGCAGCCTAATTGGAACAAAACCTTGGAGCGTGAAAGCAAGGATGGCTTTGTTGCTAAATAGTCAGATCATTAACATAGAGAGGAGTCATGAATTGTGGTTTTTTGCACTGAGGTGTGTTTGGACAGTTTACCCAGTAACTGGGTAAATGCAAAATAATGTAATATAAACTGAGAACTCCATGGTGCAAAGACCTGCAGTCATGTTCCTCCAGCCCTGGATAAAGTCCCATGATGCTTTGGAGTCTTGGAAATTCAATCGTACATCAAGTAAAAATGGAATGCCCTAATATGACAAGGATGGCCATGACTGTGAGTGAAGAAGTCTGGGAACAAGTCTTTCTATTTGAGCCAGAACACAGTTGTAGTGAAGGTCAACCACATCTATAAGACATGTCAGAATTGGGGGTGGAAATTTCTCATCTGTCCTGTTGAAAAAATTCCAATTTACGTCAGAACTTAAATACTCTGGGGCCAGAGTACAACTGAGAATATCCAACTCAGAAAATTTTATGCATGGGGCACTCAGATGGGGGAAAGGGAATAATAACTTGTACTCACCCTGTTTCCCAACTGATCTGTCTATATACACAACAAAACATCCCATAACATCTGTGCTTGAACATTCCATAATGTCTGTGTTCAGAAAGCTGATTCTCAGTGCAGCTGTTTCTCACAATTCATGAAGGAAGAAGTCTGGTGCTGATCTCAGACAGTAAAAAAAAGTTGGATCAGTTATGTGGAATTCATATGATTATACCCCAAGCTTTCTGTACATTCTAGATACAAAAGGTCCTGAAATGAGAAAGTGTTTGGGAAAAAAGAAGTGCCTATAAAAAGTTTTGGTGTTTTTTTTTTTTTCCTAAGTGTTGAATGTCAACAAATGCTCAGTTACTTACACAATCCTGGAAACAAGAAGTGTTTTATTTTAAAATGCCATTTACAAAACACATATATTTCCAAAGCATTTTCCTTCTCTTGGAGGAAAAAAGGGCATGCAAGGGAGGGAAATGTGAAGAAAATTCCACCCACACCTCAGTTTGCATATAATTCATAGAATCATAGCATCATAGAACGGTTTTGGGTTGAAAGAGACCTTAAAGATCATCCATTTCCCATGCCATGGTGGGCAGCAACAATAGACTAAGTTGCTCAGAGCCTCATTAAACTTTGAAGATTCCCAGGGGTGGGGCATCCACAGCTCCTCTGGGCAACTTGTTCCTGTGCATCACCAACCTCACAGTACAGATTTTCTTTCTAAAATAGTTCATGTTGATAAAACCAAAAAAGTGGAATTTTTGTAAGTAACTTACTGATAGTCCTTCTCCTTTCCTCCCTCTGCTCCAAAGTTGAAGAATTGCACAGACTTATAGATGATGTTAGAAGACTATAATCAGGAATAACAAAGTAGACCTAAAAATAATGACATGTCTTGCAATTAGTGCTTAATGAGTTCATCTTATTTGCCTTCAGGTTTTCTTTCATGAGTTTCTTTACAAAGAATTTTTCTTTGCTGGGACTGAGTTGACCAATGACTCTTCAGATCCCGTAAGAACAGCTCCAACACTTAAGCTAATAGAGAATTTTCATTATCTCCCTCTCAAAATACCATGGTGATGAGCACTGGGGAAATGACTATTAATCATTTGTCAGCTGCAGCAGCAATATAATTCATTTTTTATCAGGCATTTAACTGTATGAGGGCAAAAACACCAAAGGGCAAATTTCACCTGGACAGACTGCTCAATCTTTCATACTGTTTCTCACACAAAGTCTTGGGTGTTCACTGGTCTGACAGAGGGGAGTTCGCTTTGGGGAATCGCTGGTGATGGCTCTGTTTGTAAGGTGGGTTAGGACTGTGCAATGTCAGTGCTGGAGTGAGGAGGGTGCCTGCGGAATGTGAGTCTTACTGACAGGATGCCTCTTTGTTCCAGGGGCTAAGACGGGAGGAGACCAGCTGGATGGCTGGAGGTCAATAAGGATGGATTGTTTGGAACACAATTGGCCTAAGCAGAGGACTTAACGTCTTCCAAAGAAAAGAACGGCGAAAAAAAGGTAATTTAAGTATCATAAGAACCCAGTAATGAAGACTGATCTTAATGTCTTAACTTAGTAGATATGAAAAAGGGATAGGAGGGTGGTGGATGGGGAGCAAAGATCTGAGAAAAATGACCAGTTGTGTCCTACAGTAATTATCTTCATGACTTGCAGTTTGGGGAGCTGGCACCCCTACAGCCTCCCCCAAATCCCTGGTTGGACTCCTTTTCCTATTGCATGCACAGTCTTTCCCCTTGTTCATAAGAACAGCCGGGTTCCTTGTGATTTATGACCTTTCTGGTCTACCCAAACTTACTACACTTGCAAGTGCCCACGAGCTGGTGATATTTTCAGGACATTTTTCACCATGGATCCACACAAAAAATAGCAAGTTTCTTGGGTGACTTGATTTTCATCAAGCCTTGATCAAGCCCTCACAGAGCAGTTTGAATTAGAGGTGTACTGGGTAGAATCACATGCTTTATCCAGCCTACATAACTGTTAGGAGCAGAGATTTCTACTGCAGTAATTCGCTGAGTTCCTGAGAAGAAGGCAAAATGTTCTCCTAAGGTATTTTTGGCCACTCGGAGCATTAAATTGAGACATTTCTTGAAAATGGCCTTTTTGTACAGAAGTCATTGTTTCCTACAGACAGGGTAGCAACTCTTTCTAGTAGCTGTCCTTACTGTTATTTCACAGGGATGCTCTTCTGCTCAGGTTCCCTTGAGGGCCTGCAGAGGTCTAAGCATCTGCATGGGATATTCCTGAGTGGGATAAAATACCACTCATGTTTACTGAGCAGCAGCACTGTGACACAGTCAGAAAAAAGTACTGCTCCAATGAGAGCTAAGAGGTCATCTTCTCCAGCCTCCTGCCCCAGTGTGTGTGTCTAGCTGTGCCTGAACCCTGCCTGGCTTCTGGACTTCCACCCTACTCTTAAAAATCTTCCCTGAAAGAGGCCCTGGTGTCTCCCTAGGCAGCCTGTTCCAGTGCTTAACTAGAGTTAGACATTTCTTGCCTTGCTGCAACAAGGGTTTACGCACTCTCCCATCTGCCCCAGGTACAGTGGAGCAGGCCACAGTCTTGATAACTAGCCCCAGGTCTCCAGTCATAACTCCCTGATCAGCCAAGGCTTTTTGGTGTAGGAGAATGTCTTTCAAAATTACACTTATAAAAGTCCTAATCTTCCTCGATGAATGAATGAGTAGTCCAAGTGAGTTCCTTAGCTGCCATGCTCTGTCATTGCATTCCAACACGGATGGTTAAGGAAGGAGTGTGGCAAAAATTTATACATATTAGAATATATTTACACCCTAATGTAGGCATGAGGACACTGTGATTTCCAGCCACACACATTGGGTCATGGCACACTAGCCCTATTACTAACTGCGGTCTTCTTGTTTTTGTGTTTGCATAGGAATGATCTGCAGGTTTCATGACAGATCCCCTCTCTCTCATGGGCTGAGCCCACCTTGCTGAGCATCTGGGTAATGTAAGGCTTATTGGTGACTGCAAGGCATTACCTTTTTCCTTTTCTCAGCTGCTTGTTCTCCTTAAACTTGATCCCTACAGCAAATCATCCCCTTATGCTAAATTATCACTAAATCCATTTATATGCAGACAACAAAAATCACATTTTAAAGTATTTTATTACTCAATATATTATTAATTAGGTTTGAGTTATTTTATTTCTGAATAGTTTAAATACTTATAAACTAAAATTTAAATAATTATAGCCTTCTCAGAATATTTTAAAGAAAGAGCTATTAAATATAAAGTTGAATTTTCAATGCCTCATTTAGCATGCTGCAAAGAAGAAAAAGAAGGATATTAAAATATTTTGTATCAGAGGTTTAGAACTGAAAAGAGAGGCCTAGTGTTCTGATTACTAATGAAGTTCACATTTAACACAAATGAAACATGCAGGGTTGTAAGAAAGTTTGACAAAATGAAAAGCCTACAGAGATCTGTACTTTTTGTGCTATAATTATATTGGTATTTTTATATTATTATAGTTATTATCTTACCAGTACCCATGACAAAAAGCCACTATTAAATCCTCTGAAGTTGATAGTGGCTGCATATGTATGTCTGTATGTGTGTAAAAACATGGAGAGTTGTAAAAATATTGAATGGGGTTATGAAAACAGTCCCAAATTATGCAACCACTTAACTGCGGCTACTGCAGCATGAATTTGACCTTGTGTCTTGAGAAATTCAGCAGAGGCTAACTTGAGAAGAACCTTGTTTGCAGGGCTTACACTGAAGTCACAAGAACAGACAGGTGAATTACTGGCTGCAAACCCAAAGCCTGATATAGTTATAGAATACTGTAGTTCTTTAAGGATGCTGGCTTGGCTCACAGCCTTCCACCTACCAAATGTGGGCAGTGTGTCTCCTGAGAGATTCTTCAGTGTTGCTGTTGGCTGCAGGAAATGAATAAGAGTGCATGAGGCTGGCAGAGCAAAGTCTGATATTGCTCACCATTCCTTGCTTGCAGAATGTGTGCAATTGCTACAGGTGAAGCCTGTGGACTGCAGAAACAGCCTAGTCATAACCTTGCTGGTTCTAACAAGGTTATTTGGCTTCAGCTGAGGTGAGAATGGAGCCCAGTAAATCTTATGTGTTGCTCTTCAACAGCCTCCATCATTCTTGTTATTGATGATTTTTGTTAGTGCAGAAATGTTTAATTTACTGAAGAAGATAGAACTAATTCTGAGGCAAGGCATGTAACCATTTTTTAGAATGGATTAAGAGTGATTCTTAACAAATACACTTGTATTTTCATAAAAAACCCATTTTTTTGTTCACATTTGGTTGTATTAAAGTTCTTACAGAGTACATCATTATGCATTTGAAAAGCTACACTGACATCAGTTACGGATGAGGAATTTTTTAAACTGCAAAGTTGAGCAGTGTTGATCAATTATTTGAGGGAAAGTTAAAGGCTAACTGAAGTCTGGAGATTAATTTGGAAATGGTCTATGTACTCTATTTTCAGGAACATTTATGCATTCAAAGTGTGAACAAACACAGACCAAACAAGGGGAGAAGCAGCAGCTTGGGGGAGACAACTCTTTATGATATCTTAGTATCATATTTTCGGAATGAAGGTGTGTGCAATCCTCCTCAGCTTTATTTGGAGAGTTTGTGTATTTAGGTCAAACCAGGTTTCATTTACAGAAGACTGTCTTTAGTAGCTTTCTTTACTAAAGTCATGGGAGGGACTGCTCCTTTGCAAACTCACTCTGTCAATCTCTGATAAAGAAGCCAGTCACGTCTGCTGGTCATTCTGCACATCAGAAGAGCACATCAGGAGGGGCCTCTAGCAAGGAGCTGATCAGAGTTACTGAGCGATTGTCTAATGTTGGCATTTGGGTTCAGAGGTCATCAGGAAGGCCAAGGGAGGTTTTCACCCTCACACAGACATTGCAAAAGTATATCATAACATCACAGAACTGTGGAATGGTTTGGATTGGAAGGAATCTAGAAGATCATTCATTTTCAAACCCCTCCACCCCCCACCCCTGCCATGGGCAGGGACACCTTCCACTAGGCCAGGTTGCTCAAAACCTCATTCAATCTGGGATTGGACACTTTCAAGGGTTGGGCACCCACAGCTTCTCTGGTGAACAAGTCCTATGCCATCTTCATTGAAAATCAGGCTACAAATGCTATTGCTGTATCAAGCAAAGTTCTCAGGCTGGCTTCCAGAAGGAATATTCTAGTTTTCTTCCTTGACATTCAAATGAACATTTTTTCCTGATATCTAACTAAATCTCCATTGACTCAGCTTTATGCTGTTTTCTCAAGTCCTGTCACTGTTCACAAGAGTGAAAAGATCCATACTTGCCCGTCTGCTTCCTCTTACAAAGAAGTTGTAGACTGCCACGTCTCCCCTCAGTCTCCTCCAGGCTGAACAAACCAAGTAACATTTGCCACTCCTCATACAGACCCCTCCGGACCCTTCACCATCCACATGGCCCTCCTTTGGATGCTCTCTGATAGCTTCATGCCTTTTTCATATTATGGTGCCCAAAACTGCACACAGGCATAAAAGGGATAGAAAATGACTATAGAGTGGCCTG
Organism: Anabacerthia variegaticeps; assembly: GCA_035583185.1. Taxonomy (NCBI): domain Eukaryota; kingdom Metazoa; phylum Chordata; class Aves; order Passeriformes; family Furnariidae; genus Anabacerthia; species Anabacerthia variegaticeps. Next base: position 42,169,713 of record JAWWEW010000001.1, on the reverse strand, counting down.
TGGGGAACCAACTGTGAAGACTAGCGGAAGCAAAGGGAACAGCAGGAAGGGAAAACCACAGTGAAGAGAGTATTTCATTGATTTTTGCCTAGGGAAGGATTCCCCCAGCACAGAGTGAAACCAGAACGACTGTAATGAAGGGCAACTCAAGTGCATTGGCAATATGGGCTGATCCAGACTATGGTGGGGCTGTGACCACCTGTCACTGATCCCAATTTGGTCTCATACACTGCCAAAGGGTATTTCAAGTGTTTAGAGCAAGACAGTGAATCATTAAAGGTTGCCTGGGGAATTTTCACACTTGGCTGCATGTACTCCATGGAGAGGACTTCTGCTTTCACCTGGCATACTCTTTCTCAAAAGCATAGCATCAACCTAATGTGTGGTTGTGAGCTGCAGGGTGTCTCCCTCACTAATAATGTTTCCCTCAGTATTCATACATTTGCCCTTCTTAGCTCATTGCCAGTATAGTTTGCTGATTTCCCTTGGTCACTGGTTGCCTTTATTTCCATAGTTTTGTGACAAAACTCCAGTATAGGTGAAAGATGCACTGCAAAAAGCAGCCAAGCACAAAGGGGGAAAAATGCATCACTCCTCAGTGGCACCGAGCTTCACTGTGATTCATTGTGCTACTGCTGAGCTCACAGCTCTGGGTTGCTTTTTTAACAGCTGCAGGCAAAAGCCAGATCAATCTGTTTTAGGTGTTTGTTCCATTGTTGGTATTCTGCGCTGTCAGTCACAAAGGCAAGGGACACTCACCCAGAGACAAACAGATGATGGCAATTTGCATGATGCCAGATGGGGGTGTGCGATTCAACACTGAGAGGAACTGCTAACTAGAAAGGCCACCAACCATCACAGTATCCACTTTTTCCATATGATTACAGTCTGTCAGATCTTTGCCAGCCACAGATACCCACAAGCATGAAACTTGCGTTTTGGAGCACTCCTCTGCCCAAGGAGTTACACCTGAGCATTTTTTGGACACCAGAATATGTCTTAGCTGCCTGACTGAGGCATAGAGGAAAACCCAGCAGGATTTTGGCACATGTGAACAGTACCTCCTGTTCTCTCCAGGCAATCTCAGCTGACTAGGACAAATTAAAATTCTGCCATTGTTGCAGGAATTTATGAAGTAAAAAAATTAATCTTCATCTTTAAAACATTACAATCGTTGGGTAAATATTTTTTTACACCATAATCCTACAGTGTAAAAGTCAATCTGGCTTCCTTTTGACACAGATATAATGGGCTTGATTTGCTCTTCATGCTGTCGTTGTAAAGAGCAAGCTCGCTATTACAGAGAGACTGTCAACACTTGTGGAAAGGTGAGATATCTGTGTTCAAGGGGTTGGAGTCAATGGGCTGTCATCATCTGAATCCTGCAAAAGACAGATCGCTTTGGGATGGCCTGACACTAAAGTTACAACCTCCCTGGTAGGGACTACTTGTCAAGTTCTCCCATCACTATAACTACACCACCATGACTGTCTGTGCCCTTGCTGAACCTTACTTCAGCACAGGAAGATGACAGTCGCTACAACACAACCATGGAAGAACATCTGGACCTAGAATGTATTTGAATTGTATCTAGAGTTTCTGTCAAGTAGATAATATTTCCAGATTTGTTAGCATGGATATTGTGCATTGCAGAATCTCAAATTTTAAATATTACTGCATTGTGAGAGGAGAAAATAAAACCTTAGGCTCCTTCCCTGTCCCCTCACCACGTTTAGCTCTTTTTAGCTCTTCAATTGTATCACAAAATTGTTCCATTGCTGAGTCTTTCTGCGCACAACACTTCTGTAATGATACTACTTTTGCAAACATTCAAATCCATGAAAATCCTTGCTTTAGATAAATTTCTCATTGGGTTTATATCTGAGATAGCCTAAAATACGACTTTAGAGCAGAAAAGGCTTTGTGTTATGTGCTTATGCCATCCTAAGTGTGATGGTACAATAAAGTACTAAGGCAATAAAGTCTTGGTTGGGAAACTTACCTGGCACAATGACAAGAATAGCAATATATACCATAAAAGAAAATTACAGGCAAAACCCATATGAAAAGATATTACCCCCTTCCAATTCCCTTGAAGCTTTGTGGAAATAAAAGCATTACCATCAATCAGCACCTATGGTTTTATTTCTGATTCTTTCCTGCTGCTGGTTTGGAAAGTAAGACTTTTCCTTCTGAGGAAATAGTACCTTTATTTCTTAAGTATTCTTATTCTCTTTTTCTTCTTCTCCTGTCACCTATCTCCACTGATTTAATCTTACATAATTTGTCATGCAGCCAAATAGTCAAGTGTTGTCCTCTTGTCCATGAACACTGCCTTCCCTTCCCTGTAAGTATTCCCTTTTTCCCACTGATATGATGGCTATTGCAGAACCAAGATTTGCTTCTTTAGCTGTTTCTCTCTTTTTCTGTGGGTCCATGAGATCTCCTTTTTGTCGGGGGTAAAAGCCAGACAAGAAGTGCAAAAGTGAGCTAAGAGAGTGGCTATTCCCTAATGCAGCATATCATCTTAGATGCTGGCATCTACCTTTTTTTTTGTCTGCTGGTCTTTTGCTTGTAAAGACAAAGGATCTTGTCTTTGCATAGTGGTTGGGGAGTAGGATCATCTCATCTAATTACAGCTATCTGTGGTATAAGCATGTCAGCCTAGGTTCCTTTCAGAGTCAATCAGGAGAAGTAGGTATTTTCAAGGGGTGATTCACTTGACCTATTTGTAGCCATCTATTTTAGGATGAAATTATCATCCCCCCATCCCCCAAGTACCTATTTCTGTGCATTGACTGTAAAGAGCAGTGAAGGTACTAGTTGAAGGGTAAATGTCTCCATTGCAGGTCTTTGCTTTTGGCCAAATGAATCAGTGGAGCTTTAGATTTTATCTTTACTTATTATTGGCTCAGACCCTTATGTTATAGCAATTGATGGTTTTGGGACAACATGATCACACCAAGGACTGTTTTGTTTCTGCCCCTTTCATCTCTGCTATTCTATTTATTTTTTCTTTCTATTCTAAAATATCTTCATTTTCTGTTTGCCTTTTCTCTCCCCTGTCTTTCTATGTCTCTTCCTTTTCTCTGCGGCAATTTCCAGTTCTTTCTTGTTTCATTTCCTGAAATTGTGTCCAATGAAATAATTAATTAGAGTCCTTAAAATATTATTAAGACTTTGAAGGTAGTATGCCAGTAGGAGCAATGGGAAGTAAGGGAGTATATAACTTTCAGAACTTGTGTTGACCAGGTTTCAAATTTACCTGGTTATTATGCTGGTTTAAAGGTAAACCTGCAGAAGAAATGAACCCAACTCAAGAGAAATTACAAGACAGAGTTACAATTTATGAAAAAATTTGCAATAAATACAATGATACAGAGAAAGACAGATGTGTATCAGCACCCTGGGCATGAACAGAATGGTGCTCATTAGCCCCTGTGCTGAGCACCACGTGGTCCCCCTGAATACAAAGTAAAAGGCAAGGAAAACCTGTTGGTGAGGATGATGGTTGCAGTCTCATCGAGAGTGGCAGTCACAGTCCTGTTGAGATTCTGGTCCTCCTCTGGATCTGACCAGTGGTATTGAAGCCCCCAAAACCCAAAGATTATATATGCTCAGGTTCAGGTAGGAATGCCCAGTACTTCCCCCCAGGGCGGGCAGTTTCACAATGGATAATCAGGATGTGCCACAGCTGTGGGTCTGTCAGCCAGTGCAAGGCCATTTTTCTAATTTAATTTTTGGTCTCTTTCCCTCCTTAAGGAAATGTAAGGTCTGAAAAGGACATATCTGGTTTTGGTTTTCTTTTCCTTTTTTTTTTTTTTCCTGCTGAAATTAGTAAATGATTCCATTATAGAATCCTACATAGACATGAAGGCTGTAGGTCTCATACTGCTGGACAGAACTCTTGGGAACAGGGCATGAAATCATCTGATAGCCAACAAAGGTGCAAAAAAGCTGCAGGACAGAGTCAGGCAGAAATCCTGATGTTTTCCCTACCATCCCTAAAGTCGCAGTAATATCCCTGAATTCCTTCTGCTGCACTGATCCTGGCAGTGCGAACCTTGCAGACATCTAGGGTCTCCAGAACCTGCAAGGGTGTTGGGTGGGTGGCTGGAAGGTGATGGGTGCTGGGGCAGACATCCCAGGAGCCAAATGAAAGCAGGAACAGCTATACCTATCCCACCAAGTCCTGTCTCCAAACTCTATTACCACCCCTGGGCTGTGATAATGAGGTGAGCAGTGGTGCTCCCTGATATTTTGGGAGTGGGATCTCCTCTCTCCATCAGCTCTACTCTCTTCTGTAGGATTGAAGATGAATATCGTAGTATCTGACTTTTTTCTTGCAAACATAGTGGCTTGTCACTTTTTTTCATTTCCCACAAGATTATGCAAAACCTCCACAGCATTAAGACGTTTATCACCTCATCTTTTAAAATCTTGTTGCTTTCATGTTTATGGTTCAGTTGTTCCCAGTGGTGCCTGATTTTCCTCCTGTTAGTCATCTGCATTTTCTTAGCCAGAAAAAGCACTCAAACCTCATAAATTTCAGTTCTCTAAAATAATAAAACTCTATTATTTGTGTTGTCTTCAATGTAGAGCTGTATGCATGCATTATGCACAACATTATGCACCAAGAGTAAAAGAACCCAAAGAAGAAAAAATGAAGAATACAAATCTTGTGGCCCTTTACAACTTGTCTTCCTAAGTCAAAGAAAATTAAAAAAGAGTTGTAATGTTGATTGGAATGACCCATTTCTCTTCCAGAATTTCTTCATTGTACATAGCTAAATTTGTTAATGTGAAATTCTTAACAGCTACTCAGATTCGGGTTAGGCCCATAAAAGATAATGTGTTGCCTACAGGAAGTAGAGATTTCCTTGGAGCTGCCTCTTTTTTCCATGTAAGGTCAGAACTGGTATTTTCCAATAGAATCTAAAGAAGAAAAGAGAAGTTAACTCAAGACTGGCAAGTTTAAATTAGTAGAACTTTCCCTTTAATAAAGTATATTTGAGTGCTTTAGCTATCCATTTCTAATTTGCCCCTTGTAACATCAAATCGGTCTCTCTGTCTCCCACACTTATATTTCTGTTCAACCAAAGATGAGACTTCTCTCAGTAGAGAGACTCCTCAAAAGACCTTTCACACTGTTTAAAACCCAATTACCCTGAAAATACCTCTCTTCCCAGCTATTTCTCAAGTGTTCAGGCTATGATGAAATTGCCCTGTTTGATTATAACAGGTACACTTGCCTTACTAATAGGAAAATAAGAGCTTTTACTTCTGTTTTATATACCTGTACACTTATACAAGTCTGCTTGAAACAAAAAGTTAGTTTTTAATATTTAATGAGCTATATTTTTTAATATAAATAAGGGTGAACCGAACAGGATAGAGAGGGTGGGAAAGAAGAGGAGAACAAATAATTCTGAAACCTGAAATATTCAAGAATTACTGGGAGCAATAGACAGGGAGGAAGCTACTGCAGACAGTAGCACAATCCTTCTGTTACTTATTCCCAGATTTCTTCAAAGAATTTGTTTATTTAGAAACTTACTGGTTGTACCAAATTCAGGACAACTCAGATCCTTTACTTTAATACATGTGGCAATAAATTCAGTGTTTCTAATTCATGGCTCTATAATTTTTCTTAATGTGATTTCACATTTTTCTCTTTAATTTTAAATCTTTTCGCATTAAGCCATTTTAATGCTTTTGTGATAAGTAAAAATTAATTTCTGCTATATGATGAACTGAATGGAGTAGCACTCTATTGCCATGCACCTTCTCATAGTTTTCACCCTCAAGGAGCTCAAAGTGCTTCTCAAAATCTGGGGAAGTGTTCAATATTTGAAGTATTATGGATGTTTCCAACTTTAACCTGCTTCTTTTTGCTGCAATGCATTTATATTGCATTCCTTTTGTATCCAACCAACAAAGAAATTGCTTTTTAACATATTTGACACCTTGTTCATGTTGAGTCACGTAAAGCATTAAACCACTGCCAGTAGATGGAAAATACAATAGTTGAAGACAAACCATGTGCATGAAGGAAAAAGTGTTGTCAATTTGAGATAATACAGTAGACATACATTCATGGTAAAAACAGGGCAAAATTTTACAGCAGCTTTGTATTGTGTGCTGATTAGTACTAAAAATAGTTCAAACCAACTATAGTAGCACTTACACCCTTCTGTTATCAAATTCTCATCACTTTACAGAAGCTTCTGTGGTTTAGCTTTAGCTGAATCTTATTACTGAACAACAAAGTGAAAAATTGATTTTATAGAAAACTATTTTAGTGACCCAAACTGCAGCCCTCACTCTCTTTTCAAAACAGGCATTGCTGAAGTGAGAGCTAAGATTTACTTTGTCTTTTTAAAAGAAATACTCAAGAAATATGATTTACTTATTGGCTTTAATGTTCAATTGTTTCAGGATTTTAATGGTACCTTTCTGCAAAAATACTTTGCTTATCTGTCTTATTTATCTAAATAGACAATTTTTTAAAAAATATTTTTCCTTTAGCCTCAAACATTGTTGGTACCTAGAATTTATTTCTGCATTGCTACACGCAGTTACATTCCTGTTATATTGATATGTACCTTGTCTGGGGCCTTTCTGTTTGTTTGTTTGTTTGTGAAAGATTTTGAGAGTGATTCATCCAGGGCCAGAGATTCAGAGAAGTCCTGAGAACTTCTGCAAGGTGCTGAGTACCTCAGCTTGTATCAGCAGGGATCAAAACTTCTGAATTTGGCCCACACTGCTCCCAACTCCCCCGTGAAATCATTGTTTGTTCAAGCTTATTCACATTACAGACGTTTGCTCTGTAATTGCTTGCAAAACACCTTGAGAAGTTTGGAACGAAATGTGCTGCAAAAGTGAAATATTGATGTGATGCAAAGCACATTGCAACCTCCCCCAGGTGCATAATCTGCTCACAGTAAACTACCTTTGTTGGACATTTTTGCATAAAGTATGTTGACATGAAAGACAACTTGAGAATTCATTAGGAGTTTTTTCACAGAGAAAAGGATTGTTTTTTTTTCTCAAAATTTTCCTTTTTTTGTTTGTTTGTTTCCTCCACCGCCCCCTCAACAGAACATTTTAGAAATGGTCCAGTTTAAATTATGAAGCTGAAATTAATATATATATATATATATTTGTTTCTAGTTATGTCACCATTACAAAATATATTGTCTTAATAACTCTTAGTGCTAAGCTTTCCTATTAGTATTCACACTACTTGCTGCATAGAAACATTCCTCTGGGAACCAACTATCTGTTTTTCAAAGAGCACAAGAAACTTTGGAATATGAAACTGTGATATCCTAATGCTAAGTAACATCAATGAGAATGACAGTGCTCTGAGTAGCACAAGTGCTCGTATCTGAAAGTTGCATTCCTTCACCAAAACAAAGTAATGAGCTAAATGACAGAAAAATAATTTACCTTTGTATTTGCCTGTGGCCTTGTTTTAAGGAGCCACATGGAAGTGCAGAATGAGGCAAAAAGATCAATTAAGTTTTCAAAGACTAAAGGTACAGGAGAAGAACAGAAGGAACACAAAAGTGGATTCTGAACTGATGCTAAAACTTAAATCTGCATTTCGTAATGCTTTCAAATATTTCTCTTGAATATTGGGATTCTTTTAACACAAGTAGCCACAAACAGCAGGTTAGATAGCTGAACATCTGGCAAGGTTGCTGAATACTATTAAGCACTTGAAACCGCTATGTGCTACTAGACAGAGACAGGTAGAAGCTCATGTTGCAGATACATCTGGTGAAAGAGGCTGGGACAGCTGAACCAGCCTTCACTTTCCTGCTTGAAGGAGTTGTTTTTGCAACAAGATCATTTGCCATCTCTGGGTGAAATAGAGTAGATTTTATTACAATAGAGGCTTAATAGGATCTTTCATTTGGACAACATTTTGGCTGACTCTGTGTTTAGTGAACAGTAAATATCCTGTAAGTAGATACTGTAGGTATTTTTAATTTGCTCAGGCACTATCTTAATGGTTTCTAATCACCTAAGTCTAAAGGTATGAGCATGTTCTTGCTCTCCTTCTTCTGTTGCTGGAACTATAAATAAGTAAAACCTCTTTATTCCTTTGTGGGCTTTGTGGGAGCTAGTCTTTAGAGACAATTAAAGAATGCGAAGAAGTTTCCAAGACTCTTTCCACTTATTATTTGATACAAGTTCTCACTTTTCATCAAGTCTGGGTAAAACATTGTGGGATTTCCTGTCATTAAGGTAAAATAGAGAAAGGTAATCTAATCAGACAAGATGTCAGTGTGAATTAATCTTAGACCAGCTGGTAAGGTACATTGATAGCAATGATTTACATTTTGGAATTTTTAAATTGGAAATCATCTGGTAGAAAGTATCAGTTTGTGAAGAGATGAAATGTAATGTAAGTGTTTTTGTGGAATGTTTGTGGAAAGGCCCAGGTTGTTCAGACAAGAAGACAACACAGTACAACACTATGCACTATGTACTGGCTTGGCCTCCTTTGGGAGAAACTGCTTTCCCCTTCTCTCAGCCAGGTCCTGGGTGAGCTAGTACAGCAAAACCTCCTCACACAGGCTCTGCTGCAGGCTGATCATCTCCCAGATACGGTGCAGCACGGCTCACCTTGGAAAACTACTCTTACAACAGTGTAGCTTCAAACTTAGTCAAACCTGGACGGTACTTCATGACTACTCTAATTTTTCCAGGACTTACCTGCTAACTCTTTGCTTTTCTTCTGGAGCTGCTATGTGCTTTCCCAGCCCATCCTCAAACTGGTGAGCACCACAGGGCTACCTAGAATGTGCTGTGTGAGAGAACACCAAGGGGAATTTCTTCAAGCAAACCAGAGTACTGGGGGAGGCACGAGGGTCACCCTGCCTCATGGGCATCTACTCTGACTCCTCTCAGGATAAAAGGCAGTCCCAGCAGACAATTCAGAAAATTTAATTCAGCCTCTGTCTAGGATGCAAGAAGCTTTTAAAGCCCTTACCATTTTGGATCTTTGTGTTGTATGAAGAGTGCAGAAAGCTGCTTCAGAAGTCTGGAAAAATCTGTTTGAACCCTCCTTATGATACAGAGGATGCTTGAAAGCAAAATGGATTTCATTTCATATGTAAGTACCATTATATTTTCTTCAGATTAGCCTTGTTGATGACATTGATATCCTTGCAAAAGTCTGCTTATAGTGTGAAGTATCTCTGGGATAAATATGGTTGCAAGAGTGAAAACAAACTGGCTTTCTGTAGGGATATGTTCTTCTATAAAGAGTGGCTTGACCAGACTGCAAAGAGTGCAGGGGTGAGGTAGCTCTAGACCATATAAAATGACCATAAGCATCTTCTATTTTTGGTGTTTTAAATGAATTTGGATGGGGTCTGTAACTCTGAGGTAGAACTTATGTCACCTCTGTTACCCGCTTTTCTCAGGCTAAAATACTCAGGACACAGGAGAAATGTTTGTCAAGAAAAGGTTCCATTTACCTCACCTGGTGTTGAATTTGGTAAATCTGTCTCTCTTTGCAAGTGAAATCGAAATAACAGGTTTTGAGTATTCTGTTGTAGTTTTTCTTTTATGATTTATAAATTCTTAAGTCTGCATGTTTAGCCAGCTGTGTGTTCATTATAGTTAAAGCTGGATAAACTTCTCCCTGAGATTTGCAATCTCAGTATGACCCAATTGTCTGAATCAAAGCACTGTTATTTGGGCATTCTTATTTTTCTCACTCTGTCAGTGGTTTCCTTCACCATTTTTTATTGTGAAATAGTGATGATGTCAATATAACATATCTCTTTCCACAGCCTTGACATCTTGTTTTGATACTATTTTGGCAAGTCAGTATAGCGAAATCCCTGAATTTACAAATGGATCCAATGCTGGCCATTCATGTTTCAGGTCAATTGATTCTGAATAAAGTTGTCTTGAAGTTAGATTAGGCAACAAGGAGTTCCTGATTCTGCTATTGATCTGCTATGTAGTGTGAAACTTACACTATCAGTCACCTGTGCTTTGCTTTCCTCATCCAAGAGAACAAAAGTCATTAAAGCATGCTAAGTGTCACAGATTAAAGACATTTTATGAGCATTAACACAGATTCTTGTGCTTTCATTATGTAATATCTCACAGGGTAAAACAGATTCATTTCTGCTTCAGTAATACATTGTGTAACATGATGGATTCAAACATAACCTGATGACTAGAACGTCAGCTTTGACCAACGTGAAATTTGCGGTACCTTGCACATAAGCTTTATTCCTGAGTAGTTGAAACAGAGAACTGATCTGTTCTTTCAGCCAGTTGTAGTTCAACAGATCATTAATGACGAATGGCAGAATGCCCCAGCCATCCTTCCAGGCACTACTCCAGATGGAATTCATTCGATAAAGAACAGGAATGTTTGGCAGAATGTGAAAAAAGAATAAATTCGCTACACATCATTCATTTTGCCTGACTGCAATAAAGTAATTGTAATAGAATGTTGTCACAGGGTAACGGTCTCCTGCTGCTTTAGAAATGCTTTGCAAAACAGATGTTTACTTTCTCTGTGGGAGACATTGATCCCATGACGACAATCTTTTCTATTAAAGGAAAATTAAGTACTTATAGGTTCAGCAGTACTATAAACAGTTAATTATAAAAAGCCATATAATGTAATAGGTGAAATAATATGAACTATACTTGTGATGTATACAATTCATGCAACTAATACCTAAATTGGATTAATTCAACTTCTTTCTTCCAGAATCTTTGTGACCAACATTTTCTCAACAAAAGCAGATAGGACAATGCAAATGCACCATGATGAAGTTGTTTTTGTTATTTTAATCATCTATGGCTGTGTGAGCTTCAGAAAAACAGCATTTGTGAATAAAAATAATAACATAAAAGCTCCCGCGTATAATGTCTGATGAGAACTGCTTAATTTAATGACAAATAAATAAAAATCATGAAGAATTATTAATAAACCAACACATTGTAATAATGGAAATTAAAGACCATGCATTTTATGTCAGGACTGAACTCAGTACTGTAAGTTTTGCTTACTAGCAACAAGACAAAAACTTGAAAGCAGATAAAAAATAATAAAACATTTGTGATTTTCAAAATGTTTTTCTTGGAGTCATAGAGTCACAGAATCATTTAGGTTGGAAAAAATCTTCAAGATCATCAAGTCCAACCTTTGACCAAGCACTGGCTTGTCAACTAAACACTATCATTAAATGCCATATTCAATAGTTTCTTGAACACCTCCAGGGATGATTACTCTACCACCTCCCTAGGCACTCTGTTTCAATGCTTAACAACCCCTTCAGCAAAAAAAGTCTTCCTGATGTCCATCCTGAACCTACCCTGGCACAACTTAAGGTTATGTCCTCTTATCCTATCACTAGTTGCCTGGGAGAAGAGATCGGCTCCCACCTGGCTACAACCGCCTTTCAGGTAGTTGTAGAGAGTGATAAGATCTCCTCTGAAATTCCTTTTCTTCGGACTAAACAACCCCAGCTCCCTCAGCAACTCCTCGTCAGACCTGTGCTCCAGACCCTCCACCAGCTCCGTTGCCCTTCTCTGGTCACATTCCACCACTTCAAAGTCTTTCTTGAAATGAGGCACCCAAAACTGAGCACAGAGGGACAATCACTGCCCTGGTCCTGCTGGCCACACTATTGTTGATACAAGGCAGGATGCCATTGGCCTTCTTGGCCACTTGAGCACACTGCTGGCTCATGTTCAACTGGGTCTCTAATGAGAAGAGTAATTTTACATTAAAAATTGTAAAAGAGTTAAAAATATTCATATTTTTCTCTGAACTGTTTGCAGTATATGTGGGACACATATATTGTGTTCTTTTGTAGTATGATAGAAAAGTTACATATGCTCTGTTTCGATGAACCTTACACATTTTATAGACATTTCTGCTATTCATCAAATAATGTGTCTGCTGCCAATTTGGGCTGATGAGACATGTATAAAAGGACACTTGTTCCCTTATGTGCTGTAAATGTCTAAGTCTATGGTCTGTCAAAGGCATTTAAGTGTCAGACGAAGCAACCTCTGTGGCATTTAGCTTTTGCCAAGGTTGTGTCTGAATTAGGAGGCATAAAATGAGAATAATTATCTAGGGACTGAATGACTTCTTCACTTGCCAGACTCACCTCCAAAACCTGCATCATCTTGGGTCTTCTGCTGTCCATTTCTGTTTAACATGAGACACCTTATTGTGGTATTTGGTGGTTTTCCAACTGGTGGCTCTATCCAATTCCATGTACTTCACATCCTGAATTCCAAACAGAGTTACAGCGTGCAGACTATCAACATCTTTGTAACAGGACTAGGCAGGTGTGAGTCTTACTTCCACTAGTTTTAAAGCTTGTAGCTGATCCAAATAGCCTATGAATAACAACACTGGGTCTGGGTTTACTCAAAATGCTACTTTAGCTGAAGCAAAAATTATCTGAAGGACCTAGTGACATTTTTACTAAGCTGTGAATTTCACTATCTAGATGTTGAAGGAAAATGTCTTTTACATTTTTGGAAACAGTTCATTTGGTATACAAATACAATTGGTTATAATAATCCTGACCTCAGAAATAGTCACTTGAGCAAAGAATTTCCCTTCCCATTTCAGGGTTACCAAAGACATAAAAGGAATATGGCCAGGAGGGGAATGAGGAAAGCAATTTTTAATGTTACAAGGGTAACTCAAGAACTCTGTCAAATGCTAGCAGTAAGTTGCATTGGGAAGTGCTACTTTTAAGAAAAAAAAAAGGAAACTGAAGACTTAAGAAGTGTCAGTTTTGTCATGTTGAAACCCTTTTTCCTAGTGCTGAATAAAATGCAAATTTGCCTCCAAACAAGTTGGTTACCCTACAGCTGAAGTGCTGCACATGGAACCAGTTGACAGTTTGGTATTTTAGCAGTTTAGACTTATAAATATGTATTTACATTTTCCACGTTAAACTATGTGGCTCTTACCCAGTTGTCACTGTCACTGCATCAGCCAGGAAACCAGTGGAAGTTTGCTTTGCTGAGGACTGTATGAAGTGGTCTATGAGAAGGAAGTAAATTTAATGGAAATGGAAGCATATGAAGAAAGTTAACATCTTAACATAGAGTACCCTGTGCTAGGGATGGTGTTTAGCACCAAAGGATACCTTCTTGACCCCTTAATTCCTAAGTCCCCTCAATGGCAGAACATTGGCCTGAGGGCCAGCAGGTGCTTGTGCAGCAGGTCTCAAAGGATCTGTGAATATGAGGATTTCTTTAGAGGGAAGAAGGAAAAGGCAGAGTAACTCTTTCATCTTCCTACACTCAGATATTGATGAATATTGTTAATCACTTGACAAGGAAGCACAGAGAAAGACAACAGGCCTGAAGGTTCAAGTGTAAATTAACTTCCATGTGAAATCGTATCTGATTCATGTCCTAGGGCTGCTGAGGGCACCACAAGGACTGCAAAAAGAAAGCCTATGCATCCCAAGGGTACTATTTCCTAAGGCAACAGAAGGTAGTATGGACCACTCTGGCTTTATTACACATCCTTTCAAGCCAAAGGCTTCAAGCACCAGAAATTAAAAAGAGTTATGACAAAACAAAAGATTCATTGCTTCTCTTACTCCGTATTTATTTCTGTAGCAAAAAAAAAAAAAATAAATATAGACACTACGTGAGTCATAAGAAACAGGGATAACAACACTGAATGCAATGTCCTGGCAAGGGTTGTTGTGCCCTCGTTAGAAGCAGCATACTCAGACACAGGCCTGTGCCCCTTCTGAGGGCAGACACGGGCTTGTGCCTGCCTAGGGCCATGCTCAAAACGTCTTTCATATCATGGAAATCTTCCTAGTCTCTTCAGAGACTTCTTGTTTAGGCTGCACTCAGACATTTAAAAGGATAAGGTTGTAAAACTTGTCACAATGCAGGGAAAAGGTAGAGTAAAAACTATCTTAAAATCATTGCCTTTTAAAATAAGTTTTATTTGAACAAAGGTAAAGTAATGACAAGCTGTCTTCCTTGATTGTAGGAAGAGCCAGTACAGCTGAGATTACATTTTCTTGCAGCATTTTTGCTGAGAAGAATGGGGTTATCACTACTGCCATGAAACTCTCAAAGCGTCTTTAAACTGACAGCATGGATAGGGAAAGGTGGGAAGGAGACACCTTCCATGTCCTGGATCCAAGCTCCTCTGGGTCTTCTAACTCAGTCCCTTCTCCTCTTGCCAGGGGTGTATCAGAGGAATGAATTAACTTCTTTTCTGTTTTGGAGATGACCCGCAGTGTTAGCAGGAGCAGTGCTTGCACAAAGACGAGAAGAACTTTTGACTCTGAAAGCTGACGGTCGGCATCCCGTCTTCCCAGTTTTTAAAACGATTTAGTTCCTAAGCTTCAGCTCTACGAATGCCATTCCAAAAGTTCGCTGTTGGAGAGCGGCTGGCAGGGAGTGCGGACCGGCTTTCCCGGCCGCCGGAGCTGCCAGGGAGCTGTCCAGCACCGCGGCGGGACAGGAGGGAGGGAGGGAGGGAGCCGGGACCATCCCCAGCCCCTTACGCGGGCACCGCCGCTCCCCGCGGAGCCCTGCGGGGATACCGACCAGCTTCCCCGCTTCCCTCTTCCCCTTCGCCCAGCTCCACGTTGCAGGGCGAAGAGCGGAGCGCCCTGCCCAGCAGCGGCAGCGGCGGGACCATGGGCTGCCGTGGGCCCGGCCCTCGGCCCGCCCCGCCGGAGCTGCCGGGGCTGTGCGGGGGCGGCCGCGGCATCGCCCCGGTGCGGGGCAGCGGCGAGCGGGGCCGGGAGCGACAGGCGGCGAGCGGGCCGGGGGAGGCGGGAGCAGCAGGAGGAGGAGGAGGGGGAAAGGGCTCCAAACAACACGTGATCCCCGCGGAGCAGCGAGGGAGCCGGGGGAGGGGAGAGCGGGGCGGGCGGCCGAGGCAGAGGAGGGCAGCAGCCGCCGCCGCCGCCGCCGCTTTAAAGGCTCCCGGCGCGGCGCGGCACCCGCGCTGCCGGCCCGGCGAGCTGAGCCCCGGGCAGCGCCCCCCGCTCAGCACCCGGCTCAGCGCCCTGCTCTGCCCCGGCCCCGGCCCCGGCCCCGGCGCGGCGGCTCCGCCGCTGCCTCCCTCCCTCCCTCCCTGCCGCCCGCCCAGGGGCACCCGCGGCCATGCGAGGCGGTCGCCCCCGCGGCCGCCCCTCCCGGCGCTGCCCGCCCGGGCTGCCCGCCGCCCCGCGCTGAGCGCCGCCGCCCCGCGGCACCATGTCCCGCCGCAAGATCTCGTCGGAGTCCTTCAGCTCGCTGGGCTCGGACTGCCCGGAGACGAGCCCCGAGGAGGAGGGCGAGTGTCCCCTGTCCCGCCTGTGCTGGAACGGCAGCCGCAGCCCCCCCGGCCCCGCCGACACCCCCTGCGCCGCCGCCGCCGCCGCCGCCGCCGCGGCCACCGCCGGTGCGCGCCGCGCTCCGCGCCGCCGGCGGGTCAACCTGGACTCGCTGGGCGAGAGCATCCGCCGCCTGACGGCCCCCACGGTGAGTGCCCCTGCCCGGCCACGGCCACGGCCCGCCCGTGTCCGACACAGCCCCACGGCCGCCCCGCGGAGTCGGGTCCCTCTCGGGAAGGAGGCGGCGGTGCCCGCGCCCCCATCCCGGGCGATCCCGCCGGGGCCGCTGGAGCCCGCTGCCTCCCCGTGCCCGCTCCGGCTGCCGGCTGGCAGCCCCGAAAACCTGCGGGAGTACAGCTCCCGGCAGCCCGGTGCTGGAAATCGGGTCGGGAGTCACGCTTAGGCGCAGCTGCCGCTTTGGCTGGGTTTATAATTTCTGCCGAGTCCCCTTCTGAATGAAAACAAAATGGTCAAGTGCTTATTACTGGTGCTAGCAATATTTGTTTTAAAAATATACATGTATAAAGTTACATCTGTATGATGCATGGCGTGGACATTCTTCCTTCAGCATCGAGGGGGATGTGAACTTACTACATTTGTAGGGCTTCTTCATACTGAATAGGGTAAAGCAAAGTTCTGGCTATGTGTTGAGAAATATTTCAGCAACAGCTTTCCCTGTACCTCCTGGATGCTCAGACATTTCTGACAGATCAATTTCTTTAAAGTGGACTTTGAAATCTGCGATTTAAGGGTTATCTGGACAGCTACACCAGCAGTTGAGAGTCAGTGAACCATGGTCCATATGCTAAAATAAGGAGTGAATTTGGGTAGGTCCCGTAGTGTATGCTGGTATCAGTTGGTAAGACTGAAATCAGTGTGTCAGGAGTTCTGGTAGATCAGTGTAAAATAGAAGGTTCTTCTCCAGCCTTTCTGTTATAATTGTGCTACACTCCTGCACACACGCCTGTGATCATCACTAACATTTCTTTATAAAGTTTCAGCTGCAACTGAATGCTTATTTGGTCTCTGAAATAATTTAACATATTAAGGCATAAAACCTTAATTGCAACAAGTAGTCTTAGTTTGCAGGATAACTGTATCTGATATTGTGGCATTGGATCATCTTTTTGCATATTGTCGGGCAGCTTTGGAAATTACTTATGTGTCTCAACACCATCAACTATCAGTTTGCGCTAGTTTTAGTATACCCTTTTCTGTTTGGTGTTTATTTAAGTGACTGGATAGGAGTAGACAGGCTGTTTAATGGGAGAAATCAGTGCATTACATACTTAATAGTCATCCAGTTTAAGTTAAGACTTTTCTTTCCCATTGATTTTTCCCCTCTCCACTGGGAATCTGGTCTTGTAATGCTGATATTAATAGTTAATATCTCAGGTGACCTCTCTTGTTTCAGTACAAAAAAAAAAAAAAAGCTATTTAATTTGATAATAATACAATGGTATAATTAGAGCATGTGTTACCCAAAATATTTGAAGTATTCTGAAGTAGCTCAGTGCAGTATTTTTAGATAACCTTAGTATTTGTATTTTCCCAGCTAGCTATAAAAGACAATTACAGGTTTACAGTTTTGATGAA
Organism: Anabacerthia variegaticeps; assembly: GCA_035583185.1. Taxonomy (NCBI): domain Eukaryota; kingdom Metazoa; phylum Chordata; class Aves; order Passeriformes; family Furnariidae; genus Anabacerthia; species Anabacerthia variegaticeps. The sequence continues at coordinate 42,152,743 of JAWWEW010000001.1, read as the reverse complement.
TTGTCAAATTTGTTTTCAAAATAAACACATTCTTTGAATTAAGAGATGAAGAAAACTTTGATAGATCTAATAGTCTTCTTTCCTTCCTGCTTCCAGAGAAATTTTGTTTAAGAATGCAAAAATTTCATCCAACCTGGTTTTGATGTCCCAAAAAACAGCTTCCATGGTTTCCTTGGGAGGTAATTGTAGCAAACTTTATTGCCAAAAGACTTTGATATTTTTAAATTTTAATGGGATACACATTGCTTAAAATTTCCCTTTTTGTCTTGACATTATAACTACTGCTTCACTCCCATCTTACACATTTTAGCATAAATTAATATCATTAAGTCCAAAAAATCACATTGTCATAGTCCTGGTATAAGTAAGGAACCAGGTCCTCTGCCTTTTCATTTTTCACTTAGAGAGATCACTGTTCAGATGCATTGTTATTTTGGTGCATTCTTACCGAGTTCTGTGATACTGAATATATGTCTTCATGCAACAAGTCAAGTTGCCATATGTCTAACACTTTGGATCTGATTATTTTTTGCACATCTGCTGGTATAAATCAGAAATAACTTTAATTAGAAGTAAAAAAAAATACTTTGCCTATAAAATTGATGTCAAATGAGACTAATTTCTGTTGTAAAATTAGAAGGCAGGTCTGAAAGGTGCCTTGGCAGATGTTTTTTCTAAACAAGAACTTTAATACTTTTTTATAGATGTAGATAGATCTTCATTCCATAATACTATAGATATGGGTCTCTGTTAAGTATAGAAACATACTTATGTACATACAAATGTATATACACTGTATATCTAGCCTGCAAGGTTTAATGTTTTCTTTTCAAACATGAATGCAGCAGTAATTGTCCCCATCCCAGTTTGCGAGGTTGAATGCTACAGGTTCCTGAGGTCTATACTTAGGCTTAGTTTTGTGCTTTTCTTCAGCAGTGACCAGGATTGAAATCCTCAGTAAAATATTTTTTTGTGTTTTCACTGAGGAAAAACTTCACGTGTGTGTGTTTAATACTACTGTGCCATGCAGTGAAAATCTCAATGTTGTTTCAATGTGGCAATAGCAGGGGCTACTGAGATTTGCCTGGGCATGTGGAGAGCGTTGAACAGAGCAGGAAGGAGCATCCAGTGGGCAAAAAAGAGGTGGACACTCAAGAGTGTCCATGGGGCAGAGCAGCAAGAAGGCTATGCAAGCCGGCTGTGTCTTATGAGTGGTAGTGCAAAAACATGTATGAAAATATTAGTATCTTCTGTGCAATGCATTTATGAGTTACTACTGTCAGTTATAAGAGACTGTAGAATGAAATGCAGTAATGAAGTATATGAGATACAGTGTACTAAAATATAATGAAATTAGGTTATTGCATTTTTTATCACTTGTAATCTTGGTTGAAATTTTAGGTGAGTGTGACTTTGCACAAATATCACTTTTTGTGGAACCATGGAAAAAAATTAAAAAGTGAACCTTCCTTTGTTGCAGCAAGGGGTGAATCCAACCCCTTCTGCTTGCTCCCAGAGAACAACTTCTAGCACTTTCTAGCACACATGATTTTCCAACTTTTCTCTTAAATTGATTTTTGGAGATTTTTTTCCTGCAGTTGTTATACTAGAAGGTGTGGGGATCTGATCCTCAATCAGCACAGGTTCATTTTATGTTCTTGTGAGATTGTAAATGTTTCCTAATATGCCTGGATGGATGAAGGATTGATACTATTCATCTGGAACTTGCTTACTGCAAACCCTCTCTTTTTTGACAGCCAAAACTAGGGGAATGATAGGGCTCACTTCCGACCAAAACACCTGTGTATGTTGAGGGAATGTGTGTGGTGATGAGACCTCCAGACATACCCTGCTGTTGGCATTTGTGGGTAGGCTGTGCTGGGGAAGGTCTGGCAAACAGGGTGCACTGGGCAGGGAGGCAGAGCAGTGGCAACTCAAGGAGAGGCAGCTTTTTGTCGCAGCTGCACTCAGCGAACTTACTGTGCATGTACTGAACATCACATCAAGTTTCTGCCCTGCTGCCCCGCCAAGTACCAGTTTGCTGAATAATCAGGTGCAGTGACACATCAGGAGGGTCGAGGCTCCAGGAGCAGCTGGGCACAGTCATGTGCCACAGCCCGTAGGGTCTGAGGAGCCGTGCCCAGCCAGGGCAGTGCTCAGCACCCGAGGGTGAAGATGATGTTTGGTGGGACCAAACTTGGCTGCTCAGTGCAATAAATCCCAGGCATTGCACACAGCTCTTGTGACTCCTTGAGCTCATGAAATCACAGCCAACAGTCCTCCATGCATATTGCCCCATGTCTGGCTCTGCTCTCTCACAGCCTTTCATCCCTGTGATGTTCCCACAAAGCTGAGCTCGTAATTGTGAAGGCAACTCCTAGGCATGCTAAGATGTTCCTAAATCATGTTTCTGACTGACCACAGGTGTCCTCTGTTCTCCATCATCTGAACCACTGTCAAAGGGTGTTTGATTATGCACTCTGGTCAGGGAAATCTGGAGCTAGATCCAGCTGCTGTCAAAACACAGCCCTTGTCACTGGGCTGGGTTCAGTTTATTTGAGATAAATAATAAAATGTTAGGAACTTAATAGGGGCATTGATTTATGACCTTGGTTTTAAGAAATAACTCAGTAATTAAATATACATCACAAGCAAATGTAATGATACATTTTACTTTTTATTCCAGCTTTGTTGCTGTGTTCCATTTTAAAGGATGAATTTTACACCCACAATGACATAAATTTTGATTAATTATTAGTGTAGAAGATGATACTGTATGCTATTCATTATCAAAATAATTTTTTTTCTGCTCTTAAGAAATCTGCTATATGGGAATGGTATCCTGGCACCAGTTGACATAGCTTGATTCTTTAGAAATGCCATTTAGTATCTTACTGAATTCCAGTTCCTTGCAGCAATTTTCACATTTGCTCCAGTTCTATCTTGACTTGTGTCCAATACCAGGCTGAAAATAGAATCAAAAAATCAGAAAAACATAATTTGTCACTGATTTGAAAAGTCAAATACTCTGCTCTCATCTAAGAGGCATGGACTATCCTAAAGGAGCTGAGAGTGACTGGGCATGCATTCAGAGGAGACTGTGTACCCCCAAGTGTACTGATCTTTCTGGAATGAGAATTGCAGCATGACACAGCTTTAAACTGACTAACACTTCCATTTGATTTTATTTTCTGAATGGCCTATGTAACGCATCTCTTGAACTATGAACATTGTTAAGTGAAAATCACTTGTTATACTTTTCGTTTAGGATTATTCCTGCTATTATTTAAAGGCCCAGCTGAAGACACAGTAAAGTAGGAACATTTTTTCCAGTTTGATTTAGGAAGCTGCTACTGGCTGCCGCCAAATAGTTTGAATTTAAGAATTGTCTTTTTGAATACAGCCTTCTTCCTGACAGTGGGAGAAAAGTGAACATAAAGGCAGTCATTTACGTTAATGTGTAGGCTATTACTTATGTCACAGAACTGCTGTAACTTCAAATTGTTCAGTAGCAAGTGAATCCTCCAGGGAGTGGAGGTGGGTTTTTGGCAGAGATGTTACAATATAGCAGCGTATATCTAACCTGGCTCCATCATAAACCTCAACCGCTTAGTGTTGAGGAATGTTACTCCTTTTAGTAGCAATAACACTTTGCTACCACTAGAAGGAGAGGTAGCAAATTGATCTTTGCATAAGATTTTTGAAAAAAATTTACACAAGTATTCTGAGCTCCTTATGACTCACGTTAACGCATCAGGTATAGCTAAGCTCTGCTGTTGTAGAAATGACTTCCGCCTATCTTTCTGAATGAAATAAGGTAATGTCAAATGATATCCGTATCAGTGGTGTGATGAGCTTATTCACTTAATAGCCCAGGCTGGGTGAGCTTTACATGAGTAACATCCTTCTCAAGATTGTGGGTGTGAAGCAGGAAAGTGATGTAGGAAGGCACATCCCATGAGAAACTTTCAATTCCAGCAGGGAAACAAGATTTTTTTTTTTTTAAATATAATATAATCAGACTTTTGCTGAGTATCTTTCAACTTAACAGAGAGAAGAGTCATCGGTACACAAGATCACATGAGCAGTCAATAGCCAGTCAATCTGTTATTTCATAGCATGGAATAGAGTTATGATGTCTTAAACAGGAACATTCTGGAAAACTTTCATCAATATGAGGATCATAGTGGGTTTTGTTTGTTTGTCTTGTTCAGTAGTCTAAGAACGAATGCAAGGAAAATTCAGCTTTGGCAAATAAAACATTATAAAAAATGTAGCTGAGTCCGAGGGCCTGCAGCATTGAAGTATTGCAGTATTGACCTAGAGGTCATTTTACTGAGGGTGAGTTTGAATATTTAACATCTACTGCTTATACTGATCATAGTAATTTTGGCTTTCTTAATGTGCATTTCCAGGATGAAATCTTAACTTCCCTATGAAAAGAACCTGTCTCAGAAACATTCATCCATTGCAGGCATCTTTGCTGCCTGAAAGCATCAAGCATATCCCTGCTGGGGAACAGGATTGCCCACAGACAGGACTAACCCACTGGCTGACAGACCAGAGTGTTAATCCCACAAAATTGATCTAAATTGTTTTGAACTTCTCTGCCTCTGCCCTGGCCAAAATGTCCAGGTGCAAATAGAGAAAGACTTAAAGTAGATGAGAATGTAATTTTCATTAATATATGCCCCTAAAAAAGCTGTGTGTCCTCATGGCTACATCAAAATGAGTGTGAATGTCCTTTACTTGAAACTGTATGAGCAGAGCCAGTTAGCACCTCACAGCAGTTGGGTGCACTCTGGTAAAACACATAATGTTAACACAGAGGAAAGCCCTTTTCTTCCTCCCACCTCTTGTGCTAGTGTTAAAGGCTGCTATAAAGCACTCTGAGTAAAAGAAATCATTCCATCTCATATCCAGTTTCTTTCTAGATGTGTCTGTTTGCTAATTCTCAAACTAAGTTTTACAATGAAGCTGGAAATTCTGTGGATTGATCACAGGTTTCAAAGGGGTAAATATCTTTGCAGATCTGCATATGAAATTAGGTCCAGTTATACTGAGGAAATGGATTCATTTTCTATCTCAGCAGAAGAAATTCCTTGAGAAGGACTGACATGTAAACCTTTTCATTTCCTATTAGTATGCTGGAGTAGCACTGATTATTATACAAAGTACACTCTTATGTAGTAGATGTTACTTGCATTAAAAGATGAACAGGTAGCATTAGTGGAAGATCATCTGTTATATTCTTACCTACTGAACACATTCTCTCTGCAGCACAGGACAGATCTTCTCTCCATTTCAGACATGGCAGAAATTCAGAGATGAACAAAGTGATCCCAGACAGTGCTATAAGGGACAGCACCCTGAAATATTTATCCTTCACTGTCAAGGAGTTAGACTAGATGATCTAATAGGCAATTTCCATCCATAATGGCTGTGATTCTTCTAGTTGAAAGACAGCTGGGGATGCTGAAGTTATAATTTCTAATTATTATTTAGCTCTGCCTCATTTCTTCATAGTGTTTGCATCGTTGTTGCCATGAAATAATATTGGGTAAAATTCTTAGTCTCAATGTTATTTATTAAATTAGGGGCATTTTGTCTAATGTGCACAAATATTTCTCTATGAAGAGTACCCCTATTTGGATGAACTGAGGAGCAGAATGTTCTCAGGTTTATCTGCCAGTGGTACTGAGCTCAGGCATTGCATCCTCACCTGGTTTCTTCTGAGTGATTGTGAGCTGTTTCAGAGCAGCCTCCAGCTGTCAGTCATCCTGCCCTGTATCCCCAGAGAGTTCCCTCCTGGGAATTCCGCAACTTTCTCCCTTGATACCAAATCTGGTGCTAGTCATGGAGGTCTGCAAGGAGTGGGAGCTTTTATCTAAAATACAAACATGGACTTGGAAAGCTGGTCTTAATGAAGAAAAATTACATTTTTAGCTTGTAAAATTGCAGAGAAAAAAAATGGATGCACCCTAGGTGTTCAGAAGCTTGAGAGCAAAACTATATTTTTTCCTTATTATACTATCAAAAGCACTAAAATTGACCCCCCAAAGACTCTTTATTTTTTAAATTTTCAGATGATTGCTTATGTTGTGACTCTGCTTCTCCATTCCTGATTTCTCTGTGCTCCCTTTCTTTCCATTCTTCAGCTATTGGGAATGGGACAGGGAGGGATCCTGACTGTGCAGGACCTGCTAAGAAGCCTTCCTGCTTTCTGCATCATCAGTAAATAGTTGGATTCAGAGGAGGCTTGCTTTTCTTTTTGCGTTCTGCTTTTCCCTAGCCACAGCAATTTCAATGCTTATTTCTCTGCTCCTGGCACTTGGGAATGTTGTTAAGTATTTGGCTTCAGCTGGAGCCTTGATTCTTTGTTTACAAACCTCTTTAATTCAATATTTTGGTGACCAGAAGGACAGGGGGAGAACAGTTTTTCACTGCTTACATGATCATGGGATAAATATTAAAAAAAAACTTCTTCTGAAAATGACTGTTTTGCCATTTATCTTCTTTTGGATGGGCCAGGTGCACACCTGCTCATGTGTTCTTAGCGATCTGTAATTACTTATGCACAAAGACTTAACTAAATTTGTTTTTGAAATATGAAAAAGAAATGTTTTTCATTAATGAATGATTACCAGCAGTGGAGCTGGCAATTAATGTCTTACACATCTGCTCGTTTGTGATTGAACGTTTCAAATTTGAAGCATTTCAAACTTTCAGCATCAAAGTGCTGATCTGGCTGAGATCCATGGTAGCTTGCCTTTCCTGCATGCAGAGGTGCAGATTGCTCTAGGAATGACTCTGTAGCTCCCCAGGGCACAATAGTCTGGAGGAGCCTCCTGACCCGATGGGCTTACTTGAAGAAATTCTGATAGAAACAAAGTCGTTTCTAACTGAGCTTGTTAATGCTCATCCATGCTTAAACTTCCGTGTTTCAAATTTTAAGCACTCAGGTTTCTAACAGCACGACTGCTGAAGCTCTTATGATGCTCAGCTAGGAGCCACTTAGATTTTCCAAGGAAAAATCTTTGAAATTTTGTTAGGGTTAAAGAGGAATTGTCTGTGTACCTGGTTGCTGTCTTGGCTCTGGACCTCCCCTTTCCATACAGTCCCTTTCTTCCGCAATCCTAGATATTCTTAGGATGCAGAAGGAATGGGATGGAGAATTTGAAACTGCATTTATGTAAATTTAGACTGAGTCATCTGGGATACTGTGTGCAGTTCTGTCACCTCACGGTGGGGTTTGTCTGTCCTTACTTATACATTAAAAGATGTTGAAGTCTAAAGCAATCACTCAATGTCTTTTCTAGACAAAAGAAAGAAATGGGTATTTATAAAGACTGACTCCTCAGGCGTGTATTAGATGCCAGCCGTAGGATGAAATGAATCACTTTGGGTGCCTACAGTTGGGCAGATGAGCCCTACTGTTTATTTCCAAAGGTGTTGCAGACAAATGAAAGGCATTTCAGAGGCAACTGAAAATGGCTAGAGAATAGGCTAAAGTCTCTGTCCTCTGAGAAGATTGGAAAGCTTACATTTGATTGCCTTAGGAAAGACATTTATAACAAGGAATGCAATTAAAGTGGAAGTTCCTTCCCTTTGTCTGCAAAACTGAGGCAATGAAGCTGGAAGAAGGGAAAATTGAACTCAGAAAAAGAAAAAAAGAAACAAAGTACACAATGTTTAAAATAAAATAATTTTTCAGAGGAAGTTGTCTGAGTTAAAATCCCCAGGAATATTTCAAGTTAATTTAGACAAATATCTTCATAAATATTTTTTCCAGTTAGTCACAGAAGTGATTTTGAGGAGCTATTACTCCTCTGTCTTCAGGACTTGATCTGGTTTTGCACTACTGGAGAGATCTAGCAAGAAGGGCACATTTCTCTAGGAGTGCATCTTGTAAACAGTGGCGGCTGGTGGAGTGACCGTGGCTGTCATGGCAGGGCTGCCACTGTCGGGATTGCTGCCCGACGGTGACAACAGCCACATGCTTTGGTTATAGCAGTGAGGGGACAGGTGGAAAAACTACAGTAGATAGCAAGCAGGCTGTACACATTAGGGAGGATGGACAGGTCTTTCCAGAGATCCTGCAGAGCCAAGAACTGAGCTCCGTGTTGAAAGGAAGGAGAGAAAAATAGAGGTAACCTTTGAGACTCAAAGGTGAGCACTCCCAAGATGGAGGAAGCTGGAGGTTTCTTACTTCTGACAACACAGCTAGGGCCTCTTTTCCACCTGTGATTTCAGCAGTTACAGAGAAGGTAAAATGCCCTAGGAAAAGGTGGGAGAGAGGGATGAGGCGGATAAGCAGAGCCTCAGCTCTTAGAGGCTTCAAGAAAAGGAGGGTGGTAGGTATCAGAAACTCTCTCCTAAGGAGATAAACCCTCATCTGACAGCCTGCCTGGCTGTCTCAGGTTTGCTGCTTGCCAAAAACTCACATATAAATGCTTCAGAGAGACTTCTAAACCTTGTTTGTCTCCTGGTCTGTGACTCCTGCTGCTGATCCATGTGGGCAGCAATGGTACAGCCAGGGCAAACCTGGAGACTATCAGGAGTGACTGTATGGCTTTTAGTGCAAGGGCCAAGGGTTTGAGTGCCCAGCTGCTATTTCCTTGATCTGCCTGGTGAGGGGGGACAGGCTCTGGTTGGAGCAGGCACATTAGTAAGGCAGTCTGTAGCTCTGCTGGTGGTGTTGCTGCTGGTGCAGGGCTTTGGTCTTATGGATATGGGACATGCTCTGAGGAGCAAGGACTGCTGAGCAAGAAAGGCAGTCATCTGACAAAGTGAGGTGATGTCTTTTCTCACTGGCTGCACAACCTTGTGAGGGGACCACAAGGTTGTTGTAGAAGGAGGTTCATTCTCTGAAGAGAAGGGTGAGCAAAAAAGATGGAAGAGGCTCTTGTTCTCACCTCGTGAAAACAGCATGACTGGGGGCCCATCTTAAGTACCTGTGGCCAAACACAGGCAGCATGGGGAGCAAAAAGGTGGCATTAGACATCCCCGTGCTGCCACTGTGTTTAGACCTGGTGTGGGATTTCACTCATAATTGTGTGGAAAGGCTCTCAGGATGAGAGTGCTGCAGGAGGTAGACACAGGCTCTTTGGGAGGGTTGAGCTGGGAAGGTGAGGAGCAGAAGCTGCACTCTACACAAAGAGGTGGCAGCAGTGCGTGGGCAGTTCCCTTTGAACAGAGCAAGGTGGCCCAGAACATGAGAGTCAGGAGCAGAGGCCAGATGAACAGGGGTGGTGTGGTGGTATGCCTGCTGCACACTGTCTGGTCAAGAAGTGAAAGCAGAAGAAGCCTTTAGACAGCTAGATGAAGCCTCGAAATCACAGGTCTTGTTATTTATGGGGGACTTCAGACAATTCAAAATCCACTAGAAGAGCAGTAGGTCTGAGCACAAGCAATGCAGGAGAGTGTTGGAGTGTGCTGAAGGACAGTTTCTTAATGCAAGTGATCAGTGAGCTGACAAGGTGGGGATACTCTGCTGGAGCTGTTACTCACAAGTGAGGAAGAACTGGTTGAAGGTCTAAGGGTTGAGGCATCCCTGGCTACAGTGATTATGAGATGCTGGAGGTCAAAACACTGAGAGAGGTGAGAAAGACAAATAAGTGTACTCATACTTCAGGAAAGCAGATTTTGGCTTCTTCATAGATGTTTTTGGCAGGCTCCAATGGGAAACTAGCCTATAGGGCAAATAGGTACAAGAAGCCATTTGAGCTTCATGAGCTCCTTGACACACTCCTCAAAGTACCAGAACAATTAATTTGTTCTAATGCAGAAAAAGATGTCAACAGAAGTTGAAAGCAGTCATGGGATGCCCCAGAGGGCTATAGAGGCAGTATCTGAGCATGCAGGGATGGAAATAAGAAGGACTTCAAGTCATGGCAATCAGGGGAGGGACTTGATGACTAGAAAAAAGCAAATGTTACTTCCAGCATCAAGAAGGACAAGAAGGATCTAGGGAACTACAGACCAGTCAGTCTCAATACATGGATTGGTCATAGAGAAAGTCCTTTCGGAGGCCTTTTCTTAGCATAATAAAAGGACACTAAGATGGTGATTGGGAACAGACAGGCCAAATTTTACCCCTTTATTCTCTTAAGCCCTTCTTACACACTTCTATGCCCTTTACCAAGGATGAATTGTACCTGAGCTATCTGAATGACTTCTGTAATGAGGTAACTGGCTCAGTGAATGAAGGGATATTGTCTGCATTGACTTTGATATGTTCTCCTGTAGTATCATTGGAGCCAAACTGGTGAGATACAGACTGCTTAAATGGATGATAAGGTGCATGGAATATTGACTAGATCTTGGGGCTCAAAAGGTGGCCATAAGAGTCACAAAGTCGAGTTAACAACCAGTTACCTCTGCATACCCGTTGGAGAATGCCACTGAGACCAGCAGAAGACAACCAGGCAGTGGTCAGGGGATGGAGCATGGGATATCTGAGGAGGGGCTAGGGAAGCTGCATCTGTTCATCTGTTCAGAAGAGGGCTTTGGGGATATCTTGTTGCAGTCTACAGCTAACCGATCAGGGTTTCCATGGGGGTGAACAGTAGAAGGATGAGAGGCAACAAAGCTGGAAGGCAGGAGTTTCAAGTCAGAATGAAGAAAAACTAGTGTTCAGGATGTTCAGACACTGGCACAGGTTTCCCAGAGAGGTTGTGGGATTGCCATCCCTGGAGACACTCAAAACCTGTCCAGAGAATTACCTGAGCAACCCACTGTAACTCAAATTACTTTGATCAGGAGGTTGGACTAGAAGACCTACAGAAGTACCTTCAAACTTGTATGAATCATTGATTCAGTTATTTTTTACAGTTTAATTTGACAACTTAGAGTTAGCTGTGGCCCGATGTCTGAATTCAGAATTAATTTTGGGAAGTCCTGTGGTCTCTGCCATGCAAGAGATGAGTCTGAGTATCTTCAGTGTTCCCTTCTACCTTATGTATCATCATTCCATATGGAGTTTGGATGTGATCTGGTATGGCAATCCTTGGATTAATTTACAGTTAACAATAGCAATAATTTTTCTTACATTGATTTGCCCTTAGAAACATGAATTGATGTGACTATTTTGTAATGCATGCCAAATATTAGTAAATCATTCTAATCAAAAGGAATTGTTGACATTTAATTGTTTAGGTAATAGTCACTGGTTTACACTAAATCTTTCATTTTAACTAGCCATGAAGCTTTAAAACTGCTCTAGTGAATAAGTGCCACTGAGTACCTGAATGGCAGGCTTACATTGCAGTGTGTGGTTAAAGGTTGTCTTTTACCTCCCTGAGTGGCAGAACTATGCTCCTTGGAGAGGTGATGTGTGTCATGCTTCCAGGAGAAGGTTTAGCTATATTGCTATTTGATACAGAAAAGAGGTGGAAATGTTTTCCTGCTCATCCTCTCTCTCATGGGCAATGCACTGTCAGTAATGGAAGAAGTGATACACCAAACTGCCGTTGTAAGCAGCTGTAAGCAGGTGTCATATCTCTTCTCACTGTTTTGTTTAGTCATGGCCTTGGTTACAGAATTATGTCTATAGCAATGTGACATTCAGCAGTGATGAAATACAGCAAACTAAGAAGGTGAGCATAGTGGCTTTTCAACCATGCGCAGCAACATGCCATAATAATTCTTGTCAGAGACAAAGAAAGACTTTGTGGCTCCTTGGATCAGTTTTCTTACTGGCTCTGAGCACATTACATAGAACTCTGTTTATGACCCATGTTTTAATAGTAAATCCTATTTTCCTCTATACTTAATTTCCAAGATTTGACAGGAGTTGCCTGTGAAGAGGGCTATGAGTTCATGGGATTGTATAAAATCTTCTGACAATAGCTAGGCAATTGATTTAGTTTTCAGAAGAGAAAGTTAACATGGGCTACCTTTTTTTTTTTTTTTTCTTCCATTCAGCACTGCTGGAAAGGGAGGTTTACTAATGAAAAAATCTTAGGATTAGGAGATTGCTTGTATGGTCAAATCTTGAGGTACTCAAAACAATTTTTCCCTGGGTAAGGAGTGCAGCATCTGTGTGTCAGCATAAAAAAGGCAAAAATAATCCATGGAGGATTGCTCACATGTTGTAAGCTGCAGAACTTCCTGAGGAGACAAAAAGCTGTTTTCTTTCCTCTCTGCTGTGGTACCAGACATTGCTGCCTTCCATATGCTTGATGTAAAAGCACTTTAGAAGAATCAGAAGGGAGATTTAATTTAGCAATCAAACATTTCTATTTTTCCCTATTTCATGTCAGAGGAATTGCCGGTGGAGTACTAATGTTCTGTGTGTGGGGAGTGGGGCTGAGGGAAATGGCAGCTCTCTGGACTTCTTTGCTTAAAGCTCTTTTTCTTTGCTTTGTTGCTGGTGTGGGAAAACACATCTTTTCTATATGTGAAGAGTGGATTTTTCTGTCTCTTAAGCGCAGGAAAGCTTCTGAATCTCTGCGAGAACATGCCATGAAATACATTTGTAGCCCATTAGGCCTAAGGACTTCAACACCTACTGTATCACTGAGAAGGGGATGCTTTTTGATATGTGATGGTTTCATTCATATGGTGCTTCCACTGTGTTTTACAAGAGAACGTGTGACTTTTAAAGCCTTTTGACACAGGTAACTTAACTCCCACAGAGATGTAACAGATACAGAGTTAACAAGAAAAACCTCTTTCAAGTTTTGCATCTATTTTGAGCTTATTTTTGTTCTTAGACTCATAGAATAGTTTGGCTTGGAAGGGACGTTAAAAGGTATCTAGTCCAGCCTCCATGGAATGAGCATCTTCATCTGGATCAGGTTGCTCAGAGCCCCGTCCAGCTTGACCTTGAATGTTTCCAGGGATGGGTCACCTATCACTCTCTGGGCTGTTCCAGGGTTTCGCCACTCTCATTATAAAAATCTTTCTTATATCTAGCCTAAATCTACCGTCCTCTAGTTTCAAACCATTACCCCTCATCCTATTGCAACAGGCCCTGCCAAAAATGTTTGTTCCCATCTTTCTTATAAGCCCTCTTATGTACTTGTTAAGTGCATGCATTTCCATACATTTGAATTCAAAAGGTAGACACTTTCTTACAGTTTGGTATTAGAAAAGAAATTTTTGCTGTTGTACAAACCTAGTATACCCTTGTATATACTTTTTCCTTCCTGCTATCATCAAAACAGATGCCTCCTGCTGCAAACTCATGCGTAAGAGTAGGTAGAAAGCTCAGCTCTTGAATAGCTGACTTTGTAGGTCAGTCAGCAAAATTTGAGACTTTCAAAAATGATTGTGGTTTTAGAATTAAATTCCCTTAATTAAGGGGCATTTTGACTGTTACTTTCTAAAACAATTAGATATCTTTACCAAAAGGCAGGAAAAAATCTCTAAAATTTGACTATATGCTGTTTCGAGTCTGATCAAAGTCCCTGTGTGCCTTTGATGTAGAAGAAAGGCTTATAAATCCCATTTGTCTATCTCTGTCCAACCTCTGGAACCAGGACAAAAGAGACAGGTGAAGAACTTTAGATTTGCTACAAAGTAGTCATTTTGGAATAATAATGTTTCCCCAAAAGTTACTTGGAAAATTCAAAAGAGGATGGCATAGATATCACATTTACTTTATTTGCTCAAAGGTCTCTCTTGAATTCATTCAAAATAATAATAGCCTCTGCAACAATAGTAGTTCAGAAATAAACAATAGTAGTTCAGAAATAAACATATATATACACACGTGAGTGTTTTGGCGAATCCTGTAGTAGTATTAATAATGCAAATAAAAACACTAATGCACATAATGTACTTTGGTGAACACCTATTAAAATGAAATGGCATAGAAATTCTTGAAGCATGTCATGATTTTCTTTTGATGAATTTGACTTTCCTGATAATTTGAAAGATGACTGAAGAGTCATAGCTTGTCAGAAAAGTAAGCCAAAATAAATTGCATCTTTATAATACTCTTTATTGCAAAATGCCCTAGGGGAGCACATAGAGTTTAAAAACTCAATGTCTTTTCCTGGTGATACCTTCATCACAAAATAATAGCATTTTCTTGCAGACTATTTCAAATTATTTTCAATTAGTGAGATAATTGGTGGATGATAGTTTTTGAGAGCTGATATTGAAGTGGTTCCTTTGTTATGCACAACTAGTCTTATAAGCAGTATTAATTATGTCACATTGTGAATTTTTTTCCTATTTAAATGAAGTAACATACAAGAAATGAATAATAATACTTCATATCCATTGTTGCGATGGGCGTATGGCAGGTAGAAGATGAAGGGGAGTAAAACTGGAGAAAAATAATGTGTTAAAAGATCTGTTAGTTGAACTGTGCTTTATTTCCCTAATCTCACAATACTTTAAATTATTCTTCCATAGCCTCAGACCATTCGGCAAACTCTTCAAAAGACACTGCAGTATTTTGAGCGTCAAGTTATTGGGTAAGTGTTAATGTGACCTAGTAAAAGGTGCATGGCAATGTTTTGCTCTGTGCCTCCCAATTCACAGCCTTGCATGATAAGCTTTTGAATTTAATTTTTATTTTTTCTCTCATATTTTTAGAGATGCTTTGAAGTATCAATACATGCTCTGAATTAATGGTAAACTGCTGTTCAGTACTGCTTCTATACTATCCCATCAGAGGATTACTGCTTAATTGACTGTAATTTTTCTTATATAGGGAGAATAGGCAATCTTTTTCAATCATAAAATTATAGAATATCAGGTTGGAAGGGGAGCTGAAGGATCACCTAGTCCAACCTTTCTTGGCAAAAGCATGGTCTAGACAAGGCAGCCCAGGCCTCTGTCCAGCTGAATCTTAAAAGTGTCGATCACTGAAAGGTCTAAATCCTTTATTACCACTTCTGAAAGCCATTTGTTGACTTTGCATTTGCATAAGGAGATGTTATATCTTTATTATTTTTTTTTTGGTAGTTACAGGGATGCAGAGAAGAATTTTCACAATATATCAAACAGATGCTCCTATACAGACTGCTCTGGCAATGAAGAAACCGAGGATGTCTCAGGAATTCTCCAGTGTACAGCTAATGTACTTGGTATGTATTTTTTCAAGGGTATTTGTTTCCTTTAGGTGAAAGGAAAGTTTGCTGACCATCCTAAAGCCAACAATGAAACAAGAAGTTTTTCATCCAACAAAAGGCAGCTACATATAAGTGCACTGTTACTGCATTTTGTCTCCTTTTTCTCATACATTTTGAGCTTTTAAGACAATCCAGACTGATTGTCAGTGGAGCCAGTGAAGGTGTATTGGGCAGTACCGAGTGATTAGAGAAGTTTCAAAGGCTTTGAGTGCAAACAGACTTTTTTCCATGCAGGTCTTGAAACTATCTCAAGTGTTTTTATGGGGGTTCTGCAGAATAAAAGATGCTTTTGTCATCTATGGACCTGGTGGAGAGAGGACCTGAGAAACACTGAGCAGGCTGTACCTGAGACATAAAACATTCTGCAATCTTAGAGACATTTTCTTTAGCAAGAAGCCCAACACTGAAATCTGACTGTGTATGATAACTGAAGATACAGTTTAACTTCCATGTCAGGGGAATAGGGTGAGGTGATACTCTGCTCACACTCTGGTCTGGACCATTGTATACTTCTGACTTAAAATCCTTTTGGAGGTATATGCTCTGCATATCTGTCTGTTCTATTGCAAACTGTTAAACAGACTTGGTACACACTGTGAAACAGCAAATATTCTAGCTGAGAGATGACTGTGTTTTACTGGCATTCAAAATATTTGTTGTTTTTTTTTGTATCAGGCGCCTTATTCTGCAAAATGCTAGGTGCTGTCAGGGATGTTCTGTGTGCCTGTAACTGCTGCTTGGGAGACATGTTACTTGGTAGTTTGCATGTTTGGTCATGGAGAAAATTTAGAACAAATTAAATTTTAAATATGTCCGGTGTTAGTTACCTTTTTTTTAAATTTTAAAATCATAGAATTATAATTCTCCAAAACAAATGCTGTGAGTGATAAGACAGGACTCATGCAAATCAGAGACTTTTGGTGTTATCAGGTACGTATTAATATTTAAAAAACCCAAACTAGACATTCAGTACTTTTCATTATAAGAAACAGCTATGATTACTTTTCCACCTTTATAGTGCTTTAAAATCAATATATTAGTCCTAGTACCTTCTCATGGCTGAGTAATGTGCAATTAGTTTCTTCAATGGTATCCTCACAGTGTATGTGTATTAGGGACAGATTGGACTTTTGAGGTCAAAGTGTAGGGATAATTTCTAGGCATTACTGTCTTGGGGAATTATTAAAGTAGACTTTGTTGAAAATTAGCTTGCAGAGACTTATTCTTGGAAAAGCTCACCTCTTGAAGAATGAATTTGAGTACTTAGCAAAAAAAAATTCAATGTGAGCAAAATACTGAGATAATTTAAAAGTAATACTTCTCCCTATCTAGGACAGGAATGTAAGGGAATAAGCAGTAAACCCAGCTTCTTTATTTTAATTGTAGCTCCTATCACAACAGGTAAATAATTAATGGAGGCTGTGTAATTACTTCTCACATATGCAGTTATTTTTCTGGTTGAATAAAGGTTACTGAGAGCTGCCTCTGTGAAAGAAGGATGTAAGCACTGGGGTGTGTACCCAGAGCAATTGGCATTGCTGAGGCAGGAGGCAAGCATGAGTCTGACGGTGATGAAGGTTGAAACTGTTGAATCAAATCTGGCTCTTTGTTTATATGAGCGGTAAGAGGCACTTGCTGTCTAGGGCTAGAAGAAAGTGTTTTCCTAAAGACGCTTGAAAGCAACTTCTGGTCTCTGACCTTCGATAACACCAACATGATTCACCTCTCCTGACCCTCTAACTGCCTCTAAAACAGTCATTTGGTGTTCCTTATTCATCAGAAGACTGGAAATGCTGAGATCCTTAGCCAGCTTGGAAGACTGAGCAGATGCTTCACACTGTGGTCCTGGTGCTTACAGTTCTTATGAGAAAGTACTGACTGCAAGCTGTACACTCAGCTCAATGCATGTGATTTATCATGTATGAATATTGCAATTTTCCTCTTGTCAAGTTATCACTAAAGTGTGTCACCATTTTCCTGCAGTGGAAGGACCTGATTCTCCTTGTCTCCTTGGTGAGTTGCACCTGCTACAAGCCTAGACATCAATAGAACTCTTGCTGCTTTAATCCACTGTAGTTAAAGGGAGCCACGTTCATCACGTTCCCATGCTGTAAACTTTGTCTGACACAAGATCAACCACACAGCTTTCCTTTGTGATGACGGCTTCTGAGGCTGGAATATTTAATTTAACCTTTTATCCTTTCAAAAGTAGTCCAGACAGCTTTATGATGGACTCTGCTCTATTTAATTGGTGCACACACAGTCTTACAGTGTTCCTTCATAAGCATATGGAAACATAGAATCCTTTAGGTTGAAAAATACCTTTAAGATCATCAAGTCCAACTGTTAACTTAGCACTGCCAAGTCCACCATATCCCCGAGTTCCACATCTATGTGTCTTTTAAGTACTTCTACGTGTGGTGATTCAGCCACTTCTCTGGACAGCCTGTTCCAGTGCTTGACAACCATGAAGAAATTTTCCCTAATATCCAATCCAAACCTCCATGGTGCAACTTGAGATCTTTTCCTCTTATCCTGTCACTTGTAACCTGGGAGAGGAGACCAAACCCCACTTGGCTACAACCTCCTGTCAGGTAGTTGTAGAAAGTGATAAGGTTCTCTCTGAGCCTCCTTTTCTTCCAGCTGAACACCCCCAGCTCCCTCAGCTGCGTCTCACAAGACTTGTGATCCAGCCCCTTCATCAGCCTTGATGCCCTTCTGTGGACTTGTTGCAGCATCTTAGCATCTTTTGGGTAGTGAGGGGCCCCAGACTGGACACAGGATTTGAGGTGTGGCCTCACCTGTGCCAAGTACTGATGATCACTGTCCTGGTGCTATCATCCAAGGGAAAATCAATTGACAATACATTAGAAGTTGGTGAAAAAAGAAAGCTTTGTTTCTAAAGAGAGCCTTTAGAAAGTTTCTAGTTGGAAAATAAAGTATTTCAAAAAATATGCCTTGATATATTCTATGCTGTTCCTTTTTGTTGACTAGCTAAGCTGTGTTCAGAACAGACTGATGGTGTTAGTTTGAACTTATTTTAGAAATATTATAAGAAAAAATTCCTATGATGAAGTATTTTATATGGATGACTATCACATTTGTTTATTAGGTGACTATAAATTTATACTGAGGTATGTTAGAGAGAAAAATTGTATCTGAAGAGATGTCTTTTTTGACCTTGGGCAAGTTTTTATTCTCTCTGTGCCTCAATTTCCTGTCTGTATAATGGAGATAACAGGATTTTTTTAATCCTTTAAACCAAATGTCAGTCCTATTCAGATTTTAACCTTCTTGAAGTAAAGACATGTCCATACCATTTGTACATTCAGCATTTTGAGCAAATCTCATTTGAGACTGCTTTTGTCCTCATAACTTAAAACAGTTTGATTTCAAATAAGATTTGAGTGTGCATTTTTACTTAATTGCGGTCAGAATAAAACAGAAGACCTTCATGTAGTCACAAATTAAAACTTTGGCGACAGAAAAATAAGGATGAAAACTTTTTTTCTTGGTAGGAATTTATTTTGGGACACATAGCCTTCATGACCTCTCTCCTCTTTATTTTTTTTGGCAGATATTCCAAGAAGGTCTGTGCTACTGCATTCTATGAAGCAGTAGAGAAATGCACAGTTTCCATTTTTGAACCCCACTCTGTACTTCTGATATATCACATGGTATTTCTCACATCCCAAATGCACAAGCCACAGTCTTAACCTCACCTCCTCCAAACACTCTTTTCAGACACTGCACACAATTATGTAGTCTTTATGGATATGAACTATTTTTCACTCTTCAATCTTTCACGGAAGAAAAAAAAGGAAGAAGGAGTTTCATTAAAGCAGTTACCTATCTTCTTTTAAATGGCATCAGTATTTCCTTTGAAGCCTCTTTGCATCTTGCTGAGGAACTCTGTAATCTGTCATAGTTTAGATAGTAAACTAATGAAAAGTAAACTAAATTCATAAATACTTACAAAAAGAGCTGTTATGCAGAATTCGCAAAGCAGAAGTAGCTGTTCATACCCTATCTTTAATGACATGGAAGAAATGTTGTCTTCAAAAGCCCATTTGTGTATTAGCCTGCTATATCTAAATTGCATGTACTTCAGCACCATGCTAGATGTACTGCATAAATAACACTTTCAACAGCTTGGTCACACAGCCCAAAGTTACAAATGCACTTCTATCAGATAGTTTTTTCAGCAGTGAGGCCTGGAGAAGTAACTTTACCTGACTTTCCATTGCTTAAGATACAGAAAAACATTCTCTTCCATTTTTTCTAATTCAAGGAGTTAATTTATACAACAGATTTCTTTTTCATCTCTTAAAAAAAATTGTCTCCTAAAATTTTTTGCAATTACCCCAATTTCCTTAAAAAATGCACAGCATATGTCAGTGGATCCTAGGTCAGCTCTGCACGTGGACTCAAGTGTATTGCAAGAATTTTTCCTGTTAGGCATTCTTAACTCATGGGTTAATAATGCTCCTTGTCTTGATTCTGTTTCTGAGAGTGGTGTGAAGACTTTGCTTGTGTGTAATTTGTGTGTAATTTCTAAGTAAGTATCTTTCTGGGCATCTTCTATTTGGAGGATGATATGGCACAGTGGCAAGGATTCCCTAATCCCCTGGTGATAAGTTATGTGGAATCCCAGCCCAGAGCCCTGTCCCATTAGGGAGATAAATCGTGTTTCTGGATTCAACCTCCCTGAGACACTGAAAAGGTGGAATCCATTGTTAGTGTAGGGCTTTAGAGAGTTCTTGCTCTGGGTGACATTTGCTTGTCACTACAGAAGATATATGTGCTGTAGGCTGCTTTATATAGGGCAAATCACTTTGTGCCTAAATATATCTTGCAGGGCTGTTCCTTCATTTAGTGCAAAGGGCATAATTCTATAAAAGTCGTTTGTTCTCTCTACGTTTGTCAGAGTTGAAGATGTGTGTTTCCTTTACGAAACTAAGAAAATTACATCTCTTATCTAAGGCAATGGCATGAAGTTGTGTCAGGGAAGGTTTAGACTGGATATTAGGAAAAGGTTTTTCACCCAGAGCATGATTGGGCGCTGGAACAGGCCCCCTGGAAAGTGGTCACAGCACCAACCCTGACAGAGTTTAAGTGCTTGGACAATGTTCTTAGGCTCATGGTGAGATTCCTGGGGCTGTGCAAGGCCAGAAGTTGAACTCCATGATTCTTATAGGTCCCTTTCAACTCAGGATATTCTGTGATTCTGTGATATTCTGTTGTTAAAGAAGAATAAATTTGGGATCATTCTGGTGACTATTAAATAATACCAGCACATCACTGCTGAGAAATGCTACATTTGAAGAGGCAGGGAATAATTAAAGAGGAGGTGCCAGGACAGATTAGCCTACCATGAAATTAGACCAGGTGATGTGTTTGGAGAAGATGGGCAAAGGTTTGGTGCCCTGAGTGCTTGGGAGGTGTCTGAGAGCTATAAATGCTTATATATTGAAAGTATATAAATTTCTGTCACTTTGTGCTAAGAACTGAAGATAGTCATTAGGATGCAACTAAATTAGGATACACAGCCTGATTTATAATTAAAGTTGTTGGTTTACAAACGACATAAAAGGAAATGTTACATGGCCCAGAGGACTGGCAATGCTAACGGAATTTAATAATACTTTATCCTGGGGGGGTCTAAGCTATACACACAGGGCTCCTGTTATTTAGCAGATGTTACAGTGTACTGGCAACACAAAAGTAATCTAAACAAGAATCACATAATTCATGTGATTTCAAAGCTGAGATGAGTAGACCTAAATTAGAAAAGGACAAATGTTTATACCAAATGGCCTTAGACATCCCACTCTTCTCAAATCAGAGCTATTTATTGTTAGAAAACAGATGAACTACCAGTAGATAATGAGCAGTTTGAAGTTAGGATGTACAATAGCATCTTGTAGAAGTCTATTTATAAAGAAGACATTCTGGCCGTGATTCATTGACTAAATGTAGGTGTTTGTCATTATTTGAGGTGCTGTGAGGTATCTTGTGGCCTCTGTCAAACCTTCAAAAATGTGTAGGTCTCCCTTACGTCCCATATCTTGGCAGATATAACTGTTAGTTCTTTTGTAGATATCTTGGATGCCTTATGAAGACTCAAGGAGCATTGGATTTCTATATTTAGTCAGCTGAGTTGAGCCCTTTATATATGTGAGGAATTATGAGAGATAATTTTGCATTTCATGGGAAGGGTTTTTAGATTTCATTACAATTTTATTCATTCCAGGAAGTGAAGTTCTGCTCCCTATGTAAACTCAAAGACATATATGCTTAATTTTAATGGAAAAAAATCCAAATGAAAAGTGTCCATTCTTAGTGTTGTTTAATTTCTAGAGTTAGCATGAAACATAGTGGATCTGCCTAATTGTTAGGAATTGTCAACCTAGTGATTGCTGTTCTCATTTAATGAACCCTGTACAATATAAGAAGTGTGCTTTCCAAGATGTGGTGGGGGACATAAAATGATGATAGTCTAGCTTCAGATAGCTTAGCTTTTGCAGAATTGGCTGCTACTGAAAGCACTATATAAGGGAAAAAAAAACCCAAACCTCCATTGCCTATTCTTAATATCTCATCTGAGCTTCCTATGTCAACAGTTTGGAGCAGAATCTTTTATACATATGCTGAGCATAGGTGATCAGGTCCTCACCAAGAAGTGGCAATTTCAATATTTCTATCATTGGTCAGAGAACAAGGAAAGAAATAAAACAAATAATATAGGTGACCAAGTGTGAGGAATTCTTTTTAATAGTAATTCTCATTTATGTTCTGTGAAATCTTGAAAGATAAGCAGGCCCTGTATGTTGCTGTAAGAGAAGTATAGTGCAGATTTTACAGTAGTATCGCAACCATATATAAAAGCATGATGTTATTGTATTTATATAAAAACCACGAGAAAGGTAATATAAAAATACTGTCTGGATTCCCAGGATGAGATAAATTCAAAATCATAATGAAGTAAGATTAAAGCCTTTTATACAGTAATTACATATTGGTACTAGGCTCACTTAAAAGCCAAATGATTCATCTAATGTACCTTCAGCATTAGTCTGTACACATGAAAACCGTTTTTACTGAGAGACTAAGTGCTGTTTTCCCTACTGTCTGAAATTATTCTTTGGAATTCTGAACTGCCACCTGTCTTTCTGTCCAAAAGGCTGTTTAAAGAAAAGATCCTATTCATGCCAAAAATCTGATAATCCAAAAACATTTAAGAGATATTTGCTGTAACTGAAGGTGGAAAATTCTTCTTCCGTCCACAGTATGAGGTCTGGAATTGCATATTGAATTGTTCTTTCCCCTTAAGGTTTGATATTTACAGATTCTTAATGGGTATCTCAGAAAAAAAACAACACTATGTTTCTATGCCAGAGGACTCAGATGCTGGCCACTCTGCAGCCTTTGTCTTTACTTTTAGGAAGAACTGGATGACTTGTAACTGCTTCTGCATACTCTACCAGTTAGTGGATTACCTTGATGTTTTTATCACATCATTTATCTTCTATTTGTTTCTGAAGAGCCTATGATTTTCTTTATGGAAACAGATTCCTATCTAATTTCTCCACTTGGTAATGTACAAAATATTTAGAAATGTTGTATTAATTCCTTGACATTTTGTAGTGGGTTTGCAGTTTACAGGCATTGCTGAAAAGAAAGTGAAGACCTTTTACTAGCATATTATTACAGAATGAAGTCATCTATTTCTGCTCCAGTTCAGTGAAATACTTAATTTGTACTTTGAACCTGTTCTTAAAGACTTGGGTAATTTTGGTTCTGGCTCACAAGTACAGGATCTCTTCTCTTAATGTCTTTGAGACACATTTTCAAAGAATAGTGATAGACCTTATATAGTACTTTTGCCATAGATCCTAAAGTGTTTTGTAGTGGAGACCCATAGCAACATTTTCATGCTATGGTGTCTTTGCCTCAATTTTCATTCTACAATGTGCATACTTAATTCCTTTCCAATATGGGCTAGAATAAAAATGAGATTGTGAGAAAAAGCAACAAACTACTAAGGAAAAGAAACATTAGAATTAAGACTTGTGATTTGTTCTGTCAAAGTAGATTAAGTAGTAGGAACACAGTGCATCCCTTTTTAAGAGGAAAGTGAGACTGATGAATTTTTAGACTTTCATTCAGTCTATTAGTAGAAGGTGTGTAAATATCAGAAGTTCAAAATAATAAATTACTTCATCTGGGGAACAGCAGAAAGCATTGGAATGATTTTTTGTTTATTTTGTATCGCTACCATTTAGTCAAGTGTCTTGGTGAAATGAGGGAAGACTTTTTCCTACTTACCATTGCAAGCCAAGGCTCATTAGGAAGCCGTATTGGGGTCATACATGAGCTGATGAGGAAGCACAGTGACCTCTGCATTTGGAAGTGCTGGGCATCCATACAGGTCTCAAATACTTTTTTTCTGGGCAGCTGAATGAAAATTTTGCTTAGAGGTCCACAGTGAAAAAGAAAGAATGGAAATGCTGGCTTTTCACAAAGGAATAGCAAATTGTCGATTTTGATGAACAGAAGTTGACTCACATTTTCAGTGCCATCTTCAATTTGAATTATTCCACTGAAAAAAACAAACAGAGAAACAGTTTAATGTAAGATGAGCTTGAAAAGATTGGACTGATTATGTAGGTGTATAACCTGAGGGTTATAAAAAAGATTATTTTGATTATATTTGTCTTTTCTCAGAATAAAAGAAAAAACAAAGGAAACACCAAATACTTTGAAATTGGAAATCATACCGAATGTAATTTTTAAAGATAGTAACTATGCTGTGGAAGTCTCCAAATGCAATAAAGTATGCACTATAGAGAATATGTTCTGGGATTTTTTTTTTTTTTTAACAAGCAGGTTTTTCTATATGTAATAAAATTATATCCTAATCTGGTATTGTCCCAATTTCATCTGGGATAGAGTTAATTTCTTCTCAGTAGCTGGTACGGTGCTGTGTTTTGGATTCAGCATGACAATAATGTTGATAACACGCTGATGTTTTGGTTGTTGCTAAGTAGTGTTTATCCTAAGTCAAGGACTCTTTTTGTGTCTGATGCTCTGCCAGTGAGGAGGGGCACAACAAAGCTGGGAGGGAGCATAGCCATGCCCCAAACTGGCTAAAGGGATATTTCACGCCATAGAATGTCATGCCCAGTATATAAAGTGGTGTATATATATACATGGCCAGCATATGTAACTGGTGTATATATATACATGCCCAGCATATGTAACTGGTGGAGTTGCTTGGAAGTGGGCCCAGTCTGGGTTCAGGGACAAGGTCTGGCATTGAGCAGTGTGTGGTGAGCAGTTGTATTGTGAATCACTTGTTTTTTATTAAATATAATTCTTATATGTTATTATCATCACCATCAACAGCAACAACAACAACAATAATAATATTCCCCTTTGTTTCAATTATTAAACTGTTCTTATTTAAAC
Source organism: Anabacerthia variegaticeps (assembly GCA_035583185.1). NCBI lineage: Eukaryota > Metazoa > Chordata > Aves > Passeriformes > Furnariidae > Anabacerthia > Anabacerthia variegaticeps. The sequence continues at coordinate 42,128,183 of JAWWEW010000001.1, read as the reverse complement.
CTACAAGTTTTACTTCTGATTCTTTTCCCCATTCCACTGGGATAGGGGTGGTGAGTAAGCAGCTGCACGGTGCTTATTTGCCAGCTGGGCTTAAACCACAACAGGTATGTATGATGATATGTGTAGGGAGAAAATCCACAGAAGATATTCAAAAGATTGAGGTCGTTTATATCTAGTCAGTGAAAAGGTTATAATGAAGTATTTACAGAGTTAATGCTAGGTAAGCATCTGTTCATCATTTGTTTTGATAGGACAGTCAGGAATAAGTCATGAAATGAAATATTTTGTGTGACTTCACACAAACACATCACTGAAGCCAATAGCCTTGTACAGATATGTGTGTGTTTGTATAATAGGACTTTATTAAATAAATATTTTTGATTTAAAGCAAAAATATCATGCTTCAAGCATCTCTTATTTTAAGGCTTAGGAAGAAACTTCTCTGATAGATACATTATACATTTGTGGTTTAGAAGGTTGTTTGACTTCATTTAAATTTTCTCCATATTGCACAGTGTCTGTTAGAGAGAAAATTCCTGTCTAAGGCGGACCAGCAGTTTGTTTGAGTTTGCTCATACCCATTTTTCTATTAGAGCTAATCTTATTTTCTGCTGGTACTGTGTGTAACTCAATTCAAAGCTAAAATGTTTTTAAAAGTAGTATCATGTCCTTGAGCCAGATCATTTACCTGAATTTCATAGTATAATTCATGTTGCTTGGAGTCAGTGCGTTGCGTCCAGATTGAAGAGGCAATTCTCCAGGGTGGATGGCAAGACCAAGCTAAGACAATCAGCACAACCTTAGGTCAGATACTGAGATTCCCATTAATGATAATGAGAAGAGGGTTGCACATGTAGCAGTGAAGTACAGGAGTGATCAGTTCTGCAAACCTTATTTTCAGTGAGTGGCGCCAGGGCAACTGACTGTTTTACTGTTATTTTATAATACACTTTAAAGACAGTTCACCTATACTATTGTTTTGGACAGCTTTGTGGGATGTATATGGCCATTTGTCTGAATAGCCCCAGGGGTTTCCAATACTGTCCAGTTCACATGCTTTCAGAACCTCTGCAATTGTACAGACTTGGATGCCCCTGCTAGACTGCTCACTTTTACACACAGATTTCTTCTAAGGCTGCTCACAGTTTACTCTACAGAACAAAGAGATTTAAAAGTATGAATATCTGTTTGTGTATACATATAAATATGATGATTTCTTAGCTTCTTGCTATTAATGTCCAGTTTTGACATTATTGGTAATGGTTAGAATTTAATTATTTCTAGGTTATAGTGAGTATTTTTGTGTAAGAAATTACAACCCTGTGCTATGCAGACATAGTGGTAATGAGTCAGGAATTGGCACGCAGTCTTCTGAGTCAGGATATTAGGGGGCATTGTGTACCAGAGGTACTTTCTTTTGGCGTAGCCGCAGAGCTGACCATCTGTGGTCATAAAAGATCCTGGGAATATTTTTGGAATAACCTAGTTTAGTGACCAAATTTGATTATGAGTAATGGCATTTGAATGAACTTTCCCAAATTATTACTATTACTCCTTTTATAAAATATGCTTTTTCATGTTCTCATGTCATATTTATATGTGTAATTTTATGAATTTTTATCGGCTATTAATCATATAAAAGTTCCAAACAAAACTATCACTGCAGATTGCAAAGCTGGGGAACACGCACACCCCTTGTGAATATGGATTGTTACAACTATGCCTGTGTGCATAGTCAGTTCAGACACTGCTTTGTGATTATTAAAGGTTGTTGTCTGCAAACAACATGACTTCTTCTGTCCTCTGTTATAACTCTTGGGCACAAAAGTCACTAATTACACTGTTCTTCCCAAGCCTCCCAGCAATCTAAACAATGAGAAGTTCAGTGATCTGCTGGGATATTATCAATGCTATAAAGAATGCTGAATACGTATTAAAATAATGGGCCTGTTGTGCCCTCAGGAAAGAAATAACTGCCCTTCATTTCTGTTTGAATTCAAGATAAATGTTAAGGTGTTTGACTAGTTGATTGCAATGTGATGTGATTTGATTTCAATACACTGAAGAAACTATGTTAATTCCTGTATTAATTTCCTTTGAAAATTCTTGCTGGGTATTTGTAATTCACATACAGCTGATTCATACTTCTTTTTATTCTATTACATCTTAAAACAGTACATACATATCTGATTAATTTTATAATTCTATGATACAGGGATTATATACTGACAAAACTGAACAGACCATGTTTTCCCTGAAATGGAACAGAGGAAAATGTTTAATACCATCTCAAAAATAGTTTTTCTAGGTTATCCTTACAATGGTAAATAACAAACTGGAACAGGATTTGATACACATTTCCATTACTGATATTTTTTTATCCCTTCAGCAATGCCAGCCTTATCACCTCTGTAAATCAAAACCTTTTGAATTTCTGCGATGGAAACTTGAAGTGACATTGTGAGATATCACAGAGTTGTCCCATATAGCTGCCTAGATTGCTCTAAGAGGCAGAGTGTTTTTAAAGATGGGTGAGTGATGGTAGAAGCCTAAAATGGAAAAGCTTTCCTCTCCTTTGCAGGCAACAAAAAAGAAGTAATTATTCATTTGTATTTTCTGGTAGGGCCCAATGTCTATAATGAAAAAAGTATTTTGTCTGAAAAAAATCCCGAAAATTCACAACCTGCCTCCCCCAGCTATTAAAGTGTCATCTGTCTGCAGGGTTTTACATTGCTTATGGAAAGCCAAATACCTGACTTTGAGCTCCAGTAGCTTATTCTTCAAGCTGGGGTGAGCTGGATCCTTTGCAGAGGCAGTGAACAGAGGGGCTGTGAAAGTAGAAGCCTCACTTGTGGCTACGTCAGCTGTGGAAGGGATGCAGTCATGGCTGGGTTCATTCACACTACGTGTGACATACAGAAGTCAGGGAAGTTGTAATGTATCCTGGCTTCCAGCAGGTTAGAGGAGACAGGCCCACAAATAACTGAGACAGCAAGCTGAAAGCATGAGGACTTAAAATGACAAGCAAAATTGGCTTCTAGGGTTATTCCCAACCACTACAGAAAATCTATGGGTAGATATCCAGTGAAAAAGCCACTCTCACTGACTTGGAAAAATACTGACCAAATAGATGACAAAGGGAAAATGTGACAGAGTAACAATACTATGTTGCTGATATCAGTGTCTCATTGTCCTATAGGTCTGAAGTTTGAGGAAATGCAAGAAAAGTTTGGGGAGGAATTCTTCAATATCTGCTTTGATGAGAATGAAAGAGTTCTTCGAGCTGTGGGTGGGACCCTTCAAGACTTCTTCAATGGCTTTGATGCTTTGCTGGAGCATATTAGAACTTCATTTGGAAGACAGGCCACCCTGGAATCCCCTTCTTTCCTATGCAAAGAACTCCCTGAAGGCAATCTCATGCTTCATTACTTTCACCCACATCAGATTGTGGGATTTGCAATGACAGGAATGATAAAAGCAGCAGCAAAGAAAATTTACCGCTTGGAAGTGGAAGTAGAACAGGTCACAAATGATAAATTGTGTTCAGAGGGGACGAACCCAGGTAACTGCAGTTGTCTGACTTTCCTTATCAAAGAACATGAAAATGCAAACATCACAAAAGCACTTCCACCAGGAACTTCCCAGTCCCCCTTAGACCTGAGGATAAGCATCAGCACCTTCTGTAGAGCTTTCCCCTTTCACCTGATGTTTGATCCAAATATGCTGCTTCTCCAGCTTGGAGAAGGTCTTAGAAAGCAGCTCAGATGTGACACTCATAAAACCCTGAAATTCCAAGACTGCTTCGACATAGTTTCTCCTAAAATCAGTGCCACATTTGAACGAGTTCTCCTGAGATTATCTACTCCCTTTGTCATTCGGACCAAACTTGAAGAATCTGACTCTGAAAATAAAGATAAGGTAAGAACATTAATTTGCAAGGGGATGTGCTTATATGTGTGCAGTGGGAGAGGATTATTTACTCAGAAAAGCAGCTGAAGTCCTGTGTGCTCTGGAAAGCTCACTCATGCCTTGCAGACAGGGGCTAAGTGATATTCCCCAGCCAAGTGAATATTTTCCTAAATTATTTATAAGCTTTGCCTGTGATGTGGTAGCAAATTGTGACATTGCCATTCAGAAAATTCTGCACTGTGGAGTTGAATAGTGCAGCTTAAATCAAAAGGATAAGGAATTTTACAAAATACCTGTATCTAATCCTTAATTCCACTTCAGCTGTATTATGAGAGCAGTTTTTAAGGGACCAGCTTTTGGTATTTTTTCTGAAAGAGTCTCACTTCAGGGTTTACATTGCCACCTTATTATATCTTACTTCCCTGTTTTGGAATGCTGCTTTCATGTATGTTTCTTCTTACCTCTCACCCTGCACTCAAGGAAACCAGCTCTGTAAGTCACAAGGAGTATCAGTTTTAATGCTTACCAGTCATTTAAACAGGCACCTGTCCTCCTACACTGCCTCTTCCCCTCAGTGTTTTAGGAGAGAGCTACCTTAACTACTGAGTGCTGTGTTGAGTTTATTGCATTCCAGGTGAATAAACTGAGAGTGTGCCTTTACAGTGGACTTCTCCAAAAGCTGGATGGAGTTTGTCTCATTTGCCTATCCTTGAATTATGGGAAAGCTTTTTGGTGTGAAGTTGGGTTCCAGCTTTTAGCAACAAAGTACTTAATGCTAACATTAAGGCTTGCTTGAGGCTTTATAGCCTGTGTCGGGGTGCCTTGGAAATACTGCTTCCCTAAGTGAAGGAATTATTAGTTTTCAGTGGTTTTAAGAGATAGTCCCCAAGAATACCCAACTGCAATCCCCCTGGGCATGCCTATGGGTGCCACACTGACAGTTCAGGTGGTCTGGATACAGTTTGAGAAACTCCAGCTGAGTTTTGCTGCCTGCACTGGGCCAGCATTTCAGAAAGACTCTTGTGGTAACTGTGTATTGTGTACTTTCAACTGGCCAAGGTGATCAGCTCCAGTGCAGGCTCATCCCACAGGGCAGGGGTGATTGCAATGAAAGGGAGGGTTCCCTGAGCCAGGGGAACACCAGAGGAGTGCTGGGAACTGCCAGGAGCCAGCAGTTTTCACCAGAGCGGCTGTCGAGGTGTAGGCAGGGCCAGGAGTAGCCGCAGTCACCCCCCACTCCCTAAAAGGCAGGGACTAGGGAGTGTGAGACCTTCTAGTACCTTCTAGTACCTAGAGGACTACAAGAAAGCCGGAGAGGGACTTTTCACAAGGCCTGTAGTGATAGGACAAGCGGGAATGGCTTTAAACAGAAAGAGGGTTGGTTTAGATTGGATATTAGGAAGAAATTCTTCACTGAGAAATTCCAGTGCTGAGGCACTGGAACAGGTTTCCCAGAGAAGCTGGGGATGCCCCATCCCTGAAAGTGTTGAAGGCTAGGTTGAATGGGACTTTGAGCAACTTCTAGTGGAAGGTGTCCCTGCCCGTAGGAGGGTGGAACTGAATGATCTTTAAGGTCCCTTCCAACCCAAACCATTCAATGTTTCTATCATTCAAAATATAGCCACTTCTTACACCGGCAATGTTTTTCAGCTCCTCCTTGGTACTACTCTTTGGCACCAATAAAAATGTTTTTCATGCATTTTCCTCTGGAAACAACATGTTCCCCCAAGAGGAGCAAACTAGTGCTTTTCATTTGGTGTTAGTTGATGTAGTTGAACCTGCTTAAAACCAAAAGAGTTTATTTTTCAGAATCTCAGTGTCACCTCAACCTGTAATTATGAAAAAAGAAATGTGTGAAAGATTTGGGGGTGTTGGCTCTAGGCTACCGTTTGACACAATTTTTTCTTATTTGGAAGTGTCTGGTTTCATGGGCCTTCCTCCTGCAGAGCCTGCCCATCCCTCTTAGACACCTTCCCCTGTCCTCGGGCAGTCAGAGCTCTTTGACCATCTTCTGCTCTTCATGAATCTGCTGTAAGTCACTTTGAAGAGAAGGTTTAGGTCTGGGATGAAGGCTTTTAAAGCCTTTTTCCCTATTTAATTGCAACTTAAACACAAAATATTCTCTTGCCTGGGCATGTTTCATATGCTTGTGGCTTGCTCTTAGGGAAGGTGGCAAGAGTGGAGCTTGCCAGAGGCAGGATTTAGCTGCCAGTTTGGAAAGCAACTCTTGCTTGAAATTGTTCTGTACCATCAAGCTGTGCGGCTCTGAGTGCATCGTTGAGTCATTGCTGTGGTTTGTACCATGTGTCATTACAGGTGGGTAATGAATTGAATCAGTGGCAGGCTCAGCTACCACTTGGGAGAGTGACCCTCTGTATCTTAAAGTTGTGGGCAGAGTGAGACCCTGGACAGCAAGTGTCACTACTAGCACCATGGAAGTAGGTAAAAGGGGATGGCAGCAAAGGAAATCCTTTGTCTGCTGGCAGTTAGGAGAAATATTGTGGCCCAATGAGTAAGGTGTAAATGAGAGATAAAAGGGTGATGATGAGGTGCAGGGGAGCTGAGGTAAACGTTGCATCAGACACATGGGAATTAATTTGAGAACATCAGTTTAGCTAAGAGGTACTTTCTTCTTTTCTTCACCCATTTTATAAGCACTTTACAAAAGTTTTTGTTTGTGAATAGTTAAAAAAAGCTCAGCATATGATGCATTTATATATATATTCCTTTTTTTATAAAAAAATGAATGGTTGCATAGATTCAGAAGCTGTGGTTGTCTTACTTACATAGATCTTGAGAGGAGAGACATAGCAGTACAGTTTATGTCACGCTCAAGTCCTTTATGGATAAAAAAAGTAGACTCAGCCTTGGGAACTGCATGCTGTATTATTTTCCCATAGCTCATGTCACTCATGTAGCTCATTTAGGAATTCTTTCAATTTGCCAACACATGTTTGGAAGTTGAATGTTAGGCAGGTAGATCAGTGGCTGTAAGCATGACCCTGCCTAAAAGTTGTCAGTAACTGACTTAGGTATTTCCCTATTTCTCTGTCACACACCTCTATTCAGTTCATCCTAGAATTGCATCCCACTTATATCTGTTTATATATATTTTTTTTTTTTAGAAAATTTGGACTCCATAATACCCATACTCCATAATGGCAGTTGTAGGCATATAACCCAGACAACTCTGTTGAAGTTTCAAAGCTGTTCAGATGGCTTAATGTTTCCTCAAAAAAAAAAATAAAAAAATTAAAAGGCTTTGCAAAGAACAGAGGACCTTTCAGCCTCTCTTCAAAAGACTTTTATCTTCATTTCAATACATAAATTACAAATTTTTTTCAAATCTGCAGGGAGAAAGGCAGAATAAAAATATAGTTTTCATTTAGTCATGACATCAGCTCTGTGTTCAGATGAAAGTAAGTCACAAATCATGATCTTTCCCTAACTAAACACCCACAAGCAAAATAAAAAAACCCACAAACACCCTGTCCTGACTTTCAGTGTGCTTAGTGCTTATCCCATTTATTCAAAGGTTCTTTCGTGTGCTTCAGTTTAGCGGTATTTGAATCACTGGAATAAATAACCCTATCCTAGATTTCTCATATAAGGCCTGTGAGGTCTGGGTAATAGGTAGCACTTCCTGTGGAGCTGTATGTACACCTTTCCAGAAGTACAGTCTCATGCATTAATATTTCAGCAAAGTTTTGCTAATTTAGTATATCACCAGCTATTCCTTGGAGCTCAGAGCATTTACAGGATCCCATTGTTCTAGGGACCAAAAAGAAGAAAAGAACTCCCCACCTGAAGAATATCAACACGTAGATTTAATTCAAATTTTCAACACTACCTGTACTCATGGGCCATAATTCTAATGTTTTAATGTTTCCTTGGCTGATATTTCAGTCTCCATTATACAATCGGGACATGTGGACAATGCAAGCATTTATTCCACAAACTCCTAAGCTTTAGGTCTTCAGTCTTAATGACTTTACCGGTACTTATGTAATAAGTTTGCAATTAAACCCACTTGTAAGCCTGTAGATAACCAAATTGTACAAAATAATTTAGAGTAAGACAGGATGTGATGGTTTGCTTCCATCCTTTTTTCCCTCCCTTCTTCTGTTCTTCAATTTTATTTTCTGGTGTGATCAAGTTATCCACACTGATGCTTTGGGTTTTTCCCTTGATTATTCTGCACATTAAAAATTTTCTAATGTGAACAATAATAACTGTCTTATTAGATAAAGATTTCTGGCAAAGAGCTGCATACAACTCTTTAGATGTATAAAAGATGAATGTCTGAAGTTTCCAGTTTTCCCATGCAACTAAATTCTTGTTATTGTTTGTTGTTTATAGTATGGTATTACCCAGATGCTGGAAAGAGTATTAGGCTCTACTTCTTATGGAAACATTATGTTGTTTTTCACATTTCATACTAATTTTTATTTAGGTTTTTTTTTGTTTGTTTGTTTAATCAGAATGCTTCACTAACATCTGGCCAGATTTTCCAAATTTTGGGTCTTATCCCTAAATAACAAGGTCATAAATGTTGCTTTTTCACCTTTCTAAGGAGACTCATTCTACACCTCCCGCTCTGGGAGCAATTATTTATTGCAACAATCAAAAATACGTTTATTGAGACAGTTAACCATTTGGGATGTTTAATACAACAGGACTTCAATGTAGTTTAAAGAATGTTAGTGGAGTCACATATGAAATAAGAAATTAAATTGATAGGACTGGGTCTGCACTAATCTGATGGAGTGTTCTGAAATCCATGTCAAGCCCATCCACTGAGGTTTCCTTCCCATGAAGGTACTGGCATATGAGAGAGCTGATAATCCAGTAGTAGCTGTTCATGTAACAGGAGTGCAGGTTGGCATCCCTCCCTCAATTTCTTGACCAGACAAGGGCTGGAAGCTCCCGATAGTACTTCCTGAGTGCAGTCGTTTTCTGCCTATAATAATGAACAAGGCCATCTGTGACATGATATAAATACTCATCTCCTTGACAGTACCGTGAGATGTCTGGTATTGCTTCAATTTTTAGCTAAATGGGAATACAAGGAATGACTCTCCCGATTTTCCGCTTCTGGCTAACGTCCTCCTCACGCGCCACTCCTGTGCCATCAGTGCTGAGCGGATTGAGACGAGGTGGGACTGCCCTTGCAGGGACCCACTATCCCCGAGTCCTCGGGCCAGGCTCAGTCCTCTTGGTGCACGGATTGACAGGACAAGCCCTGCCAGCACTGCTTTGTGGGCACCTTTCTGAATCAGTGACTTGGCACACACCTGGCAAGAAAGTTGAAAGTGAATGGTTAAAGAAATTGTTTGGTTCCCTGCCAGGTACTGTGCAGCTGTATTTTTCCTGAATTGCTGCTCTTCTGCTCAGACTAACAGCCCTTTTCCACCTTTGAAATAAATTGTTTTTTATAAGGTTACTCACTGATCTTTAACTTAGGCATGTGAATGCTTTTGGAACTTGTCTGAGAATAAAGCTGGCACCTAAAAGTGCATTATTGGAGGTGTCCAGACTTTTTTTAGTGAAATGTATTCATTTTGAGTATGCCATTTTATTGAAATCATAGCTTCCCAGTCAACACTTCAGCAAAATGCGTTCTGGCAAAAAAATTACTTTATTTATATATGTGAGTTGAAATGTTTTGTTCAATAATTTTACATATGAAATACTTTTTTTTTTTAGGAAAAAGTTTTACCATATAAATTATAATAAAATGTTTAAAATATGGGTTTGACAAAAATAATCCTCTGAAATTTTTATATTGCAAGAAATTCCAAATGCCACATATAATTCAGATTTTCAAGAAACACTAGTTCTGTAATGGTGAAATGTCCAGCAGAATGGTATTGAAGGCTTTTTTTAACTCTACTGATGGTGCAGGCTCTGTGAGCTAGTGCTTCATCTGTTGTTGGTGGGGAGGAGTGGTTTGTCATAGATGAGTGAGACTTGCACCAGCAGGAATTTGTCCCAGTGTACCGATTTAGATAGATGCAAAATAAATAAAAATCAACCAGTCCAGAGCCAAAATTAAAACAAAACAAAACAAAAAACAAATAGCCAATCCTGCATCTGGAAAGTTAGATTCTAAAGTGTTTAGATAGACATGTAGTAAATGGCCAGATTTTTAAAAATGCTGAGTAATAAACAACTGTTCATTTTAAAATGTAGGCTGATTCACTGGAAGCCAGTGGGAATTTCCCCTGTTCATTTTCATTGTTTTGTTCAATGGGGTAGTTATTCATCTAGTCCTCCTTCAGTAGCACAAGGTAGTGCCACCTCTAAGTCAAATACTGCCTTTCAGTCACTCAGCTGTGTATTTGCCACGTATGATGGGGCAACCCTGGATGTATGTACAGACTGGGTAATGAGTGCCATGGAAAAGGACCTGGGGGTCCTGGCCGACAGCAAGTTGAATATCAACAGTCAGCAGTGCCCTGGCAGCCAGGAGGGCCAACCCTGTCCTGGGGGGCATCAGCATCACCAGCCAGGTGAGGGAGGGGATTGTCCCACTCTGCTCTGTGGCCTCACCTTGAATGCTATGTGCAGTTTTGGGCACTACAATATAAGAAAGATATAAAGCTCTTAGAGAGTGTCCAAAGGGGGGCAACAGAGATGGTGACGGGTCAGGAGTTGAACTCTGATGATCCTTTTGGGCCACTTTCAAATCAGGGTATTGTAAGATTCTGTGATGAAAAGTCTACCTAGACTGGAATGCTGACTCTTAAAAGGTCCAACAGACAATCTTTAATGAAATAGGTAAGAAAAAGTTTCAGCCTGCTGTGTTCTTTTCTCCTAGCTTTTAGCTCTCCCAGGATGAAAGCACATGCTCTTGCAGTGATATTGAGGATGTGGCACCTGATAGGCCCCTCAGGACCACTCCTCCATTATTTTCTCTAGCACCTTTTGAAGGGAAGTTCATATTGTCAGCCTCTGTGGCATCTTTGGACATAAGGTCCACTCTTTACTAGAAACTGTGAAGATAAGACTTCTCTGGCCACTTTCAGCCAGGTCTGTGTGCAGCAACTGGCAAGAAAGCTTCAGCAAAGCATTTTCCCATTGTGTTTGTTGATAATTGGAAATTGTATAAAAATAATGGTTTTTAAATGCCAGGAAATATGTTGTCCCCTTTTTATACTGAGACTGTTCTTTATCTGCTACTTCTTTATTTTCATTCTGGGCCAACTGAATGAAACGAGCAGTCCTGACACTGGCAGGCTAATTTAAAACCCACTGCACACAGTCTTGTGTTTTGGTTTTGCTCAGTAACTGTGTTTTCCCTCCTTTCCTAATAACATTCAAATGAAGTGGCCTGAAAGTCATTCTAGCATAAGGGACATCTGTCACTTATGATCTAGGAATTCTATTTTTTTCCTAGAGCTGATTTACTCACAGTCAGTCAGCTTTTGACACTAAACTCCCATTGCTTTGCCGGCTCATGGAATTCCAGAATCCAATTTGTGTCTTCTGTTTCTGCTAATGCTAATATTCCATGCATTTGCTTGCCAAAATGTGTATGGACTTTGATGGTTTTCAAGAGGAATTGGATTGGCTGGCTTGACTGCTTCTAGAGATTGTGATGGGTTATGAGAAACAATAGATGACATGACTTTCTTATCTCAAAATATTTGTGCGTTGGAGGACTTTAATATTGTGAAACTGGCCCAGAATTGTTAGTATTTCTTCTTTAAGGCAGGCCAATGAAAATGTAATTTAAAAAATGTTTTCAGTGGTAGGACTGAAGTGTTACAATGCAAAGGTAAAACACTTCCTTCTTATTTCCATTAGCTGAAAACCAAAGAAGCTGTTTGGAAATTGTTTCGTTGAGTGAAATGTTATTAAAACAACTTGACTCGATGGTAAACTCTTTCCTCTTATGATTTGTATAATTTTTTGTGATAAGGAAGCTGCTTGGACATGAAAATGCTCATCTTTATCTATTTGATTGAAAGCTTTTGAATTGGTTTCTAAATTACACTATGTCATAACTGGAACCAAAAATGTGCATTTCATTAATTTTTACATTACAAGATGAGAATACTCAGACACCACTCAGTTTGATTTTCAGGAATGCTTTTTTTCCTTACCTCTTTCTTTCACTGGCTAAAATTAAACATTGATTATTCACAATACATTTTTATCCTTTTCCTCGTTTGCTTATCTGAGTTCTTGAGTGATGCTGCTTTTCATGGCGTCTAATCTGAATAGGTGTGATGTCAATAAAAAACCATTTCCTCTGGGATGGTTGAATTAAAGTAGAAACATTCAGTCACTCTTTACCTTTCTCCCTCCTGTCCTGTTTTTAACTACTTGGTTTATTTCTTCCTATCATATCTCATAGATATCTAGTCTTTTGAGTTTAAATTGTAGTTGACAGCACCGACTGACTCTAAATATGTTAATTTACTCATGCTCACTAGGCATGCAACTTATCCTGGATTCTTCATGCTTTATTTCCATGGAAGCAAGACTCTCTATGAAACAGGACCTTTGCTGGGCTGTGGACCCACACAAAATAGACAGTTAACAGCAAATTACTTTGCTGTAACTTGTACCTGGCATTTGACTTGTTTATATTCTGAGAATGTGGCTGAATCAGACATTGTAGATTTTGTAGGTCATAGGACTCTAATCAAAGGGACTACTTCTGTGAGATAACACCTAGCCGATTTTGCATTAGGAATAACTAGCAGTAGTACGAAAGAGTGAGAGAATAGTGATTTGCAAAAGTCAAGACACTAAAGCCAGGTGGTGATTTGCTGATACCTAGCCAGGTGTGGTGTTTCTGATATCTCTGAGCAGTATTGAATGTGAATAAATTTGACTAGGTAATGTTTTGCTGTCTTTTACTCTTGCCGAGGAAGTGTGATATTTGTCCTGCTCTTTTCTCCAGAGTCTCCCAAGAGACTGACAGTCTTCACAACAGCAGATCACCTGTAGCCAGGCAGGTGGCCCATGCCAGTAGTGCTAATCATGGTTTCAGCATGTGATTTGCAATGATGAAATGATTGAGGGGGCCAAAGCACTCACTCAGGAAGGACGAGCCTTTGCAGTTCTTTACACATCTGAGGATGTAGTCACAATTCCAATGTAGAGCCCAGACAGGCAGACCAGTGGCTGGATAATGGTGAATTCGCTACTCTGAGAATATTCCTTTGTCACTTGTAGGTTTTCAGGACCTACTAAGACAGAAGTTATCTCACTGACATTTTAGATGTAGAAGTTACATAAGCCACAAAGGTACTGCTTACAGGGAACACAGGGATGTGCTTAGATTCTTCTGTCTGTACTAAGCAATCACAGGGAAAGAAATAATCCAGAGATTTTTAATATACTGTCTTGAGGATTCCTCAGATTTTATAGTTTGTCTTATTTGTCTTTTTTTTGAATATGCCTTTTTTAACTATATATATTCACATTCTCTCCAGCTAAACCATCTACGATACATTTCCTTTTAAAAAGTATATAGCATCCCCCTTGTATCATCATGACTGAGGAGAGTGAAATGACTTAACCCATAAAATAATATTTATATGATTTGTTCCTGTCACTGAACTTTGGCTTTCATAAGGGAGGACTTATTATCTGAGAAAAGAATTAAATGTTCTTTTTCCACAGACACAGGACAGGCATGCAAAATATTCCTAACACATTATTTTCCTCTTTACTTTTTCCTCTTTGCAGATTGCAAACAAACAATAAACATTTGGTGCTTCAACACCTCAGAAAAATGTAAACATTTTAAAATTCAGTCCTAGATGAAGACATATTGAAATATTATTTTGAACATTTTGACCAATGTAGTTTCTGTCTGCCTTGTGAGTTTTATGTATCTTATTATACTTGTTGAATAGGTATGAGGTGTGACTCAGGGGGCGCAGTTGTGTTCCCTCCTTCCACTGATGCTAAGCATCTTTCCAGTTTAAATTCATCTTTTGAACCTACCCCCACCAGTTATCAAATAGCTTCTCCTTATCTGGATGACCTTGATTAGAAAGGGATGGTATTAAAACTGATCTTATGCAATACATCACAGGCTGATTTCTTGTATTAGTGTAACACTTTCGTGGGGAATGCCCAGTAAATGCTAAATTAATGATATTTGAAATGTTTAACTTCAAAGAATTGTTGCAATTTTTTTGTAAAAATGTTGGTGCTTTCTGCTTGGTTACCTCAAAGGCACCCAGCAGAGGGAATGTTTGAATGGATTAACAGAGCCTGGCAATTGTTTTCAGCTGTGGCTGCTGTGCCTCAGAGTCCTTTGTAGTGCAGACTTTTGGATGACTCCTCCGTGAAAGTACTTTCTGCATCCATGGACATTGTGCCTGATAGAAGTCAAGAAGAAGTAATGAAGGGATCCCCTATTCTCAGAGTTCTGTTAATGCCAACAGAGGAGAGAAGAACAGATGAGGCTATGTTAATCTGAGCTCCACTGAGACCCAAGGGGAAAAATACCAGTGCTTGGCAAATATTAAAGGAGATACTTTGTATTAAAAGAACTTTGATTTTTCAGTTTCACTGAATTGTATTTAGTTTTTCATTTTAAAGGAAAAATATGCTATGAAAATATTGTCTATGGCAGCAATGTGAGTGCTGTGCAGGCAAGCAGTGTTGTTTAATTTTCATGTGAAAGAAGCATGGAACATATCATTAAAAGGGCATAAAATTTTCTCACTCATCTCAGTGGACTGCTGATTCAGTCTATTTCCTCTTTGCTCAGGAAGGCTTCAAATTCAGTTATTGGATAACTTCTGTTCTGTGTTTTGAACATTCAGTTTCTGGCATTTGTTCCTGGGAATAGGAGGAAAAAATAACAGAGAATATTTTCTGTCAGCCAAAAATGCAGAAACATCTGAGAGGTTTCCTAGCTATGTTCAGCAGCATCAGAGGGTCCTGAAAGGCTTTTGGAACCATTTTGGGTGATGGGGAACTCCACTGAGAGTTCCAGGGACATGGGAATAACACTAACAAATCCATAAACAGTATTTAAAAATAACTGACTTACTGCTCTGATTCTGTTTTTTTCCCATGGTGTTATATAATTATATAGGGGCTCACTGAATGTGTTGAACACACCAGGCTGCCTACTGGACTCGCAGGATTTGAAGAACCATCCTAGGAGCCCACTGTTTGCACTGTCCACAAATTACAATTGTTTTTAGTAGAATGTTCTGTGAAATACCCGTAGCAGTAAAAGAACTAAGTTCATTCTGTATTAGTGTGGTCAGGTGTGCAGGTGTGCCTGAGAGTATAAAGACAAAGAGAAGTACTAGTGGGTGTGGTCAGGATCTCCTGACCCTTAACTGATAACATAAATCAGGTTACAATTCTAAACTAAGTGTATCATGCTGCTACTGTGGGACCAAAACCTGGTACCTTTGCTCAGATTAAGTTAGATGTTACATCTGGATTTGTCTTACTAGTTATCATCAGCCCAGTTGCAACAGGATACCTTTGGGATAAGGTATTTATTTTAGTAAAGAGAGGAGGAAAAAAGTCTCATTTGACATTGAGAGAGTTGGGGCTGTGTAGCCTGGAGAAGAGAAGGCTCTGTGGAAACTTTATGCCGGCCTTTCAGTACCTAAAAGGGGCTACAAAATAGCTGGAGAGGGGCTTTTTACAAGGGCGTATAGTGATAGGATAAGGACTAATGGCTTTAAAATGAAAGAGAATAGATTTAGAATAGATATTAGGAAGAAATTAATTTCTGTGAGGGTGGTGAGGCACTGGAACAGGTTTCCCAGAGAAGCTGTGGGTGTCCCATCCCTAGACGTATTCAAGACCAGGCTGGATGGGGCTTTGAGCAACCTGTCTAGGGAAAGCTGTCCCTGCCCATGGGTAGGTGGAATTGCATAACCTTTAGGGTCCCTTCCAACCCAAACCTTTCTATGAAGATGAAATGCAGAAATTCTATTTGCTGAACACTCCTACAAATGCCTTGAGTATGAAACTCTTCTGGTAACAGAAGCTATCCATATGGCATGTTTGGGGAATTAGACTTTTGTTTCTAAATAGGAGTTGTTAATGTCGTCAATACTGTTATTGCTGCATTCTTTTAGTTTAGAAGAGATGCAATCATAAATAATTATCTTCCTTTCCTTTTTAGGAAAAGAAAAGCTTTTTTGTCTAAAAAAGGAATTAATCATTTAAGAAATTGTGACTTAAAATGTTGTACAGGCTTTATATTTTTAAATGTGTTAATTTGATTGACATTTTAAGACTGCTTTTCATAGTCACTGTAGAAATAGAGATTGTAGTATTAATTATGGGAAATGTCCAAAAGATTACCGATTAATAATCAGAAGTGACTAATATGTTGTTTTGCACCTATGCCAAAATACAGCTCCACAAAATTATGAGTTGAAAGAACTGATTTAATTACTTCCCCAAGTGTTTGTTGCTGAGTTTGTTTTCAGCTACAGGTGTCTTTAGCAGGTCAAACCTCAGGCTCCTTTTACTAGCAGTTGTTACAGTGAAGTTGTCAAGTGCTGGTCTGAGTGACCACTGGGTAAGGATATAAATTCTATGTGAAGACAAGGAGAATTTGACCAAGAAATAACTAAGAAAGGGTAGAGCCAAGATATTGTCTTAAGATGTTTTCATCAGAATATTTATTATAACTAATATTGCCTTAATGCAGGTGTTATTTTTCAATTTCATAGTATACAGGGAATTAACATGCAGTCTGCCAAGGGAAACAACACCTGAGTGAGGTGTCTGAGATCATGAAATGAAAAGTTTCATCTGTTGGCTTTTTTTGTTGCATAGATAAAAATGTTGTCTACAAAACATCCTGCCAAAAAAGCTCTTGGTATTGAATATTCACTCAAAGAAGGTGTCTCTGTGGGAATAGTCTTCCTGGGTGAAACTTCGAAGGACATGTTAGCCCATCGCTCCCACATATTGAACTCATCATTGGCAAGACTGGCTAGGAACATAGTTGGCACACAAATAACTCTAAAATACCCTGTGTGGGATTTTGCTGGAAAATGTGGATGAGCTCCATCCACCTCTAGACTGGTGCAACCTGACCAGTGAATGAGGAGCCATGTCATGTCTGCTGGTGTGACATGGTACCTGAGCTGTGTTGGCACCAGGGGTGGGTGGCTGAACAGCGCTGCAGCTTTCCCCAGCAGTGGGTCAACAGCCTAATCAGGAACTTCATGAAGGTCCCTGGGCATGGAGGTTGTCCAAATGTCTCCCAGAGCGTGAGTGGCTGGTTAAGAGCTAATGACCTTACAGAAGTGTTTCTGCCTCCAGACTCTGGGGAAGGGATGTTGTAGATCTCAGTGAGCTCTTTTTTTCTCACCAGAAAGCTCCATTTCAGACCTCAGCTGTATCTCAGCTGAGTGAGGACCACTGCTTCATGCCTGAGTCTTGCAGAAGTGCTGTTGCTTTTTGAATAAAAAATAAATCCTTTTGTTCCATTCAGTTGATCCCAATCTTGTTGCAGCTGACCATCACTGAGTCAAATCAGTCATTCTGCATTAGCAGACAGGTAACTCTACCTTCTCTTAAAAAAGCTTTGATGAAGAATAAAACCGTTTTAAAATAAGGTTGCAAACGAACCGTATCAATCAGTAATTAAATGAGCTGACTATATGCAAATAAAGCAGTACATCTGTTTTATCCTCTGAAGGGACCCTGTGCCCTCTCTCTCACACATCTTCATACTCTTCTCTTTGTATGACTACTTCTCCTAACCAGGACTCCATCTCTTCACTTGCTGTGAAGACTGGACGTTTTCGAAAAAAATTATTCTGCGACATATGTGTCTCTGACTACCTTCTAATTCCTTTGTTTATAAGTGTCCTCAGCTTACCTGTGTTTCATGAGCAGTTTGGAGCAGAGGAAATCCTCCTTCCCTCTCTGTGGGCAAGGCTTACATGTGTAATATACTTGTCCTTGAGCAAAGCACAGCTGAGGTTCTTCAGGGTCTCCGGGTCCTTGCCTGTTGAGAAGCCTCAGCCCTTTATCTGTGATAGCCCTGGTATTTGAAAATAATTGTGGCATTGAGCCACAGAAATTAATAGACACACCACTGCAAATTTTTACCCCTGTGAAGTCTTCCCAGAAGCGGGTACTCAGAGGTCTCTTTAAGAAGATGCAACAGTATGTTCCCACTGAGGGTCCTTTTCTGAGACTGTATTGTAACACTTTTCCCAGCTATGCAACATTTAAATTTATGATGGAAATAGCTAGTTCCAGATCAGAGATGGCTTTAAGCTTCCCTATGTTAATTGCTTTATATGGTGGATTATTCAGAGAGTGTTAGTAGATGCTGTTCTAACAGAGCTTTCGCGCGTGACTGAGGAAGCAGAAGGATTACACGTGAAGGAAAAACAGATTCCGTTTTCTAACAAGCTGAAGAGTTATTAACATTTTTAGAGTATCTGCATGTGTTTGTGAATTGTGTCTGCTGAAGTGAGAATTGTACAGATGATCACTATTTGATAAAATGTTGTAGAATTAAAAAAAAAAAAGATACTTTCTGATTACAGCATAGATTAAAAAACATGAGGCTTAATTCTTTGAAAGTGTGAATCATAAAAAAATCATAAAAAAATACCTTGGGAGTTTAAGCTTAACAGATCTTTCCACTTGTAATTTTTCAAGCATTTGTTTTTGTAGGCAGTAATCTACCTAAAGGCTGCACAGTGCTTTCCCACTGGAGTTAGAGAAAATTAACAGAAATAAAGAAATCTGCTGAGCAGGACTGATACCCCACAGCAGATTATAAAGGACATGAGTAAACTTGTCTTCCCTTTAGCAGAATTAAGACTGAGAATTAATTTAATTTGTGGGTTTATTCCCTTTGAAGAAATGTATCAGTAAAGGGTATTTGTCAATCTGCTGCTGCACTTGTGAGAAGAACCTAATAATATAACTCTCTGTTCTTGTTCATGAAAGTGATCTAGATTTAAAATAACCTCTCCCAGCGGAGTGGGAGGGGAAGGTTTGTTTTAAACTGGGATCAGAAACATCCTGAAAAGTTTACCTGAGTGCCCTAGTTACTGGGACCCATTTACTGCTAAAATGTTTGCTACAGATATATTTTTGCAAAACATAAGGCTTTGAAAAACACCAAAAAGCTATAGGAAACAAATGAGTTCTTACATAGACAAATAGGAATTTTCTGAGGCTCTTGAGATAGCCAAACAGAAGCTTGTACTTGACGCTGTACTTGCACAAAAGCTTGGTGCACAAGTGTTTAATAGTGCTGATCTTTGCTGAAAGAAAAGTCCTGTTTCCACTAAATTCAATAGGATTTGTGAAAATTACTGTAAAAGGCAAGTAGGATTTTCGTAAGGTGAAAACAGACAGAACTATATTCCTGCAAGTACCCTATTGTTTGAATTACAGAACCACCGTATTGTATAACTAAAATCAAATTGCAATTCAGAACGTCTGATTTTCTGTTGCCTTGCATTTTGTTTAGGAGAGAAAGAACAGTTCTGTGGTAGCCTTTCTTATCTGCTTTACACAGGAGTCTGAAGAGGTGAAGAAATACCTTTTTATTTATGCAGCTGATAATCCACCAGTGTACTTACTTTTGAGAGTATTGGATTCTTGATTTTCTTTTTTTTTCTTCTAATTTCTCTTTGAAGGTTTTTCATTTTCTACCTTAAAGATTTCTGCTAAGTAAATGGGAAAACATGAGTAGTCATCAACACATATTTTGATTATACCACTGTTGATATTTAAGAATTCAGAATTTTCTCACTTCTGAATGTATTGATAATATTAATAATATATTTGAAAATTATATCTTCATTGATCTAAAATATGGCAAGTAGCAATGTTTGCTTTTAGAAAAGCATAATATCTGTAAGCTTTGTTTATACCATGCCCCTTACTTACTCATAACATGTACATTGTAACACAGTGCACCTTGAATAAATACTCTGATAGGAGGTGGACTGTGAGGTCGTATATATAATTATACATATATGCTTGTATTGGAAAAAACCACTGATAAATGAAAAATAAACATGGATTTTAGGAGTTCACATTGCAATGGTATGTAGAGTACCTGTGTCCTGTCAGGCATTTGCAAAATTCTTCTTTTGAAGTGTTTGCCCATCAGTGTCAAATAAAACTGTTCCTTTCTCTGAATCCATCTTGCCAAGTAAAACCTTATTTATTTCCTGTTCATGCAGAACATGAAAAGCAATATGAGATCCACTGCATTAAAAGCCTTCTTCAGATGAAAGAAGACATTACCTCCCAGTACTTTAGGTTTTTGTTCAGAACAGTAAGCCTTGCAGGAAGCACCCATGATAGGTAGAATTGCCCTTGAATTGCCCTTGTTACTTGTCAAATGAGACTGGTTTGTGATGCTATTGTTATTGGCTGGCAAAGTTCCCTAGTGCTTTTACTAGACAGTTTTTAATTAGAGTTTTAAAATGTTTCTTCTCTGTTGTTTTTGAAAATACAAATCTCTTTAATCATATCTAGTCCGTTTAGTGTGTGATTTTCTCGTGAAATTAAGTGTTCAAAATCTGTATAGAATTCTGTGTAAATCAGCAAGATATTGTATATATTAGACACTGCACAGTACTAAATAGGTTGGAGCTTTTCTATCTCTATCTTCAAATCTGAACCAAGATGCAAATACTGTTTGTATGAAAAACAAGTCCTGAATCCTTTTTATACATCTGCCAATCCTGCCATCTTCTAAACAAGAACTGGTGAGAGAAAAGCTCTACCTCTTTGGGCTTGCTCATGAAGCTCAACACCCAGCCTTCCTGTAGGCAGAAGGTGTGATGAGTTGTTTGAATGTGAAGTATTTTTCTTTTCGGTGCCTTATGTCCACAAAGAAGCTGGTCTTCCACAAACTGCCTCATTGTGTGATATAACGTAGAAATTTCATTGACTTTTCAAATAAAAAAATCATCAATGCTGTAAGTAGAAAGGGAAAAAGGAACAGAGAAAAATTATTACAAAAGGTCTACATTTTTCTCATATAATTTGATGACTAGCATGTAGTTATAACATTTGACATTTTCTGCATTTTTTTTTCAGTTATGATGTGACTGTCTAAATATTATTTGTTTATTAATGGACTCTTTCACAGGGGAGATAAGCTATAGTAATGAATATGATACTGGGGTTTGAGCAAGATGTTGATTTCAAATATGCAATAAGAACAAAATGTTTCTTTGTTTTGGTATGAAACTGTTGGCTAAATACAACATCACATGATAAACCATGCTATGTGTTGACATAAGTCCAAGCCAGCAGACCTGATATCATTTTCACAGTCCAAACCATTTATAGTTTGTTCTCAGATCCAGTCAACAAAGACCTTGAGCTGAATCCATCTTCTGGGACAGCAGAAAGCCTTTCCATTTAAAAGCTGTTAACAATATCTAAGAAAATATTATCATATTAAAACCAGTAAGATTTTTTTTTTTTTTTGGTAAACATGTAAGATTTAATGGCAAATGAATATCAGGAAAAAAAGCTGTTGTAAGACAAGACTAGAACTAAGAAGCACAAGTGAAAAGTGGTAACACGTAGCAAAGTGTTTGGCCAAAGACAGATGTGGCAATGGCAGGGGACTGTCTGAACATTCAGGGAAGCAGGGATAGCTCTTCAGAGTAATTCCTTAGAGCTAAATCTGTCAGAAGAGAAGGCAAAAGTAAATAAAACTGTGTCATAATATTGTATCTGCTGTTTTTTAAAACCAAAGCCAAAACAGCCTTTGTGTTTCGCGTTTGTCTGCAAGGACAAACCTTTTAAACCAGAAATGGCATCTGAAGTCCTGGTCAGCATAGCAGTGTGAAATGCTCTGTTCTTGCTCTACTGAAAGGTACTAAATATATGGAGTAGCACATATGTGCATCTCTTTTTTTGACCCCTTTTACAATTTAGCTTGTAATCTACTGTCTAGGTATACTGTTTTTTAGATTTACCATTTCTGCTATATAAAACTTATCATAACCCATGTTTACGTTGTCTGGATCTTGAAATTTTCTTGAAATATCATATCTTCTGATGGAGATGAAGAAGATGAGGAAATACCTTTATGGAAATACGTGTGTGGATTAAGGTGACTTAAATTTCAGTTTACGCTGAGGATGCAAAGGGTGTGGGCCAATTCCAGCTTTTTGCAGGATTTATGGGAAGGGGCCTGCTGGGATATAGTCCCCATCTGGTCCTCCTCAGGTAGGTCCATTGTTCTCACAGTGGAGCTGAGTCTTAGAGGCACACAAAAAATTCTGCCTATAGCTATTACTAGGCTAAGTATGAAGTGCTGGAACCAAAATGTGTCCCTTAATTCTTTGTTCAAGTTGAATTGCTTTAATGAAATAAAGAATGTTTATGAATCAAAATTAATGACTGCACGAAGTATGATCCATTCCAGACAGAGCGTGAAGGAAGAAATGGCATTTAACATAGAAGTCTGACCTTCATATCTGACAGAGAAAAAACCTCAAACTGAATGCAAACTTTATGCTGTTTGGGACAGGATCATCTTTTTTCTCTCTTATATAGCACAATGAAGTATCAGTCTAATTAATTAGTTTCTAAGGCACACTACCCCATCTCTACAGGAATCAAGGAATTTATCATTCATGAACTTTGTTCTTCAGAATTTACGTCAACATACCAAAATGTATAAGCAATCTCCACACAAGCTGTTTCTGGGCTGCTGGTGTCAGGAAACAGTGTTCTGGGGTGCTGAGAGAAGTGGCTGTCACTGGGGATGCCCATGAGGTTGTTTCTGCTCTGCTGAAGGCACATATTCTGATCTCATTTTATCACACATGCACCTGTATTTGAATCTGTTTTCATATAAGTAGTTATGACTACTTCATTCCCTCATCTCAGAAGATATATAGACTGGCATACATGTAAAAAAAGCCCTCCAATTTCCTCCTCATCCCTGCACATTTTCAGAGTACTGCTTTGCTATTAATAATATCAGTTGATGTAGTAAGTGTTTTCCCTCTCTTCTTGCTAGGAGGTATAACACTTACTACCCTTTCTATGGAAATCGTTATGATTTAAATTATATTTAATGTTTTAGTAATGTCACTATATTTGTCTTTTTCAGAGAAAAAAAAGATTATTGAACAGCTCATAACTAATAATACTTCATTGTCAGATCTACAGTTTTGGTTTAGAATCACTCTGTAGCAAATTAGAGACTGATGGGACACATTAGAGATATTAGCTGCATTTCAGATCATGTCTGTCTGGTGAAATAGGCATCAGTCCCATTTGTACTTAACAAAGATGTAATTTGGAAAGAGAAAATTAATTGCTCCCAGCTATTAGGTGAGTAAGTAACCTATCTAAATGATTGTAGCACTATGTTCAGTTCACTTCTTCCTTGTTTTAGCTATATTCAACTATTGTAGTACCTTTATGTAGTCTTCTATTACACCAATCTATAATTTACTCCTTTTTCAATATTCTAGGTATTTTCATTTTCCATTTCATCCTCTGTAACAATTCTTTGGGGTTTTTTTCAGTTCTTCTGACTTTAGTAAATGAATTTTTCATTGTGGTGTCTGTTTTTCATTATAATTCCAGTAACTGCATATTTTTAGGACCCTAAAGGCCCCAGTTTCCTGTGATTGCAGCTAACTTTTTCATAAAATAATCAAGTGTCATTTGGGATAGTTTATAATTTTTATTTTACCACCAGTTTGCCTACTTGCAAGAATTTCCCAATACTTTACTCCACTGAAGGTTGGAGTAATTCTCTTCCTGTTTAGATATATTTGTTGTTAGCTAGCGTGTGTTTATTGCTGTGCAGAGAGTGTTGAAGGTACTCCTAAGCCAGAGTAAGCTGGGTCCTGATGGTTTCTTGAGAGATATGAAATATGAATGGCTATGCCCTAGGCAGAGGAAGATTTCATTAGCATAAAAGACTGTCAGATGACGTATGATACCAGTGGGGAATGGTCATCTTCTTTCTTCTCTTCTGTTTAATCATAGCTTAGCAGGTATTTTTATATCACAAGCCAGTAAGCCTGTTGAAAGCTCAAAGATTTGAGATGACACATATGAAGCTGATGTCCACTGTGTGAGTTTGCCTTTCTAGGTGCTTTGCTTTAAGTGTGTGACTGATTATGTTGTTTCTTCAGCTGCTACTGCTGTGTTTTTCAAAAGCATATTCCATACATAAGGATTTTATTAACAGGAATTAGCTTAAACATTTTGCCCTGACAATTTAAGTCTATGACATTCGAAGTGGCTCAGAACCAAAAATATTTGACTTGACATGCTCTGTGTATGTACTGAAAAGCCCAGTTTGGATTTGTGTTACAATTATCCACAAAATTTAAGGCTCAGAATAGAGCCATTTTCAAAACCAAATAATAATGAAAGTAAATATTTCTGAATAAAACTAATTGCATATTTACAATCTGACAAACAAGTTCCTGATTTTAGACTGATATTACTCTGCTCATTTCAGAGCAATTACTCCACTTTACATAAAATGTACATAATAATAAGGTCAAACCTTTAATATAGGTCCTACTTTTGTCTTAGAAAATATTGCTGACTGAAAGTCACATAACTTTTGTTTTGATGTTTCCAAGGAAACACAGCTTGCTTCCACTGCCATGTGTGGAAGGTATGTATTTTTTTCTCACTTTATAGTTCTGTGGATTGCTTTAAAATTTCCTTCTGTGATTACTACATATTTCACTCTGCATCTGCAGTGTCTGCATTGCATTAAGCCAGGCTTCCATTCTAATCTTGATTTACTTAGGCACCACACAGATTCAGCTGTCTTTCAGTCATAGTACATTATAGCTGATTTTACATTTAAGGTTTTTTGTTACTGTTTGGTTGGGTTTTTTCCCCTTCACTAAATGCTTCTATCACTCGAGCTCTTTTGCTCCTACACGCTTCTGCAGAATGGTTCCTATGGTGACACAGCTAAATACCTCTCCGTGTGCCTTGCATTGCCCTCTGTCATCTCTGCCTTCTGAGAAAAGCTGGCATCATGATGTGCCCTCTACATTGGCTTTATAACAAAGCTAAATTAACTTTTTTAGTACTTTTTTTTGCTCCAGACAATTTTCAGTATATGTTTTTCCTCTATCAGTACATATTTTACTTCTAGAGGTTCTTTATTAAATAGCAGTATGCATGAACTTTCAGTTCCTGTTCAGTCTCTGTGGCTCTGGCCATATTTCCTGACCCCGTAGAACTTATTTTCATAACTGCTCTCTGTCTGCAACAACATTTCACGTCTCTAATGCAAAGAGCACGCGCCAGAAGATGGCCATGCTCTTGACTTTTAAAGTGCTTCAAAGGCTTTATTACAATTTGAGTAAATGACTTCATGTTTGTGAGTGTTGCACTCATGCATATTTATGTTACTTCAGAGACCTCAGTAAAAAGGTACAAGGATCAGCTACAAGATGTCAAGAATCAGCTTCCTGAAAATGTTTTCATAAGGGCACCAGTATTACTTATAGGGCGTGCACTATGCCCACTGAACAGTTCACCTACATACTCTTTGCGAAATGTAGAGTAGCTTGGACAACTTTTACCCGGTGTGATACCCTAGAATTATTGCAAAGTAAAGCATGTCTTGCGGTGTAGGTTATAGTAGGTTATAGCTGCTTTCTTCATGGTTTATATTTTAACTATAGCCATTTCTATACCTGACTTGGTTCCAAATCTAACATTTCTGTAACTTTGTGTGCATTTTAAAAGACAGAATGAATATTCCTCCAGCAAGATAATAACATGCCAGTTTTGTCTACCTATAGCTTGTTAAATACGGGTGTGCCATAGCCCTGGGAATTATTGCAGGCTACTTTGGTTTCTCACATGGAAAAGTTCACCTTTGCTGTATATACCAATTTGAGATTTTCCATTTTCTTTTTTTTTTCTTTTTTTGTTTTTTTTTTTAAACACAATATTCTGGCAAAGATCTTTTTTATTTGGTTCATCTTTCATTCATAATTAATATTGAAGATACATCGTGGTGCTAATAGCATTGTACATGTAATTTGTTATTCCCACTGACTCCTACATAACAGCTTTGGAATAGTTTACAGGTAATGCAGTTGACTTTTCAATGAAAATGCTATCTTTATTTACAATTGAGAGGAATTTTTCTGGCTTAATTTTTTTGTTTTGTGTGTGTTTGCTGAATCTCAATACAGGAGATGAAATACGGAGAAGAATCTTAAAAGTAATGTGCAGATTATGCATTATAGAAATGAGTAAATTGTGGTCTAGTCGGAAGAAGAGGTTCTGCATGAATACTGTTTCTGGACTTCTGAATTGCTAACAGCTTTCATAGATCAGTTGGAAAAAGTGTGTATCTCACTGTATAGTTGCCACTTTTGCAATGTAAGGCTGATATTTTTCATCATTTCTTTGATTCAGAGGTGAGACTTTAGTACAAAGAGGCATAGTCTGTGTGTAGTATAGGGAAAATCTCCAGAAATATAGGGAAGTTGTCAAAATTTGTCATTCATTTGGTATTTTCAGCTGGATCTTTGATGTAAATAAACTCTATTAACCTAAGTTCTTTGAAAATTGGAGTCAAAAGCTGGAAGATGCATAGGTCCTTACTGCATATTCAGTAGTTTTCTTAACGGTTCTTAATTTTTAACTTTGTACCACTAGTAATTCTTGCATGTTTTTGCCTGTAAACATTGCCAATAAATTACTCAGGTTTGGAGTGTTTTTTTTTCATGATATGCTAGAAATTTGAAAGCTTTGCCTTGTTAACTACCAAAAATATAAATGATATTTCTATTTTGTATGAACAGTAGCTTGCTGTTGAGAAAATGCAAGATAGCTTTGCTCCCAAATATGCCTAAAAATACATCCCTGGGAAAAGGTATATTTTGTTGTATCTGTGCACTGATAAAACAGATTCTATTTGCACCTTTTTTTTTTTTTTTTCTTTTAAAATCTGGAGGTGTGTCGGTTCAGCCCTGGACTATAGCAACACAGGCCATATATCAGATGAAATCTGCTACCAGCTGTCTCATAAACACATTTTTAAAGGGTGTCTGCATCTATTAATTTGGATGAGTTGGCAGAATGGCATAACCACATGCCTGCCTGATACAGACACCAAATTTCAAATTCATACTCATAGGCACAAAAATACTAGAAGTCACTAGTGTAAAGGTTATTACTTCCTACTATATTAAGATTGACTTGCTTTGACCATGAGGCCTCTATGTTTGTTTGGCGGTTTTTCTTTTTAAACTGCCCAAACCAAGTTGGTGCAAATTCTTTAATGTCATGAGAGCCTGAGGGAGACATTGGAAATGGAAAACTTCAGCCTGAATGGTTCAAACATAACAAATTTATGAGCAATGGAAAATGAGATCTGTTAATAGGAAATGTTTGTCACCTTTAGTAGTAAAAAAGTCTTGTCATATTGCTTATGATGCAGACAGAACAGCTTTTAGTCACGGTGTTTTTTCACTTTCTCGGGGTGTGAAGGGTAATGCATCTGAAATGCTTAGATGGTTTTAGCATATGACATTGAACAGTTCTTTACAGGTGTAATTAACAAAATAGATTATGGCCTTTGCCATCTGCTTAAGTTACATTTATGAGAAAAACACTTTCCCCACAGTGTAAGGACACAGATCATTATGTGTTGGCAGCTTGATTACCTGTGAACATTCACACTTAAAATTCTTCACTCAAAAAAACCCCCCCCCGAAACAAACCATCATAGGCATGTGTATGTCATGTATATGTAATGTATTCATTGATATGCCTTAATTCTCTGAAGATACTCAGTGACCCCCATACCTGAGCCTGTGGTGGCTTTGTCACTGCTTCTGAGCCTAGTTTAAAATGTCTGTCTCGGATTGGAAAGATAGGTTAGAAGGTGATACTGAGCAGAAAAGAAGGCAAAAAAAATGGAGGCCAAAGGTGATGACTCCACCTTTGTTACTTTTTCCTGTGGCATTTTGGATTTTAGGACAGACCCAAGAGCCAGAGGAAGTAAGTCTGTTGTCTGATGCTATGCAGTGTTATGGGGTGCCTAGTGTGAGGGTCCATATGAATTACGGAGCTATGACACAAGTCTCTGTGGTTGTGATGTCTGGATTTCTGACAGTCCTGAGCCACTCTGAAGTTCTGGGATTCCTCCCCTCTGAATGAAGTTAATCCTAAAGTTGCCTTAAATCTCTCTTCTGTCTAGAAGATGCCTGAAGATGTCTGAGTTATTGAAACATAAAGACTACCAGGCATTTATATTTTCAGCTTGCATTACCCATTTTTCAGGGGAATATAGCAGTCTGAAGAACAGCAAGATGTGTATTTCTGAATCATTTGTCTGCACCATATGACTGGCTGATTTAATCCAGGATCTTGTCTCTCTCAGTGACTGACAGAATATAACTGGAGGCACTTAAAAGGCACGCTAACATATTTGGTGGGGAATTTTTTCTGACTTTCTGTCTAGTGTGAGGTGTGAAGGCTATCTTTTATGGATTAACTTTGGATGTTTTATTAACCATAAAAAGGACGAAATGTTTTCTAGGTCTTACTAAATCCTTTGCTTGGATGAATCTTTCCAATAGTTGAACAAGGTTATTTTCCAGTGTTAAATAAAAAGAATATTGCCTCTCCTGCTTTTAATTCTCTTTCTTCTTGCTTTGAATGTCGCCTTCCTCTTTCATTATGAGAGGGGATCATTAAACTTACTAGCTCAGTACCTTTAATGTTTATATTACAGATCCTCTCCAGCCTTTCTGGCTGCTTACTTTATAGTTGTTAACTAAGTTTTGCCATCTCAGTATCACTCTGGGTTTTTTTGATGTGGGTTTTTTTTTTCTTTGATCATTAAGGAAAACCCAAATGCAATTCCTTTAAATATTATCATCTTAATGGCCCTCCTTTGAAAAACTGATACTCTGTGTTCTCCATTCCTTCCCTCACCCTGCTTCTGAACTGACAGAATATCATCCTATCCAACAGATGTATTTCCTTATTATCTTCTTGTTAATAACTTTGCCACAGGCTGTCTAAATACTGTATGTGCTCTCACCTTTTGATGAGTGTTCCTTTCAACTTTGGAAAAATGTCCTATTTACTTTCTCTTATGCCTACCAAGGTGTGAAATAGTTCTATTTCAATCATCTCATAATGAACAAACTGGTTGGAACTGAGTAAATGTTCTACTTGCCTAAAATTCACATGATCAAACATGATGCTTTTTAGCTGATTGAGCTGCTAGCAAAATAGGAAAAAAAATAACACTATGTCCTCCTGATCTCAGCTGAATGTTGGTACCTTACGAACTTTACAGACCCCCTCACTCAGTCCCTTCCCAGGCTTCTGGCTGTGGCTGTGTGGTGATTACACTCATTTTTTTCCAGAGCTTCTGACGTACCTTTCTCAGACCATGCCTCTTTAATCAGGGCTTCTTAACACCCTATGTGTGAAGAAAATTGCAATGAAGACATCATCTCACTGCCTTGAAAATGTCTTTACTCTCCTTAGTGAAGAGTTTTATATGTTTTACACCTAATGCTGGTGTGGTAAACATATGAGTTCATTGCTTCTTCCACAAATAGAATTGTGAGAAGCTAAAGAAACTCACCTGAGTGATTTGGAAAGCTGCCTACCATCTGGACATACCTGGCTGTTGGTATGATGGTGGCAAGAAGCCTTAACAGGTCTAAGCTCGCCTGGGTCTTCTGTAGGGCTGCAGCAGGTGGAACTGACGTGCAGCATGTGCTCAAAACACTAACTGTGTCAAAAATGGCAATTCATACTTTAGGAAAATGAACTATGTGATGTGGTTGTCTCCAGCAACAGGGAACTGAGCAAAATTAAGTGGCAGATCCTTTATGACCTGTGAAGCAAACTAATCAAAGGGACTGAAAAGTGCACAAAAAAATGCCATGAGCATTTCATATCCATTCTGCCTTAGTGAAACGCACGGTGACACTGACTTCATAACTATGCAAAAAAAAAAAAAAAAAAAAGAGATACTGATGATATATTATAACTTCTGTTCTATAAATAAGTTTTTAAAAGCTTAGATAGATTATGATTACTGAAAAATAAATCTGTATGTGATCTAGAAAAATACTCTGCTGTGTCTCAACTTAATGCCTTGCCAAAGGGCTGACATATTAAATATAAATACCAGTTTTATAATGGTATTCATTGTAATTCCAGAACTCAAGAGCTAGCTTGCTTTGAGAATGTAATATCAACTCTGTTTATTCTTTGCAACCATAGAACATGGTGCGAAAAACTGATATTTGATGGAAGGACCAAACCTTATGTACAATGGCAATGCAACAGCATTTCCAGGACCTGTTAAGAGCAAAGACCAAACATATTTAATAGGACTTGTACTCCAAAACACTTTGGATGGTTTTGAAAATCCTACCTGTAGTCTTGTGTTGTAAAACAAATAGAAAGCTGTGATCACAGAAAGGGATTATTTTCTGAAGCAGTTACCTATTTGTGATAGATAAGCAGCACATGTTAATGGCAACTGGCAGTGTGCTTATTTGAGAAACAGAAATGGTGCAGGACCTAATTCTCCACTGCTGCAGATCACTCATGGACGTTGAAACCTGGGTAAAGTGACATTGTGTCTGTTAGGAGTGTGTTGCATTCATTTAGTATTTGGATGAAATGACTGACTGAGTTTCTAGGCAAGGAGGAATTGGGGTCATGACACTTTCATAGCTGGTTTCCAAGTTTAGCTTTAGATACATATGCTAGCAGGTTGGCACAAATTTAAGCTGTCATAGATCAAGAGCCGTAAACTGCATGTCAGAAAGGGCACGTCAGACAGATTAGTACACGTGACACTAGCTCCCAAAATTATTCATGAATTTTACTTTATATAAACATTGGATTAGAAACAGACACAGCCATGAGAGATGACTATCTACACTAACAAGCATTGCTGAGCTTTAGGAACAGACCTGGGGGGCAAAACAGTAACTGTTGAGTACTCAGCACGGACATTATTTATATTTCTGTGGATTTGACTGTGGACAGGCTCTAGTCTTGTCCTGTGGGCTGCCTGCCCTTTGGAACACAGAGTTTGGAAGGGAAACTCCTGGAGAGCAGTATGCTGTCTAAGACTGCTCTGCCAGGCTTTGCTTCTGAAATGCTATCCCGATCCAGTTTAAAATGGTGTAATAGATGAGTGTCATCTGAATCTCCTATTTTTCTTAAACAATTAAATGATTCAATCATAATTATGGTGTTATGAGCTGTATGAACCTTTCATTCTTTTCTGTGCAGGCTCCAAGGTCAATGTGAAAGGTGCAGCAAGTTAGTTCAAATGAACCCTGATCTTTAAAGAAAATCTGTGAGTAGATAGTTTTGAATCCTGAAAACACCTTGCTGGAGTATCTGGAAACATGAGAAATCTTAAGTATCAGGTTTATCACTGTTCCAGCAGTCTGGCTGTCTGCTGAGCATATGGGATTTTCAGTTACCTTCTTGAGGCACACGCATGTCCCCAGGCGGTGTACAGGAAAACAGGAACCCAGGGCTTGATTCAGTTGTCTACTCTGAATTCATTTGGTCTGACTGAGATGCCCTGCAGCACAAGAGAAAGTCTCAGGGGCTGGCGGGTAGTGTGGGAGACCTGTGCTCTCTTGGAGCAGCAGTAGGAAACTGAGAGTGATACCACAGACCACCTCCAATGCTAGTAATGCAAATGTGTCAGCCAGTGAATTTGATATCAAAATTTCATGCTTTCCTGTGCACCATGCTTATTAGATGTATAAATTGCTATTTGTATGTAACACCCAAGTTCATACAATTAGCAGTGCTGAAAACAGCAATGCCCCACTGTGAAGTAATGTCACATGACTGTATCACATAATACCACCATGTGACAATGGTGGTTCACCATGCATTTGAATGAGTAGTTAGCAGGGACTTGTCATATTCATGACTATTGAAGTGTCCTTTTCATTTCTTCTTTTTCATCCACTTTTGGTGACCATTAGATGGGGTTTTTTACGTTGTTTTGGTTTTCTCTGTTTTTTGATTTTTCTAAGGAAATTTCTTCTCCCTCATTTTGTTTTGCCTTCACCAAGTTCTAAGTTTACCAGGTCGTAATACTTCACAGTAGCACAGTTACAGTGCAAGATTATGGGTCTCTTCTACATTCTTTTGTTTTTTTTTTTGTTTTTTTTTTTCCCAGTTGTCAGCAGCTTTGTGTTTTAAGAAAAGGATTTATTCCGTTATAAATCCGTGTTTTGATATAATAACATTACTATTCCAATAAAATTAGAGTACATATATTCCCTTTCTAAGACATTTGTTTCATAATTCAACCAATGGACTTCGTGATCTTCAAGGTCTATTCCAACCTTAATGATTCCATGTTTCTATGCTAAGTTATTGAGCTTTTTGAAAGTTTTTTTAAACATGCTGGATCTTTAAAACGTATTTTCTAAGAGTAAAACATCCATTCATTTGCTTTACTTGGCTTTCCCTCAGTCTGTTATTGATTTTAGTCAAGTACTGCTACCCATCAGAAGACCAGTTAGATTTAAGTGCATTCTTAAAGCTTGACATATCCTTAAACGGTTCTCTGAACAGAGATGAATTGCCACGAATGCCTCAAAACTCAAGGATTTGACCACAGATAATATTATTTCCTCTCCAAGGTTATATTTGGTACAGAAAGGAGGTGTATTGACTCGTTCATTAACTGGTCAGGTCAGAACATGTTTAAATTATTTCCTGCAGAAAAGATAATACAATATTTGTTATGAGTAGCAAATGATAAGCTTAAATCCTTAGTCAATCTTTTTCATTAATGACAAAATCAAATATTGCAGAATGTTTGGAAATTGTCTGCCTGGCATGTTTCATTTTCTGTTAAGGGCAAATAGAATGAGACACTTATTTGCAGCATCGTTCACTTCCACAGCAAATCCTAATAATGGTGACATTTAGAAAAATATATTTTTGCAATAATACCATTACAAAGTCATCTAGGCTTGATATGAGTAGCAGAGGTCATAATAAATCCTTATTGTTTTCTGTAGGAATATCAGATTTGTTTTGAGAAAAAAACTGAAATACATTTGCTAAATGTACCATAAAAGCACTGTTACCCAAGGTTTTTAATTTTCCTCTTTAACAGCCCAGTTTGATGAATTGTCCTGATTAATTCTGAGGAAATTAAAATTAGGTGGGACTCAAAAGGAGAAAAATAGTGGCATGCTCAGGAGTCATTACAGCCTGAATCATATGAAGAATTAGCATATCTGTCAGCTAGGAATGGGTATCATTTATTTTATTTGTTTTATTTACCTCACCCAGGATCGTGATAACTGGATCATTAGTGAATTAAAAAAGAGAGTATCATTGCCTAATGCCTGCAATGAGCCAAGTCTCCCTCTGTTGTGTTCCATGTCCAGTGCTCATGGCAGGTTTCCCCAGCTGGAGGCTCACACAGGAGCGGTGTAACAGTCAGAACAAGTTCCCTCGAGTCTGCCATGGAAGCGGGCTGGTGGCACATGGCAGGAGATAGCAAAGTGAAGCTCTGCCATCCCTGACCTGCTCTGAGGTGCTGAAGATGACTAAAATCCCAGGCCTGACCTGGAAAGAGAAACAGGCAGGAGGCTGGCTGCTGCAGACCCTGCTGAGACACCTCTGGGACAGGGATACAGGCACCTACAACATGTTTAGGGTCAGCGGGGAGATGCCCATAAGCTTATGCGTTCCTAACCACTGTGTGAAGCCCTGTGCAGTTTAGAACTTGGGCCAAAAGGCTGCTGCAGTGCTGTTTTAGGTGTCTAAATCCCTTTTTTGGAGCTAGCTCTTGATTCTCTCTGGCTAACAGCAATAATAATTGAGATAACACAGATAATGATTTTTGTGTAGATCACTTTTCAATCTGCACATTTTATAGAATGGAGGAAAAATGTATGTTGATGAAAAACAGGCTCCTGGTTCAGGTCTGTATATCAGTAATAACAAAACAACCAAGGGACGTTACAATAAAATCAGAAGGTACATTTTAGTATCATTCCCTTCATGCAGTTTGTACTCT
This sequence comes from Anabacerthia variegaticeps, assembly GCA_035583185.1. Lineage (NCBI taxonomy): Eukaryota > Metazoa > Chordata > Aves > Passeriformes > Furnariidae > Anabacerthia > Anabacerthia variegaticeps. Next base: position 42,094,240 of record JAWWEW010000001.1, on the reverse strand, counting down.
AAATAGCAGGCTACTGAAAGACATTCTCCGTGTTGTTATACAGTTTAACTCCTTAATTTGGCTATTGAGTTTGAACTACAAGTACCACAGTCTCTGGAGTTTTAAACCTCTTGACTAATGGAATAGATGGCTTCTCAGCGTTGTCCTGTGAGAAAAAGGCATGCTACAGGCTGTGCCAAATTAACTTCATTTCTTTAATTTAAGGGGCACATGCTGCATGACAACTAGTATGAAATTGGAAATGGCTGGCTAACAATAATGATGTAATTTCTCATTTTTGCTTTATTATATCTTCTAAGTACAAATTTACCTGCAGAGTTCAGCCAAGAGGAAACACATTGACAATATTAACATCCAACAGAAAGTGGGTTTTTTTTGTTCTTTTAGCAGTTCATTTTCTTCATTAGTTGTTCTTTAAAGAGACTTAGTTTAAAGAAATTTAATTGTTCCTTTGTACGAATGCAGAAATTGTATTTTATAATTACCCTTGGAACATTTATAATCTTTTAATAGCTGTCTTTTTCCAGACAACATGACAATAATTGCTAGATTAAAAAAAAGAGCGGTGTGATCAAGCTTGAACACTGGCTTGATCCTATTTCCATTGAAGTCAGAGACTTCTTCAGTAAGTAGAGAGTTGGAATTTGCTTCACGATTGTTTCTTTTCTCCTGCCAAATCCTCTTTCACTCATCCAAGACAGCAAAGAGTTCTGCTTTCAATCACGGTGCTGTAAATCTGGTCTAACTGCATTGGCTCAATGGGCTTATTTTTGTAGAGATCAGTATAAATGAGAGAAGGATTTATCTCAGTTGGATTCATGCTTCTTGTTAGTGAGGCAATGTACTATATAATTGGCACTATCAATAAGATTTTTCCAGCATTGACTTCTTCTTTCAGTATATGTATGAAAACAGATGGAATATATCATAGTCTCTAACTGATATGAAAGGTACAGCATTGAGGAAAAAAAGGTTTTTATTTGGCTTGGGCTTTTAATCTTTTATCCTGAGATTTAAAAATAGCAATGAAGTGACATGTGTCACTATCCCTTGCTAATTTTTTGTTGTCCTAGAAGTTGTGACTGCAGACAGAATCATAACTGTTTGAAGGGTTGGATCCTAAAGCAAGAAGTGCACAAGGTGCTGCTTGTTATTTATAGCACTTACAAGGTGCTATAGATAGAATATCAAAAACCATACAATTTGAATCTTAGACAACTCACAGCTAATGCAAAAGAAGACTAGGAAAATAACAAATTGAAGAAAGGCAAAATCTGACAAAGTTCACATGCTTATGGTTGTTGCATTGAGAGTAGAATTTTAGCTTTAAAAAGTTGTAGTTGAGAACAACAAATATTCTCTAATATGATTATAAGAAAACAGAGTAGAGGGTCTTTTCTAGACAGACAGGAGAGCCTTAATACACAATCTGGAAGGAGTCTTTAAATTGTTTAACTTTGTGGAAAAACAGTTTTGAGTGGTTGCTTTGATGATCTGGGAGCTCTCAGGCGATCTGAGTTACTACATTTTAGAGCCAAGACTTCCTTTGGCATGTATTTTTTATATGACCCTTGACATAGTTATTTTTGCTGCAGTTTTTCCAAATCAGCAGGGACCATGCTTAGACTGTGCTTAGAAATCTGGAATATATTCAAACAATAAAAGAGGGTAAAAGATAATTTTGTTCTTGTAAGTTCTGATATACAAAATAGCTAAAGGGGGCACTGATTTATGTGCTCTTTTATATTTTGGCAGATTTATGTATATATATTTTTTAGCTGTCTGTTTTTCACCTGTGTACACACGTTCCAAGAATTCATGCAACATAAATTGAGCATGTACGTCCTGTCTGATATGTTATTTGTGAGGCAAGAGCCATTACACCTTGTCACGTAGAGATTATAACACTTTCAGGAAGTTTAAATTATTCATCTTTACAAACGGAATACAAAATTAAATTCTCATTCGAGTATGCTGTTTCAAACCACCTTGGTTGTCATTATGGTTCTGATAATCTAATGTTAGATTCATTACCATCCAAAATTATTGCAATCTGCTGCCTTTTGTTTTGATTCAATGTCCGTAATTGTTCCACATGATGTCAGTAATTACTGAGGCTGCTTTAGGAAGATGCGCAAAGACATGGCAAGAAAAGATGATCAAGCCAAGTTTAGACTTGTTATGTGGTTGTACATGTGCGTCAGAAACTACATTTTAGTAGTGTGTCTGTTTACACTTGATGTTGCCTAAGTGCCAGAAAAGGGGGAATTACGCTGCAAGATTAGGAAAACAAATTAAATATAGTGTTGAATCATTCAAGATGGAAAGGAACTGACTTCTAGCTACATGAGGATGAAACTTCTATTGTATTTAGTATTTTTTTACTCCAATTTCTTTTAAAGACGATATGTACTGTTGTCTTTGTAAAACCTCTTCAATGCAAACGGAATGAAACAAACACTGATACCTGCTGAAAATGAATAAATGTTACTGACTCTAAATTACGTTGCAGATAATAAAATTTGAAACACAAATATATTTGCTCTAAATATATTCACCATAGTAATAGATTTTATTAATTTTGTCTTCCTTTTGTAAATGAATAAGGCACGCTTTCCACTCCAAGAAGAAGGATGAAGTGAACTTTATTTCTATTTGCTTTCATATACCTTGTTATGAACATTTCACTAAGGAGATTCTACAAAGACTATAAACATGAAATACACATCCAGAGTAGTGTACTGTAATAGTGCAACATTACTCCACAATCTGATGCATCACAAAAAAAAGTAAAGCTTTGAGGAAGCCTGAATTGACTAGGCACACAACACTCATGTCTTGTGTTTTGTAAGGTTAAAAAAAGTAGATATGAGAACTAAGGCAGGCAGATGTGATAGTGGGTGCTGAATGTGAAGTATTTCATCCCATGAAGCTTCATTTCTCTTAAAAATTCCAATCTTGAGTGCCAGAAGCAGATGCTTTTGAAAATTTTAATGATTTTCCAACTTTGTTTGTTTTTTAATCTAGTATCCATGCCCACCTTTCTTTTAGAAGCTTATATTGTGGAGACAGATGAGACTTCTTCATAGAAAATCAAACCAGAATCTCTGACTGGAGATGCCATAGATCTTGTGTGTTTTAGTTTTTGATCAATCAAATTAAAGGACTTGCTGTGTTCTGTGGTTGGAATTAGACAGAAGTAGAAGAAACCTGTAAAATGTCAGAGTTCTCAAATATATGCATATTTATTGGAGCACTTAAAATTAAAAAAAGATTAAGGAAAATCAAATTCAAACTTGTGAAAAAAGCTGTTAGTTTTGGCTTTGCCATGAAGAAATGAAAAAGCAACAAGTATGATGCCAGTCAACTGTCAATTTGTGGAAATAGCTGTAAATCAAGTACTGCTTTATTATATTGCTGCACATTTGAAATAAGTTGGGTTACTGCAGTGGGAATTATTTTAAATTTATACAACTGAAAATGAGAACATGATGTTTCCTGAAATTACTAGCCAAAGTTTACAACGAATGCCGGAATTTACAAAGAAGAAAAAAAGAAGAGGAAAAAAATCATGTTAGAATCAAATGTCAAGAGATTACAGTAAGTAGGCTCTTATTTAGTTCTTAGTCATATTTTGTTAGGTTTAAGTGCTGCCATTTGTTGGGAATGATCTGTAAGAAGGAAATAAAGAATCAAAGCTGTCTAGAGACAAGAATGATGTCTGAACAGTGTTAGAAAAACAAGCTCCCTTTCCAGATTAAAGATGTTTTTGCCAGATGATACAGGCAGCATATTGATGTGGATTACCAGTATAATGAGAGAGAATACTTGAAAATTGGCCTCAGATGACTTGGAAAATTCAGTAACCAAAGACATGAAACTAGATTCTCTGGAGGCATTAGGAAACCCCTAGTGCTACAGGCCAGAGTAAAAATTCTTTACTCCCACTCTTGAGCAGAGACCAGTGACAGTCATCCTGTCACAGAGTTCTCTGTCTCTTTTAATAAGAAAGGGAAGGGAATTAGTGGCTAAATCAGAAACAGATTACAGAAACCCAAAAATTAGCTGCATTGAAACAAAGCTGAGAACCTCTCACAACAAAGCTGCTTAAATGGGAAAGAAGTCCTTCTTTTGCTGTCTCTGAGCTCCCGGTCTGACTTGTTTGTTGTTAACATCCCATGTGAAGTATTTAGCTTTCTAGGTAGGTCATTTTGAAATCCTCCTCACCTCAAGCAGCAGCTTTTTAGAATTCCTCAAGATAACTATCAGAAAAACCCCCACAACTCTATGGCAAAACCAAACAAACCTCCAAACCCACTTCCAACTCCCGCCCCACCCATAAAAACAAAGAGGTCTCCTGACCCGCAAAGTACATCAGCCACCCTGGTGGTTCAGTCTGGGCTGTCTGGTGTTGGTCAACAGCAGACAGAGGGCAGGAGAGTAGAAGGACTATAGATTAGACAAACACAGCAAATTTAGTGCTGTAATTGTAGTGTTATCCCTGTGGCAGTACAAACCTCTTTTTAAAAAGAATTCATTCTATCCTGAGATTGATGTGTGAATAAGCAAAAGGATGTCATGACTTCTGTGTTAGGAATTCAGCCTGGCTAAGTGTGCAAAGCTGATACCGTTTGCCAACAGCAGGCTCTTCATGGAATTGGTTGTTTAATGAGCGTAATAGCACATCAGCAGCAGCATGAGAAAGTGTAACATGTAGCATTTGCTGCTTTCTAACTAAGCAAAATAGAGTCTGGTCATAGCTATGTAGGTGTACAGAGATCAAAATGAAGACAAAGAGGGGGAAATCACTTTGGTGTTGCATTATATAGCCAAAGCAACTGACTAAGTTTTGGTAAACAATATGCCAGTTAGGTTTGATAAAGAATATCCAGTGGAAAGGTATGCCCAGGATTCCTCATGTTGCCAAATTTCAATTATCACTCCAGAAGAACTATTTTGCAGATTGTTTCACTAATTAACTTCAGTGTTAGAGTTATTTCTGGAAGATTTATTCTGTGACTAAAACATTTGGAACAATCTTGCATCTTGGAAATTTTTAATTTCTTTTGTGATCTGATCTTTATACAAAATCAGGAATTTTAAGTTCTGTAACAAAAATATCCTGATAAAGCAGGTTAAATGTTTAGATACTGTGAGGCAGCGATGTTGTCGTCATTTTCTCTTCTGTGAATCCAAGACAATTTTTCCTGCTTTGGCGATTTACACACATGAAACTCTGAGATTTGACTGAGGTCTGCAGAATTTTGGCAGTTGGTGATTTGAAGTGAGCAAGACACGTCTGGGCGTATGGAAGCTGATCTCTGGAAAGCTTTCACAGAATAAGATTTGATTTAATTTTTCTCTTTAATCATTAACTGCTTTTGGGAAATATAAGCATTAAGATGTTGTGAAACTTTGCAATATGCAGAGACTGCATTTTGTATATGGTCACTAATGTTCAAATAGCATGTAATTTCAGAGCATAAAAAAAATCTGCAGTGGAGTTCTCCACATATTAAAATTGGATGTTTGTCCACTTATTTCACTGTCAGGATTTTTACTCTGGGGACTTAAAAGCAATTGAAATGCCTCAGTAATCTGTGGTCATTTAACATATTTCAGTTGGGTTATTGTTTGTGAAATACAAAGGTGTTTTAGATTGACTGAGATTGTTTAGATTTGGTTGATTCACCATCAACCAAAGCAGAAAGGAGAGAAAGAGAATTAATTCTTCCATCTTTTCACAAGTCACTAATACATCAAAATGAGTTTTGGTAAACAATGTCTTGTTTCCTTGCCTGTGCAGCAAAGGGTATTATTTCCTTTCACAAACATGTGTGAGAAGAAATTGGAGAAAATGGCTAGTTATGCTGTTTAGCTATGACTGACAAATCACAAATGTCATCAGAGGGTTGTTTATGCCAGGCTTTTCCCATTTATTATAATAAACTGATGCAATGTATACATATATATTTTGGTAGATAAAACCTAGAATCTCGTTTCCTACAGTAAAAGATGAACATCTTTTGATCATTTGAGAAAGGAGGGATTTTCTACTCATTTGTGACCCTGCATCATAAAGCATGCTGCTTTCAAAAACAGCATCCTCCTTAGCTTCATACGACTTCAGATTAGGCCTTTTCATTGCGACAGGACAAGAGCATCTTTCTGGAGAACCATGCATTTTTAAAGCACTTGGAAAACTTATTTAAACAAAAGGTATCATACTGTTTCATGAGAGAATTTGTGTCTTGACACAGAAATAGGCAATCAGTGTGCTTTTCTGTGCCATTTCTCCTTACCTGAAACTGGGTAATCATCATCATTTTCTCTCACTTCCTTGGCAAATACAAGAATAGTTTTGTCTTTTAAAGAAATCAACTGATCTGTGAATAATCCCATTGATTTAAATCAAAGAACTGTTTCAGTGTGATTAAGAACTGCTAAATTTTACTTTCTTTTCATTATTATGATTATTATGACAGTGGAATACTGTGCAAAAAGAGATTATTTTGGAGCATTGGCTTGTTTGAGCTTTTTTAACTTTATAAATAAATCATGTGATCACACGTGAGAAGCTGAGGCTCAATATTCTGCATTCTTAGCATATCAACCAGTGCAATTTTGAGGGTTAGAATTTTATTTCATAGAATCCTTACCTTGATAATGCAATAACATTTAACATTCCTTAAAGGACTCTCTATATTCTTAATACTTTAGTAAAAGATTAGGAAAAATAATTAATAAATAAAAATTAAACGTTCTGAGGACATCATGTCTAGCCAAATATTGCAAGTTATATTTGAAAACTGGGGAAAGATTCCTGGGGTTTGTGTTTGTTTTAGTTTGAGTGCTATGAAACATAAACTGATAAAGCTTAGAACAGAAGACTTCCAGTGTAAATATGTAGGAAAAATCTACATATTGCAGTATACTATAGCACTCTAGCAATATCTGGTATCAGTGCAAAATAATTAAACGTTACACACAACTGTGTTATTATTATACTCTGGACTGGTCTCATTGCTTGTTGAATCCAACTAGATCATGACTTGTGCTGAAGGAAGACTGAGAGTCTACATGGAAATGAAATATACGAGGCAATGACAGACCATGTAAAGCCAAATAAATGGAAATGCTGTACAACTAGTGAAAACACATGGGCTGGAGGAAGTTGGTACTACAGATGCTCAATAAAACTTTGTCTTATGGTGAATCATCATCCCAAAAGGCTTCAGATTTGCAGTTAAACCCTGAAAAAACCTAAAGGAAGCTTATTTCACACAGAATGTGTTTTCTTTTTGGCTCCTCTCATGGAATCATTTTCATGGGACAGTCTAGGCAGGGCCCGTTTTCTTTCAGGAGGTATTGAAGGAAGGGCGTCACGGAACTCCCCTGCTCCTGCTGACCAAGCATCAGGCAAGGCCCTTAATAACCCCTCGAGGGACTGAGAACAGGAGGAGAAAGCCTGCCCATGATGCCACAAAACACACACTGCTGAATGACAGCTAAAGACAGCATTAGGGGTCTGCATTTCTACAGTCACACCCTTGGATGTCATGGTGGTTAACTCTGGCTGGATGCCCAGTGTTCCGCAAAGCCACCTTATCACTCCCCTCCTCAGGTGGACAGGGGAGAGAAAATACGACAAAAGGCTTGTGGGTTGAGATAAGCACAGGGAGAAATCACTCACCAATTGCTGTCATGGGCAAAACAGACTCGACTTGTGGAAATTAATTTAATTTATTACCTAACAAATCAGAGTAGGATAATGGTAAATATAACCAGATGTTACATCTTCCCCTACTTCCTGGCCTTAACCACTCCTGAATTCTCTACCTCCTCCCCTCCTTCTGACTCTTCCAAAGAGAGTAAATATACAAAGTGTGAGATTTTGGAAGGTATCTAGATATTGTTTGTAAAACTGACTTTTGAAGTCTGGATTTGAGGCTTAAAAACTTTAATACTCAAAGAATTGTAGGAGTCAAAATGCTGAAAAATTGGTGAGCTCATTAAGTGCTCTGTCCTTCAGGGAATTCACAGCTCCAAACTAGCTGGAGGTCAGTATTTGCAGAAATTGGTTGGAGTTGGTCCTGTCGACATTTGTACAGACAGCTTTTCATTAGCTCCACTCAGCCTCTCAGCCTGTCATGGGGAAGCTGGCCCTGATCCAAAAGCAAGGTGGCTGTGGTAGCATCATGCTGTGCCTAAGCAAATATTTTCTGCTTCTCAGTAGGGTGCTTTGGCTGAGGCAGAGCACTGCCAGGGCAGTCCTGTGATTGCTGGGTCCGGCTCGCTTGTGATCTGCCTGCCCACAGCAAGTCCTGAAAAATTGTGCAAACTCCCCTGAGGCACCTGAGGACAGGAATCTGCAAGCTGAATGAGGAGCTTCCTGAGACACCAATTCTTGATATTTTTGGACTGATCATTTCCTTTGTCCTCCTTCTCTGTAACAACTGGCCTCCTGTTTGCACCCACGCTCACACTTGCCCCATCCCACCACTGTCTCTTGAGGTTTTGGTAGTCCCCGTGCAACAATGGCGAGCAGCTAAGAACTTGGGGATAACATTGTATTTCTTGTCAGCCTGGGTCATTGAAGCAACTTGCTTAACTGCTTTCTTCAATTTGTGCTAGAATAATCAGGGCAATAGAGACTGACCATGTTTTGGTTTTAAAATGTCACCTTGCACCTTCATTTTTGATTTTCTTTGTTGTCATTTCAAGGAAAAATGAATTAGATGCAGTGAAGAAAATGGAGGATAAACAGATAATACACACAGAAATAGGAAAATATCATCATCTGACTATTCCATCTTACACTCTCTCTATATGTTCTATTTATAATGAAGTTAAAGGTATTTTAAGGTTTTTGTTTGCTTTTCATTACTTGATGGGTTGTAAAAATAAATACACTGTGGAACTGGTTAAAAATGACACCCTTAACCTCAGATTGCTAAACTAGGCCAATGCATTCTTCCAAAGTTCAAAATGCTAGCATAGCCTGTAAGAGACTCCACATGAAGATTGGCTTTTACTGGTATGCATCAACTATGCTAGTTTACAGGAAGTCATGGATGAAAGGTCTCCTAATGATGAAATGTATTATGTTGAACATACTGAAAAAAAATCCAACCTTTTTAAGAAAAATGCAAAAAATTTGATTTTAAAGGCCTGGTACAGTTCCTACTAAAACCAGCTGGATATATTTGCAATGACTTCAGTGAGAGGTAGAATGGCTCTTTCTAATTATATCTAACTTCAGAATGATTGGACTGGGAAAAGAAGAAATTTTTTCTCCTGGTGTTCTGAAAATTTATACTGCACCAAGATATCAGAATTGATTAATCCCAGTATCAAATTCTAATGATAGAGTCTTTTATCAAAGCTGCAAAAGTATTTGATATATGGGGTAATAAAAAGAAAAACAAAGTAAAAATACCAACAGAGGACTCCAATTCTCATCACTTTCCTTGGTGTGGTGCTGGCAGGAATTTGGAGCAGATTTATATACTGACGATGAAATAGGGAATGAGTTGGAGTGTCTAAGTCCTAAAGGAAAACTGCAAACTAGCTAGTGCATGGGCTAAGAGATCTTTTAATCACAGGAATTTTAAGATACCTAGGTTGGTGATGAAATGTCACATCTCCTAATAGTTGCTATATATATATATATCTGTTTTGCACAGATCAAAGGGGAAGCTGCTTCTGCTGCTCTTTGCCTGCTGTTCTCATGAATAAACATATTCATTTAACCATTTCACTGCATTTTGATAGAAAACAGTTTCCACAAAGAAATGAATGAACGCGGATCTGAGAAAATAAAATACTTAGCAAGAAATATCACATAATGACTAAGAGTACTTTCTGCTAGCGGGTCATCTGAGGCAGCTGGGACAGATCTTGTTCAAAGGAGAAGTTCGTGCTCTGAGGTGAGCACTGCCAGTGGATTAGGTGCAAGACTGATTCGTGCACCTGCACAAATCTTATGGTGAAGACAATAGGAACTAATCAAAAAAGTTACAGCACTGTGGAAAATGGGAGCCTTTCCACTCCCTTCAGTGTACTGACACATTCCTCTGTAATCTTGCTTTGTTGACATTGATAGAAATAAATAAAAACAGCTGTCTTTAGCAACCTGACAAATAATATTTGCCAATTATAAAAGTCTTTACATGTATGAGATAATTAGAGCTTTGATTATGTAAATATATATATATATAGCATTTATTTTTAACCAGATGTTTAACAAACATTAATTGGAAATGCAATCTCTATAATTTGTCTTTCATAAACACAAAGAGAATATTAAATATGGGAAATTTCCATTCCACTTTGACTGAGATGTTGTAATCAGACTGTGGTGGGGTCGTGAGTACAAAAATGCATTTTGCTTTTGTTGAAATGCAAAATTAATTCAAGTATGTGGCTTGGGGACCTCCTGTTTGGAGCATATTTGTTGCTACCACCACTTTCACAGTTCACATATCTTGAGCTTGTTGCCCAGAGAGGTTGTGGATACCCCATCCCTGGAAGCCTTCAAGGCCAGGCTGGATGGGGCCCTTAACAACCTGGTCTAGTGAAACGTGTCTCTGCCTGTGGCAGGGAGTTGGAACTAGATGATCTTTATGGTCCCTTCCAACCTAAACCATTCTATGATTCTGTGATTCTAAACAAATGGATATTTCCCCAAAAATTGTTTTCACTGCTTTGCTCCTGACCAAAGCAAACATATTTTTTTAATGCTGATGCTGTACATTTGGAACTCTGTGTTGCTGGAGGAAGGTGGGCAGCTGGATATCTGCACAGGGGTTTTAATAAAGGAGCAGAGAGATGTATAATTACATAAAAATCTAGCATGCTAGTCAAAGTGTGTGCAACCTGAATCAATCTCATGGAATGAAACAGGATGGCACTGAAAGGAAAACCACAAAATCACAAAATATCTTGAGTTAAAAGAGACCTATAAGAATCATTGAATTCCACTCCTGGCTTCTCACAGAACTACCTAAAACTAAACCATATGGCCAAGATTGTTGTCCAGATGGTCCTTGAACTCTGACAGGTGTTTTAGGTAAAATCTTTTCTGGATGCTGTCAGGATCCAGCAGGGGCCAGGGCTCCAGGGTGCCATGAGCTGTAGGAGTCCTCAGTGTGGAGGGGTAGGTGGGGTCTGGAAGCCAGGACCCATCCCAGCCACCCAGACCTGGAGCCTGGGGGCAGCCCCAGCACTGTCACTGGCACCTCCCTGAGGATGGGCATGGGGAAGGGCCAAGATTGGGCTAAGCCTGGTGCCCATCGATGGGCCTGTGCCCAGGCAGGGCTGTGAAAGAGGGATATGAGTCCTGCTGCAGCCCAGGGGTTGATGTGGGGTCCATGGCCTTGGGCAGGGCAGGAGGAGCCCTGAGGGACTGGGCAGGAACTGTCAGGCCAACAGTGCTTTCAGGATCCTGACAGGTCATGCTTAAATGTATGAAGGTGATTTTTCATATGTGTGGAGCTCACCCACTCTGCTTAAGAGCGTCTGTGAGGGTAGTAGACTGAGAAACACATAGGCATGACTTACAACTCTTTGCTACCTTGTGAAGAAAGAGGTCCCTTTGAAGGAATTCTTTTCCCATTATTTTTGTTCCTCAGGGCTAGCTTTATATTGGACTTATCCGAAGAGCAGTCTGGAGTACCTTCTTAAAAGCAATTTCTGGGTTTTGAAGCAAGAAAGGATTAATTATAAATCATCAAGATATTTTCAGGTGCAATCCACTGTTGCCTTTTGTTTATCTAGGTGCTTCAGGAGACTAACGTGTTATGAGTAGAGTCATCTCCTTTCTCTCTTCCCCTTTCACATTCACTTATTTGTCATGCATTCGTATGCTTCATATGGAGCAGATCTTATCTAACCCTCATTTGTTTGCTTTTAATCTGCCACACTTACTCTTTTGATATAAAGCTATGACTTTGGAGGTCCAAATTTACAACTGAAAGATTTTAATATTTCTGTCATTATCACTCTTTCTCTCTCTTGCATTATAAAACATGAATGTATTCCCCCCAAAGATTTGGATTTCCTAGAAGTATTTTTGCTGCCATTCTGTGTTTGTGAGGTATCTGTGAGGTACAGAAAATGTTACATTGGTCGCTTTGGTCTGAAGACTGTGCATGTTATGTAACACACCAGGGTTTGCTATAAGTAGCCAGAAATTTGTCACTTTGCTTCTGTGTCCAATAATATTCTTTTGACAATGTATTGAGCTGGAAATTCAAACTTGTAAGCAAATGCTGAGACTTATACTTTCATTAGAACCCAAGCACCTCCCGAGTTGTGCTGAGAAAACGTTGTCTAGTTTATTCAATTTCATCAGGCATCAATTGAAAAAAATATTTTTCATTTCTGTGGAGATGATTTGTAGTTCTCTTTGGTTTTTTTTCACTGAAACATAGGTGTAGTGGAAGCTAGTGTTTTGTTATTTTTGTCTACAGATCAGATAGCAAATCAGAGTTTAATTATATTACAAATTTTTCTTTTTTTCATGAAAACTTACTCCACAGCTAATTTTGCTGGCTGTGGCTCCGACTTACCCTACTCTACAAGCACAGCTGGAGTTGCAATGAGTGTTCCTTTTTCTCTCTTTAAGGTCAGAGTCACGTTCCGCATGTGTTGATGGTCAGCCAGCCACAGAGCAGTGTTGACTTTATTGGCACACCAACTTTTAATTTAATTGAATTGAGGTTTGGAGCATTTAAGATAAAAATCTGTTAGACCAATAGAGAACTTATGCTTCCCTTAATGTACTTATATAATGGCATTTAGGTGTCTTTAAATGTGTAGAAATACCTTCACTTCTATGAAGTAAGTTTTTTCTGATATCAGGTAGGCTTAACTGACCAGCATAGGCATCTGAGTCCAAGCTTGTTTTCCCTTTACAACAAAATAAAATGTAGGTGCTTCTACATGTGGGGCATGATTCATGTGATCCTGATCTAGACGTCACTCGTAGATCACATGACTTTTATTCTAGGAGCACTGGTTTCTGTTGTTGCCTGTAGAAAGAGCTGTAAACTGAGTGAAGCAATGAATTCCACATGATCTCCACTCACACTGCATCAATTATCCTAGAAATAACTTTGCTGTCCACTAGGACTACCAAGTCCTTTTCTGGAAAACTTTTGCCACTGGATTTGTAGAAGAGTCTAACCTCTTTCCATGAGCTCTAAGTGTATTCAAAGAGTTTCATATGTACACCCTTAAATTTTAATTCTTGGTGGTAAACCATGACATTCTTTTCAATTTTTTTTGTGTACGTCATTATTTTTAGACCATTCACTGCTTTTTGACAGACTCTCCGATTGATCCACCTCTTTGTTATACTAAACAGGAACAGATTTGCCCATCTGTGGCCTGAACACTGATGGTCACAACATAAGGATTCCTTCCTGTGTTTTGCAACCTCTATTCATGTTTACATAGTCCTGTATGGTGTTTTCTTTCTTAACGACAGCATGACATATTGGCTTACTACACTCTCATCCACTCTGTAGACAGACTCATGGCCATCTTCTTTGGAACAGTTAGCCTGCCTGTACTTTTTCCATTTGATTATTTCTGCCTAAGCACATTAATTTCACCTGTTTTGGATAATTTTTTTAGCCCATTTTTCCAATTTAAGAGATTTTTCTTTGGAATTCCAGTATTGTCTATCATACTTGCAACACTTCTAGAGATGTCATGGAAACATGACAAGCAGAGTCATTACATTTCTTTCTGGAAGTTTACTGTTGCCTTGTCCAGTGGTCACAAAATCCCCTAAATCCCTAAATAATTTGAAATACCTTACTGTAAATGTTCCAGAGACACTGCCATGTATCCTAGATGTCATTCAGAGAAGTGAATCCAGTTGTTTTAAAATTTAGGCTAGCAGCTGGACCACCTTTTTAAAAGTCAGCGTATACTCTTTGTACCTTGAAGTGATAATGGTGTCCAGGTTGATTTGTCGTAAGCTGATTTTCTCCCAGTCTTTCCATCCTCTAGATAACTATGGGCCTGTTAAGGAAGCAGCTTTGTTTATTCTTATTGAATCTGTTCATTGTGTGAAGTCAAGCATGCATGTGTAACTGTTTGTGAAAGTGTGGTCTATCACTCTAAGTTTCTTAACCTACTCCCAATAAATAAAATTAAAAAAAAAAAGAATAATCACAATTTGGGAAGGATTATGCACTGATCAAAGTAAAAACAGCAGCTCCATTAAAATTTGTAGATTGCAGAGTCTGCAGAAAATATGGTCTGGCCTAATAAGAAAAAAAAAATTTAACCCCACAATCACTTCTCAAAGATACCATTTCATGTTTCCCTTAATATTTTCCAGGAGATGTGTGTACCTTCTCTCTGTCAGTATTCCAAAACAGAAATCTTTGTATGGAGAAATATCCTCCCTCAGTATAACAAATGAGGGTTTTCCTCGTGCTTTTTCTTAAAGAAAAAGTTTGCATTTGGTTCATAAGCTACTTAGGCTGCACCGTCATTTCACAGCAACATGATACTGTAAAATATGACATGTAATTGCTCATTTCAAAATGTTTTTATACCACTGTAGATCAGGAGAATGTCTTCTGAAAATGGTGGAATTGTTCTCATTTTACTCAGTGAGAATATAATTAAAGAGACAGGAAGGCAATGAAATGTAGCAGTAATGAAATACAACTGATGACAGAAATGTTTCAATCTTTCCCTACTTACAATAAAGATGGATGAGATAGTCCTCATTGCCTGTAGGTTTATGATACACATGTGAAGCAGTCCAGCTCTGAGGAGGTGCCCAGAAGCGTGAGTTACTACAGAAAGCTTCAGGCAAACCTGATGTCCTGTATCATCATCTATACTTTAAGATACAAAAAAAAAAATCTAAGAGCCAAGAGAAAGGAAAGAGACAGAGCTTATGCTGGATCACAGTTACAGACTGAAGTCTGCTAGAAATAGTCTGAATCATGTCAGGAAATTCTTTGGAAAGGAAGGGGCTTTGTGAAAACTTGGAGGAGTGATAGAGTCTTAGGTCTTCTCTGCTGCTGGGCTTTACAAGCTTCTTTTCTGCTGCCTTGTCCCCTGATTTGGCAACTTGAAGAGACTGGCAAGCTATTTTCTAAAACAACCCATCAATCATCAAGAAAGAGCAGGACATCAGAATCACTAATGTAACATGAAAGGAGGGATAGGAAATATCAACAATTCCTGTTAAGCAGAGCAAATGATAGGAATATTCAGAGGATAAATCTGAAATAGCACTGAACCTTTTGACAGTTTTAGGAAGCTAATCAGTTGTGTAGGGAGAATATATTTGCAAAAGTTTCTAAAAATGCTCTAGAACCCCTCAGCTTTGTTGAAGCTCACTTGGGCAGACCAGTTTTTATTTAGGCATTTTACAGGATTGTCTGTCTTCTATTGCTTCACACACATAAGTGTTGAAGTGTGTTACAGGGTGGTCAATAGCATTGCTCCTGCTGTGCTGAAAGGCCAAATAAACACTCAGGGTTGATAATTTTCCTGGGGTTGCCCAAAGGCAGAGCAGAGGACTCCAGAGTGCCTGTTCAGTACATTATTTGCTCAGTGAGTGTTTCCTGAGAAAAATCCACCCAGGGAAGTTTGGCACAATATATTAATGTGAACAGAGATCACACCAAAGAGTTTAACACCTCAAATTGACAAAGGCGAAGCAGGAGCACAGAGGGATGCATTAATTTTCTTCTAGTCTCACAGCAGGTTAGCAGGAGAAACACGACTCCAAGCCAGGTGCCTTGCCTTGCTGACAGGCAGCCTGTTTCCAGGCCAGGCTGGCTCAGCCAGGGTCTGTGGTCACACTCTCTCCTCCTGAGATGACACCCTATTTTCACCTGGAGGTGGAAGAGAGAAGTGACGAGTTACATTTATTTTGCACAAGAGTGAAGTTATGGAAACACAAAACTCTCTGGCAAAGGAGAACAAAATAAGAATAGAATTTAGAAACATTGTACCACGTATTTCACATTTGGCAACTTGTACTTCAGAGTTAAAACAATTTTGCATGTGCCCTTTCGAAAGCATGAGGCTGCATGCATGAAGAAAGCACCTATTTCCCTTATGTTTTGAGCAGGGAGCCATATGTTTCAAAAGCAGAAAAAGAACAGTTAGCCTTGGAGCATTAAATCTGCCCATCTAGGAAGCTGACTAGCTTTCGCACAGAGATGAATGTCCCAGAATGAAGCTGAGGAAAAAAGGCTTAGTAACGTAAATATTAGTAGGTGTGCGGGAACATAAATCAGAAAATTTAACAGTTTTAATCACTTGCATTTACTTTCACTTGCAAAGTTCCTTGGCTGACTTCAGAAGCTACATCTGTTGGGTTGCTAGCAGAGAAGGCAGAGGGGCATGGGGACAGGATAGGCTCAGTTCCCATGCTGACAGTAGAATCTGCACTGACAGCTTATTATCTGATGTAAAGAAACCCCACTTCTAATAGAAACAGGAACTTCCTAATATCTCCCCCAAACATGGAAAGTACCATGCAGGGTTATCTGTCAGCTCAGCAGGAGCTTCCAGGCCTCAGGGCACTTAAATCACATCATCATTACAGTCACCTCTGGATTCCGTGATTGAGGTTTTCTTATTTTACTGGGTAGGGTTATGGATGGAAGGAGAATTAGATGATAAAGTGAATCATGTGACAGTGAACAAATGCCTACACAATTAAAGAAATGGTGACTGGAGGAACCCTTTTTATTTCAAGAGATTGTGTGGAATAGAAAAAACACAGGCATATGTCATTAAGGTGCCTCATGCTGTGCTCAGTTGAACAAGATTTGTGTGTTTTGTCTGTTTTGACTATGACATTCTTGGGGTAAAGACTGTGGATTTTTTAGATTACCTAGGACAGTATTACCCTGGTCTTTGTTCAGTCCTGGAATGAAAACATTAATGATGAATATTTTTCATGGGAGAGGCTATGGCAGGCTGTATTTACAAAGAGGTACAGTTTGTCTGATTTCATTTGGCTTTCAATGTCCATTTCAGTCTGGTACTTTTGTGCTCAACTGCCATCATGGAGCAAGAGTTAACAATCCATGACCTAACTGATATCAAGCCCTGGACAGCACTCAAAACATCTAGCCACTTAAAAGACAAATGCAAAATCTATAAACCAGAGTGATGAACCATCTGCTGCTCCTTCCCTACTGTTCCTTACATTATTTTGCAAATATAAATTGCATGAATCTCTATCACCAAGAAATCTGCAGATTCTAACAGAATGTCAGCCTTCTACTCTGCTGCATGTATGAGAAAGGAAATAGGAAATAGGAGCACTAGTATGCTTTTCCCATGCCATTTGTTATTTTAGTTGTTTCTCACATCTGTTTTTATTTGATTCCTCTATAGAATGGCCACAGTTGACTTTTAGTAGATGTTTTGATGAAAAAGAACAAAAAGTGCTTCACGTTTCACTAACCTGCTTTCAGATAGTTGTAATTTCTCTTTAATTTTGTGCTTTTTATCATTTACAGCTAAGTAACAGAGAAGGAGCAACTCTGGAATTTGCTTTTAATGCCAGGCACATTCCAGAAGCATTATTTAGACAGGTCTCAGAGTAGATGTTATTGTGGTCGCTTTCCTATTTAATTGGGTATAAATAGA
The DNA here is from genome assembly GCA_035583185.1 of Anabacerthia variegaticeps. NCBI lineage: Eukaryota > Metazoa > Chordata > Aves > Passeriformes > Furnariidae > Anabacerthia > Anabacerthia variegaticeps. The sequence continues at coordinate 42,076,591 of JAWWEW010000001.1, read as the reverse complement.
ATCCAGCATTTGATTTGGGAATACTTTTGTGCCAGTATAGGCTATTTTCTGACTCAATTTGGTGAGTAGACTGTGTCAGTCTCATTGCTTGAATAGGTGATTGTAAGAGGCTTCTGTGTAAAAGGCTACAGTTTGTGTTTATCGTTTTAGCTGAAAAGGAAAGATGGGAAAAGTAGAATGAGGGTTCACATCTATCAACTATTTTCTCCTCTTTTCTGAACTCTCTTTTTATTTTGCAGGTGATGGAAATTAAAGGACAAATGATTCATGTGCCAGAATCAAATTCAATTTTGTTTCTGGGTTCCCCCTGTGTGGACAAGCTGGATGAACTGATGGGCCGAGGCCTCCATCTTTCAGACATACCTATCCATGATGCTACTCGTGATGTCATTTTGGTTGGGGAGCAAGCAAAGGCACAGGATGGCTTGAAAAAACGAATGGATAAGCTGAAGGCAACACTAGAATGTACACACCAAGCCCTGGAAGAGGAGAAAAAGAAGACAGTAGATCTCCTTATTTCTATTTTCCCTGAAGAAGTTGCTCAGCAGTTGTGGCAGGGGCAGCAGGTTCAGGCCAGGAAGTTTGATGATGTCACCATGCTCTTCTCGGACATTGTTGGCTTCACTGCCATCTGCGCGCAGTGCACGCCCATGCAGGTCATCAGCATGCTGAACGAACTCTACACGCGCTTTGACCATCAGTGCGGATTCCTTGACATCTACAAGGTAATAGCTCGAGCAGCAAGTTAGCAAAATCTAACTGAAACTAAGGGAAAAAATCCCAGTAGCTTTCTTCCTAAATTTCCTATAAAAATATGAAGGCAATAGTCCTGTTTCATGTGAAAAAAACTCATATCTGAAATACGTCCACTGAAAATCAAATACTTTAATGGGAAACTGTCGTCATGGTGCTCCCATGGAATATAGGCCTCATATTCCCATTTTCCTGTATTATAGCCTGGTTTCCTATAGGTCACACACCAGCCACAGCATCCTAAAGATGAAGAAGTGCACAATGATGAAACTTGACTAGTTTAGGGTTTAGGCACTTATTTTTCTCCTGAAAGAACTAAAATTTTCCATAAAGAGCAAAACACTCTCTTAAAAATTTTTTATAAGAAACAGACCTCATCATCTTCACTTCTCTTAAATGTGATCTGGTGTCCAGTATGTATTTGAGAGAAAAAAGAGAGGAGGTAGAATTTAATAAATGCACTGAAGATATGTGAAATCTACACACAATGTGTTTTGTGTACAGAATGCCTTCAATTTTGAGATAGGAGAAATAAGACACATTTCTTTTTATATCTTAATTCCCAAAAGAAAAAAAAAGTGTGTTTGTAAAATTGTATATTGACTTTATTATCTGTCTGGGGTTTGCAAACTAACAGTTTTAAAACTGTTTCATATAGTATTTGCTGATAGGCTGTAGAGAAAAGGTCTAACAAGAGTGCAGTCACATTAATTTTTAGCCTCTAATGCATTTTAGAAGGAATTGAAAAATAATTATTACCCACCTAAATAATAATCATGGCTGAAAAGTTACAATATATACGATAGATAGAACTGAAAGTGGTATAGATAAAGGTTGGTAGGGCCATATACCAAAGTAAATGCTCACGTTATAAGTCAGTTTTGTGCTTCTGAGCTAGGGGGGTTTATTACTAATACTCAGAAGCCAAAGGCTGTGCTGGGAGAGGACTGCAGTGGAAGGTACCAGCCCTCATACAAAATGTGTTACAGTGATACAGTCAAAACAGATGGGAAGTTTGACCTCAGTTTGTGTGAGTCTGATGTTGCTACACTGGATTATGGACCCAGCTCCGAGATTTGGACTCAAGGAACTTCTGACCCACAGTCAGGAGTGGTACCCAGTGACTCTGTTTCACATGCTGTGTGTTCACATGCTTCACATAGTCACTGTGTTCCCAGGTGATTAATTTTAGCTGTTTTGAAGCACTTAGGACACTGTTTGTTGAAAACTGTGGTTACGAGGGAATAGGATATAAAGTATGCAGAACTCTCTGATTGGACTGCAAGGAAGGTTGTTTGAGTCCTGTGAGGATACTAAGAAGGAATATTTATGCAAGGTCAGGAATATTTTATCATTCAGATCATGGTTTCTGCCTTTCACCTAGCTTTGTGCTGTTTTAGATAGAAAGACATTACTGTATGAAAATACTTCCCGACCAGTGAAATAAGATCATTGCTGAGATAGGCAAGATAAGATTTATGCATTCAAAAAAAGGAATAAGCACTCCTATGTTGAGACTACCATATAATTCTATGAGCAAAGGTATGAATAAAACCCGTTTTTCTATGGAAGAAGGGCTTACACCTCTAACACCCTTTCTCCACACTTACTGCCTTAATATAGCCTATTCCTTCTCAGATTCTTTCATCCTGGATTTTCCTTATCTCCCTACTCCTCCATGTCCCCTGAGCCTCTCTACACATCCTCTGCTTCCCATCACAGCCCACACACAGAGGCAAGACAGTGTGCACTGTGGCTGTTTCGGAGCTGTCCGTACCTTTTAATCTCCTCCCCAAATCCTTTTCAATTTGTTGGTTTTCTTTTTTAACCAGAAGTCTAAAAAATTTATTGTGGGGTTAAGTGAAAGTGACTCAATTGACCATTACAGAAAGACAAAACTCAGGCAATGAACCCTTCTTTTCTGTAGAGAATCAGGCTTAAAATGACAATTCTTTTGAAAACAACACTTGCATTTTAAATGAAAATATGTCTTTTCCATTTGTTTCAGATGAAATTCTGAAAGTTAAGTTTATTACTAGGAATGATCACCACTGCAACAACTATGTTTTTATAAATTATTGTCAGACAGTGAATTTAAGATACGTCATCACCAATATTTGTACCTACAGCCTGTCTCAAAGATATACTCGTGTAACTAGGCTACAGAAATCAATCATGTGACCTAAATATACATCAAAATATATCAGTTTTCAAATTTGCTTGTTTTCAAGTAGCATGGCAAGAATAATTTGCGAAGATTATTTGTTGAGTGGTTCTGCATACCAAGTTCATAATTTTGTAAACAGAAAATTAAGCAAAATTCATTAAATAAGAGCTTTGCTGTCACAGAATTCTGAATTCAGAAACTCAATGCTTCTAATCTTGGCTTCAGACAACGAATATAATATTTTCAGTTTTCTCATGCTATTCATGCAGGTATGTTTATAGAGAAATATGACACAGAAAGAAGAACAAAGATCCTCATATTAAACAAGTCAGACATAGAGAGCAAGCATAATGAGCTGTTGGATACAACCTAAGAAATGCTTGGAGAGGGCAGAAGGGTGACGAATTAGACTTTGAAATTTCTAGAAAATGAAAGTAAGTAGCTATAACTGATGAGGTGGGGAAAGGTTATCCAATAGATGGATGCACAGGTAAGAATGACACATACAGATGGTGCGCTCAGAAAATGAGTTTCACAGCTGCATTTTGAAAGGATACAAACGAGGACAGATTACATTTGTCCAGGCTGAGGGAGAACATTGCAGTAATTGAGATGCACGGTGTTAGGAGCCTGGGTGACAATTTTAGCAATCTAGAAGAATCTGTGTTTTAGAGAGCAAAACTTCAGAAAGAATCTGCTGACATACAGCCTTGATGAAAAGATCAAGAGGGACATTCTTGTGGCAGTCACAAAAGGGAGAGGAGGTGAGAGAACTGAGACCCAGTAATGCATTTGGAAACTGGTGCTGCTGACAATCAGAGCTAATTATATTTGGCTTAGAGTTCAGGAACGGGAGAAAAAGATGCTGTCAAGCAGGGAATGCAAGTCAAAGCAATGTAGATGCAGATGCTTGGCAAGCTAGTGTCTGTGGACATGCAATTAGACACATGGACTCCAGGAGTAGAAGTAATTAGAGAGAGATCGCAGTAAATTTTGAAAGCTGTTGCTTTGGGTGAAATATGTATTGGTTGGCCTGACTGTTTTGACCTGTTTTTCTCTGTATCTGAGATCCTGTCGTTTATGAGCCAAGTTCTGGGAAACGATGCTTCAGTTAAGCCATCTCTTTGTCAAATAAGCTATTTAGATATGCTGCAGCCCTGCCGGCTGGCACTTTAAACTTAACCCTGCAAACTGGAATCTTCCCTGCTTAAGATTCCCACAGCTTCTGTTTTTCCTCCACATAATATATCTTTGACATTGGTTCATTGAAACTATTTTATTCTAGTTGAGTCCTTCTGCCTGTACAGGCTTGCTTTCTCAGCTCTTTCCCCTTCAGTTTCCTTTCTGAAACTGCATTTCCCTCCTGCACCCTTTAATTACTGCACGGAGTAAAGGCAGCATGTATTGTGGGTGGTTTTTTGACTGTGTGTGCACTGGTTGTGTGGCTATATATGCTGGCTGGGTAATGTCAAGGCAAATATAGCAGAACCAGGCCTGGCACTGTAGGTGTTAGTTTCTTTGTCCTTTTTCTGAATAGGGCAGCATTTGTCCTTGAAGACATTTGCAGATTTTCCCAGATGATAAACTTCACTTTCTGTGAAGTGCTGAGTTCCACTTTACATGGTCAAGCAGAGTCCTAAGTGCTTTTGACAGTGAACTATTGCCAGCTGTCAGAATTTCTTTGCTATATGTCTTTGTTGTCAAAGCTTTAATTGAAAGTTTACTGAGTATTTATTGAATGAGACAATATAATTACATAGGTTGATTTTATAGTTAGACTCCACAACTTCTCAATGTGAATTTCTGCTTTCTTTTTGGTTTCGTTTGGCTAAACTCATGCTCTCTTGGAGTGGTACCACGCACGTCTCCAAGACTTCTACTGGCTTCCTTGAGTTTTTATTGCTGGCAACATGATACAGTTAGTATGTTAGATCTTCATTTTCTGATTTTATATGCATAACTCTGGCTATAGCCTCATTTTTTCTCGTTGTAAAGACACGAGACTAAAAAGGGATGGGAAGTCTGGACTTCTCTGCAATCGCTGAAGACTGATACGAACCAGTTTTGAAAAATGTTGTTTATATTTAGGTTGTGATATAATGCTTTTAGGAACTAATTTTAAACTCACGTTTTCTAAAATTATGACTTTACATTTTTGTACTGGGAGTTTAAGTTGCAGAAATCTGTATTCGTTTTATAGAAAAATACCAGTTCATTCTCAGTGTCATCACTATCCCTTCTTGAGAACTGATGTATGTACATATTCGTATATATATTCTCAAGCTTACTGTCAGTGCTACAATGACTCAAAAATACTGCAATGACCAGGGTCATGAGCTTCAGACAATTCAGAAGTGTTCCAGGCTTTATGTTTCATAGTCTCCCAGTTTTCATGTAAAATCTATGGCCACTATTTTTATCTTCTTTCTATCACTTCTGCAATTTTAACCTTTTAAGTTCAGTGCAACTACATGGCCATTTTGAGAAGGTTTCAAATTCTAAACTTCAACTTAGGCATCTGCAAAATGCAGGAAATGCAATTAAGATATGTAAAATGATAGTGATATTCTTACATGAGCAATATGATAGACATAAAATATTGTAATATACCTTTTTTTTAAATGGATAGGTGCAGTTTTGGGGATTACTGGTGTACTAGGTGTTGCTTTTTCCTGATAGTTTAGTCAGTGAGTTTTGAATGTGTAATAGACGAAAATGGGTAATAGAAAAAATTTCCATTGCCCAGAAGTTCCCTCCCTCTGTGGTGCCACCCAACCTGGTAGAGCTGCCTTCAGCACACTGCTCCATTTGGGTCCCACCACAGAGGGTTCCTGAACCTTCTTCCTTTTCTTGCTTTGAGCAGCCTGTGACACTGATTTTCTCCTTGAACTCTGTCTGTATGTGGACTTGCTAGCACACTGATGTGTCTCACTCCACTACAAAGTCAGGGCAAATCTGGGACAGCAACTTTTTGGGGAACTCAGAAAAAGAAACACAAAAGATGACATGGATTTTCCCTGCAGATCTGCTGTATCATCACCCAAGAACTCCAGAATATTTTAAGACTTCCCATTACTTTAAACATGTACTTTTCTCCAGCCTTGTGAAGAATTTGCACTTTTTGTCTTTAGGGAGATCTGCAAATGAAGCAAACAGACATGCAGGCTCCAGAGGAGTCATTCTTTGCTTTATAAACAGAGAGTCTTGCGCAGAGCACTAAAACATCTATGCATGTTCCCCTACAGTATATCACCCAAGAATCCTCTAAAGAGTCTAGGACTTCTGTTTTTGTATATAATTTCTTCAGGAATACCATGCTTGTATATATTTCCTTTTTTTTTTCTTTCTTTTTTTCTTTTTTTGTGTCTCTGTTTTCTGTCCTCTGAAAAGCTCACATGTGTTCATAAGTGTCCTGCTTCATTTCTCTCAAATTGCTTGGGGACTTTAGAGTCTACATCCAGCTTACAGGTCCTGGGAGTACTTTCCAAATACTCAGTTTGTGTGTTAGGACTGATTGGACACAAAGGCCAGCCATATGCTGACCTTTAACTAGAAAAGGATTGAGAAGGATGTCCTCCTTGTTCCATACTCAGGAGCAAGTCCACATACTGCAGCTAAACCGGAACCATAATTAAGAGCATGCCCTGTTGCAACATACAAGTCTCTCTGCTGCTATGTTTTGCAAAAACCCTTCATTAATACTTAAATCCTTTTTCTTGTGTCATGTTTTTCCACCTTCTAAATTTTAGTACTTCTTAGGGACTGAGAAAATTAATTTCACTTTCCATCAGCTTTTCCTTTCTCATTTTTAAACAGTCTGGTGTTGTACGAGATCTAGAGGATACATAGTACAACCATGGCAGCATATGGCTGGACCTTCATATACCAAGATGCAACGTTTTCATTCATGCAAATACCATTCATTATTGTACCCTAATTTTCTTAATTATTTAAATGGATATGAGGATACTTAGGTAAGTTAATAGAAACTAGATTACATATGAATTTCAGGACCGATGAATTAAAACTTGTGTAACCTTGAGGAAGATGTAGTTCACTAGTAGTTTAAATACTGGGGATACCTATAGCAGATTAAGACCACTGTTATTGTCTGGAGAACGACGGTCACATTAAACTGAAACGTGTATTCAGTCATACATGATTATTTTAATATTTTCTTAAACAGTTCTTTGACATTGCAATAAGGCAGAATGCCAGCCGGATGTTTCCTGTTCATCAGAGATATTTGGTCTGATTTTTGAAATTTCATACTTGCCTACAGAAGAGGGAAATCGTTTATGCACTATTATGTTTGTATTCCATGACTGTTGGGGGCAAACCTGATGCTGATGTCATGTAAACTGCAAGTCTTTCAGCATGTCACTCTTTTAACTTGTGAAAAAAAATCTTTCAAAATACTAGATAATAATTCTACACAGCACGTACTATTTCTTTTTTCTTCCATAAAGAAAATAGCATTCTGCATTACAGTGCAGATGAAAGAGTTCCTCCAAGTATTGCATACTGAAAGATCTGTGCTTGAGACTGCTAAGTAGGTGCAATAGAAAGCGTTCAAACACAGCTTTTCCTGCAAAATTCTCCTGAGCTTGCCAGTATGTAGCATCATTAAGCTCACTAAAAAGTAAGATGCCCTCAGGCCCAGAAAGAGCAATTCCTTCATAATTAGGCTCTTGGGAAAAGAGCTTGGTTTTATAGTAAGTTACAGATTTCTGAACTTCATAGGTGGACACATGGAATCCATACCTGGTCACATGGGAGAAGGTTTCCTGAAGTGTTTCCAAAAGCAGAATGTCATGTCATAAAAGGGTTGCAAAGTTACCTTGAAACTTGGGCACAGTATTTCATTGCTCAAGAGTTAATTTTGAAAAGTTAAGAGACAGAAGCTAAGAGAGAGAAACACCAAGCAGAAACTGAAGGAGGTTCTTGGGTCCATTTGAAGACAGTTGTGTTCTCAAATCCTAACTTGAAAACTTTAAGATACTTTCAAAACAAGAAAGCTTTTTATAATATCCCACAGATTTTGGAAATCTATAAATAATATTGTGTCCAACATGTAGAATTAATTTCAGTGAAATACCACAGACCTAAGTGCTTTAAGCTGACAGATACTATTAAGATTCACAGTCTTGCACAATTGGACTGTTTCAAAGGTTTTCTGACAAATCTGTGTGGTGGAAAGACATATAAAATACTTGAAAATGTAAACTGAACTAGGCCTTAATTTGTATTCGCACGACAGCAGGAAAACAAACAGATTTTATTTAATTTGAAAAAGGTCAGTATTTACTCATAGACAGAAATGTAGGTCTAGAGCTACTTCAGGATCAAGTATACTTAGCCAAGCACAGAGGAGGCTTTTCTGAACTGCACTTGCACCACCTCCAGAGAAAGAACACACACACTTCACCTCACAGGGAAATAACCTTATGTGGTTTCTCTCTGGCATGTTTATTCATTATTTCTTTCCTTAGAATATGTATTTTAGATTAAATTACTTGTTCAAGACTTTCTACCATAAGCTGCCCAAAATACTTCATGTCTGCACTCCCTTTGCTTAGTGATTAATAACATCCCCTGACCTGCGTGCCAAAATATGCATGGCAAAATATGCATGCCAAGATACAGGACTTTTTGAGCTTGACAAGATCTTGCTGCGATGCTGAGAAATGGTAATGTAGCACTGGCAGTCAACACAATCATGCAGTCTTCTTCCTGTTTTGGGGTACTTTAGGGGAGCAGAAACAAGCACACTGTGGTGCACTTTGAAAGGTGTGGAGCTCGCCTAGAGTCTTTTGAGAGTTTCACAAACTAAGGCTTCATAGTCTGTGGCCATCATGGCCCACATAAACCTGGTTTTCAGCCATTTCTCAGAAAAAGCATGCTGATGACAGCATGGGAGAGGACCTGCACATCAAATGACAGTCTGGGCATGGAAGCAGGCAATTAAGCAAAGATACAGACGTGCATCCTCCTGTAGTAAATGGGAAAAAAAGAGGTTTCCAGAATTCAGGATGGAATGCATCATGCTCTGGAAGCTCATTTTTCTCTTCAGTTACTACAGAAGGAATATAGATGAGTAGATTAAATTGAAGGCTTTATTTTTGTGTGACTGACACTGGGTAATGTGAGTTCCATTTTGAATGACAATGTTGTAAGGTTATTACTGATCTGCAAAAATGTATCTGGAGAGTGATTTAGGCAGAAGGAAATGTGGGAGATTTCAATGACATCTTGAGGTAGAATATGGATATCAAATAAATTGTTCCCTGTGATAAGGGCTTAGATTGCTGATTTAAAATAAAACAAATGTAGAGAATCTCCATTTTCTTGAGTCTTTGTTGCATACCAATTAAAAAGGTATCCTGTTTGCTTCTGAGCTAGAAGTCATGGACAGGAATAAAGAAGCCCAAATGATAAATCTGAAGCACCACTTTGCCATGTACCATGGCCTTTTCCTTATTTTCCTGCTGTACAACTTAGGGCAGAAAACAGATGAAAGAAAAGCCCTTTGAGAGATACCAATAACTTCAAAGGTTTCCTTTAGAGTTATACTTGCAAGAATTCCATCTTAAGGCTTAATTTTGCTGTATTCCTTTAGAGGTAAGACTTTTCAGCTTTCATAAAAGAATTACACAGTTTTGAGGTACTATGTAATTCAGTCTTGCAGTTGGAATGAAATATGGATAAACAGGATAATGAAAATTTTGTGAAGGCAGAGGTATTTACTGTAGTACCTGATAATTTCCAGTTCAAGGTCCATTCCTGTCCTGAATTTTGGCTGGGATGAGACTTAAGAAATCACCTCTCTATATATTTACGTGCTCCCATGGAAATGCAGGTGGAGTGTGCAGGAAGCTAAGATGTGCTCTGGGAAGTCTAGGCTGAGGAGCCCATACAGAATTTACTCTTACTTTCCTCTTTAAGAACCTATTTCCAGGTCTTCAAATCAAAATCAGTATGCCAGGAGTCATATTAATTAACATTTTGTTGTTAATGTAATCATAAGAATCACTTAAACTCCAGTAAATGCTGTTCTGAGCATGGCTTAATCTCGAAGAGTGGAAAGGAAACTGACCTGTGCAGCGAAGAGTTTTTCCACTGGTTCATCTGACCATCTAAGGACCAGCTTTCCTGAAGGATTATTTGATTTGCCAGAAGTTGCCGTGTCTTTCTTCTAAAACTGACTTGCCTCTGTGACCTTCTGTGTTCAACCTGCCCTTCTGCCACTTCATGTCATCTTGTTAATTCTTTTGTGTAGTTCTGAGACACAGGTGTTACTACACTATTTATAGCATGGAACTAGTAATTTAGACTATCCTCTCAATTTAGAAAGGTTTGATTTTATAGGGTAAGTGTGAATCATTCAAAGTATGAGATTCATTTTTTTCTTGAAGGAGGTGCTTAGCATGGATATTGTGTTGTCTCTCAATAGGGTGCCTTAGAATACTTTACTGATTAATTCAAAACTTGGCTTTCCATAACTTTTACAAATGGATATGATGATTGTTGTAAAAAAACCCTCTGTATTGCTCACTGCTACTGAAACAATCAGAAACATAGCTAATAGCTATATTGGAGAACAGGGCATACTATATAGTTAAAGCTTGGATTACAGTAGAAATTGTCACAACTAGTGCAATATAAGGGTCTATGTTTGACAGTATTGAATGTGTGTACTTGAAGAAGTACAAGAAGCCCCGTGAGCTACTTATGAAATCTCAGGTACATACAGCAAACATCTTTTTAGCATTTTTTAAATGAGATTTTACACCCTAAAATACAAGGGATTATGTTCTTTATCACTGTGTTTGCTGAAGCATCTATGAAAATCCTTACTGTCTGCAGATCTGTTTGGTTGCTTTAAAAAATTTGCAGAATTCTTTTTTATGTGAGTAAGACCTTGTTGTCAGTGAGTTTCACAGATTTCCCTCTTTCCTAATCCATAAGGGTGCTGATGTCATTTTTGTCTCTCGCCCTCCACCACTGTGAAGAGCCCACCTCAATCTCCTCAAGTCTGCTAAAACCTTCTCTGTTCTAGGCTGGACAAACTCAGCTCTCCCAACCTCCTCTCTCAGGTGCTGTAGCCCCCACTGTCTTGCTGGCCCCTACGGAGCTGGATCTGGTTTATCAATCTCTCTCTGGTACTGAGGAGCCCAAAACTGGGTGTGGCATCTAAGTCTAATGAGTGCTGAGTAGGGGGTGATAAGCACTTTCCCCAGACTCTGTTCTTACAGCTCAGGCTGTCACTGGCTGTCTTTGTTCCTAGGATTCATTGGTGGCCCAGGTGCCATTTACTACCCACCAGACCCCCAGGATCTTTCCCCAAGAGCTGCCCTTCGGGAAGTTGGCTGTATCAGTTCCAGCGAAAGTCTTTCCTGCAGACAGGACTTTGCACATATCCGTATTGAATTTCATGAGCTTCCAATTCAGGATGGCAGCTGTGCTCTAGAGCAAACTAACTGGTTCCCTCAGCTGGGTATCAACTGTAGGCTGATGAGGGTGCAAATAATGGTATTATCAGGGAAAGATGCAGGGATTTCATTGTAAAAGGCAGATATATATAAAAATTCTAGGTAGCTTCTTAACGTACTGTATTTTGAAGAGTGTTAACTACTCAGTACACATTGCGTGCACCTAGAACAATGTGTCTGTATTTGGATAGGAGAGGGGAAACATGCATAAGCAACAGGCAAAAGGAGAGGCATATTAAAGTGCTGAATAATGCTCTTCAGTGCAGGTGAACAAAAACAACCAAAAGCACACACCCAAACCACAAAAGTTATTTCTCTCAGAGTGAAAAGTTAAGTGAGGATGGCAAAGAGCATTAAACTACAATTAGATAAACCATTACCCCTTTCCCTGCTGCTTATTTCTGGTTTTTTTTTTTTTTACTCTCAAGCTCTTTAAGATGAAACTGATATAATTGCAACTGCTGTTTGTTATTATATCTTTATTATAAAACAAGGTTTTATACAGTATTTCCCAGCAGTAGGATAGTTTCAGGCTACTGGCAGATTACTCATAAGTGATAAGAAACAGTTTAGTAATGATCATCTCTTCAGCTAAATGTAGCATATACACTTATTACAGTGTGTCTGTAAACAGGGTGTGGAATGTAGAGAAATTGTTTAATATACCAAGTTTTCTTGCCAGCTTAAAATTACAATGATTATGAACACATAGTTACTTAAGCAGAAACAAATATTTCTGGTGATTAAAATAACAGCAACGGATGAGACCACAAACAAGATTTCATGCATGTGGAACCTCAATTGAATTGGAAGAAATGTCTTTTGCTTCATAAAAAGGAGGGTAAGAAATCAAGACATGGCTGAAGAATATTTATGTCTCTATCTAAAGTTTATGTGTATGATACATTTATATAGGAAACCTATGCATGTCAGTGGAATTAAAAAAAGGAAAATTGAGCAGCATAATGTATTTTTCCTCAAACATGTATCACTGAAAGATTTGCATTGCTCAAGAAAGAGCATCCTTGAGCAAACGATAGTTATGCAATCCTTACATATTTACTTTCAAAGTAACCTTGTATTCACTCGATCATCTTTGTATAATGTGAAGGTATCCAGGAGTGTTTAGACTTATTCTCAGGTGAAAGGGAGTCCAACTTTTGATTTTAAATTTTATTAATTTTGCAAACAAGCATTGAACAGTCCATAAGGGACAGTGGCATAGATTATTTTAGGGTGAATGGGTATTAAATATTATAATACTTATGAGCAAGGTAATAAATACCTATGAATGTTATGAATTAAGAATAAGTGACTGTTAGACGATTAATATAGAGGACCGCTTCTGTATGTCATACAGTTCTGCAAGACATACCAAGGACTAAGAGAAGCTGTGTATATAGAAATTGACTTCCTAAATGCAGAAGATATTTTTGTTTGCTTCCTTCTGTAAGTGTTGTGCATTATCACTCTTCAGTATACAACAGTCTCAGGATACCTATCAAGAGTGTTTTCTTGAATTGTAGAGTACACACAACTACTTCAATTAATTATTAATTTTATTATTGGATTATTAAGGGCCTGACTGAAAAAGATTTGGACATTTTCAGTGACTTGGCGCAGAGTTACAAAAGGCTTTTGTATAGCAGTGCAAGTAGCTGCAATATTTCCTGCATGCTTTGTTTGTTAATTAAGAATAAAAATTCTATTATGCATTTTTTATAGATTGGTCTAATTTTGAAATCCAAGTTCAACCTCACTTCTCTTCTATGGTTCTATATATTATTTCTCAGTCAATGGAAGCTCCAGTGAAGCTGGCCATGGGAAGCATAAACCAATGAAAAGGGGTGAAAAGTAGGTAATAGTAGGCCAAGCTATTAGTGAGTAGCTAGAACTATTAACAGCAGTAAGAAACTATCATTTAACTAGAAAAAAATATACTAAATCTTAATAATGGTAAACTGTCAATCATATGCAAAAATGGCTGTAAGGTTCAGAACAGAATATAATTCATTTTTTTCAAAGAAACAGGATAATATATTTCAATCTTACAGCGGAAGAAAAGTACCTTTTGCTGCATACGTACCTAGGAAGGATATAAAAATCCAATATACTACTACTAGTGCTCTATATTAGCTGGATTACAAAGTCAAAAACTCAGGAGTTAGCTTATGACATGGTAGAGATTTCCTCTGGAGTTTCAGAACTGTATATCATCATCTTGAAGAGCATCAAATATATCTTAGTGCAGCAATATTTAGTCGCTTTGAGTAGTACTTTCCTTTTCTTTTTAAATCCTATTGACATTTGCTTGAATATTTATGATGTAGGTTGGTCTCTGATATGCACAGTTTCAGGACCTACCCAGCAGATACTTTGGAGCAAGCTGTAAGCAGTGCTTTGTATTTCTAGTCCAATTGCTATTTCTCAGCTGAAACCAGAGAATCTCTTTCTTCTCCATGTGTGTCTGATTCACTGACAGACCCAGCCTGAAATTCTGATGTTCTTTTTGCAGTCTATTTTAATGACCTCATATACTCCTGTGAAGTTCAGCAAGGCCAAGTGCAAACATTCTGCATCTGAGTCAGGGCAATCCCCAGTATTAATACAGACTGTGGGATGAATGGGTTGAGACCATCTCTCCAGAGAAGGACTTGGGAATATTGGTAGATGAAAAACTAAACATGAGTCAGCAATATCCGCTTGCAACCCAGAAAGCCAACCATATTCTGGGATGCATTGAAAGAAATGTGGCCAGCAGGTTGAGAGAGATGATTCTCTTACTTCTGCTCTGCTTTTGTGACACCCCACCTGGAGTGCTGCATCCAGCTTTGGGGACCCCAACATAAGAGGGACATGGACCTTTTGGAGTGAGTCCAGAGGAAAGCCATGAAAATGACCAGAGGGCTGGAGCACCTCTCCTGTGAAGACAGGCTGAGAGAGTTGGGAGACAAGGCTCCAGGAAGATATTTTTGTGGCCTTTGATTTATAAAGGGGGCTTATAAGAAGGATGGAGAGAAGCATTTTACAAAGTCCTATAGTTACAGCATAAGGGCAATGGTTATGAACCAAAAGTGATTAGACATGGACTGGATTAGAGGAAGAAGTTCTTCACTATGAAGGTGGTGAGGCACTAGAATAGGTTGCCCACAGTAGTTGTGTACGCCCAATCCCTGGAAGTGTTCAAGGCCAGGTTGGATGGGGCTTTGTGCATCTTGGTCTAATGGAAGATGTCCCTGGAACTAGATAATCTTTATATGTATCAAACCATTCCATGATTCTATGACTCGATGCAAGTGGACGAAATCAAAATGCCATGAACAACCTGAATCACAAGAACTCCCTGAACTTCTTAAAAAGAAAGGGCTGGGGAGAAAAAACACAGTAAATTTGTCATATCTGTTTTTGAACAAGGGTGGAACAGAGGTTGAAGTTTGGTGGAGATACTCATAATGGAAATTTCAGTTTAAATGCTTAGTTGTGAAAAACCTTAGTGACCGAAAACAGGGTCACAGAACGGTAAATCATTAGACAACCCTGTCATTACTCATCTCATCTATCTTCAACTACCAGGTCAGTTTAAACAGTCCTAATCATTCCCCTGGTTCTCCAGTATTGCTGTCAGATGAACTTCATAGTGAGAAGCACTTTAAAGAGCAATGGCATTATTATAATTTTTATTTTTATGTTAAGGTTAACATGAGGCAGCTTTAGTCTCATTTTACTGGTAGCACAGTACATTCAGTGCGTGCAGTTTAGATGTTAAATTAGTTTACACAGCCATGGAAATTTCCAAATGGGAAGATGCTAACAAAATAAGCAGTTTTGCCTGGACATTACAGGAACAGTATATGGTGCCAGATCTCTACTCTTTTACAGTTGTGTAATGCAGCTCTAGTGGCAAAGTCATTCTGAAATTAAATCATTCAACAAAGAGCAGAATTTGTATTTCATTTTTGTATTTGATATTATAGAATCAGCTCTTTCTGTAGTAACACCTTTGTGTCTCTTCCTATTGGTTGTGTTCATCCATGATTTTTAAGAATGACAATGGATTTCTGCTAATTGTTCCTTCTGATTTAGAGAATTTTTTACCATCGATTTCTTAGCCGTCCAGAATGTCATTTCAGCTTCTGATACTTCTCACTGTGCTTGTGTATTTTCTTCCCCAGTTTCTACATTTTTCATCAGCCATTGCAGTATACTTACCCATCCATTTGTCTTTGGAAAGACAACCTCTGAAACTGCAAGGCATTGGCAGTGTCTGCTTCTTGTGGACAGACATCCTGAAATACAGCTTGGGTAAAACAGGCAGGCACATTGATTGCTTCTACATTTTTTTTTCTACAAGTACTATTAGGAGCTTCCAAAGGTAATGAAGGAGCTTTAACAGCTCACGAGAAACCCGCAGCTTCTTATATATATCCTACTACACAATCAGCTGGAAAGGCTAAGGTGGCAAACTTGGCAATGGGTTTACAGCAGCTTCTGTTAAGTTTGATGGTGGGAAATATTTGCTCATACTGCTGTTCTAGATTCATAGTCTAGGTGCATCCACATGTAATACTAACTTTTTCAGATACTGTTTCTGTTGAGATACTAATTCTAATTTATCAGGACTGGAAATTAATCTGAGAAGGTCCAGGTCTACTATTAGTGGATTCTCTGCAGAGTAAAGAATCACCTGTATTTATTCTCTGAATAACACCTTTTTCAGTGCTTGACTTCTCACCGTAGTCTTTCCTGAAGCATTTTCTGACCTTCCTGTAGTGTTATGTGCAGGGTGAAAGCCAGATTAGCTATGTAGCAAAATCCAAACTAAACCTTGAGGTCTGGTTGGGCATGTGTTAACAGACTGTGTTCGAGAATGTGTCAGATGTGTGGGTAAGAAAGACTGCACAACACAATGCTGTCAATAAAGCTTGAGGCCCTCAGTGTTTCTTAGGCTGCCTTTTTTCAGAACCAGAGGGCTTCTGCAATTCATTCCTCTCCCACTTCCTCGTGAGGGACAGCTTTCTTTAAAGGAAATCAAGGCTAAGAGAGAGGTAAGGCCTGTCTGAAGAGACCAGAGGGATCAGTCTTCTGAACTTCATGTCCTTCAGGTAGGGAATTCAGAGTCAGATAGCCTGTACAGTAGAGAGAGGCATCAATTCTTATTTGAAAATAACAGAGAAAGGTGCAGTCAAAAGTCTGTAGCATCTATTTGTAAATTATCCCTATACCAGGAAGAGCTACCCACTAATGAGAAGTTACATACTCTTTGCTGGTTTTTGTGGTGGTTTTGCTTTTTCTAATTATCTTCCTGATATAATTTTCTAGCACAGCAAATACTAATTATGAATTATAATTATGTAGCACTATTCTTACCCAACAGCAAGCTCAGCCAAGATAGTGTGAAACAAAGCTGCAAGAAATCTCTCATTTAGGAAAAGGCAGGTTTCTGTGTTACTGGTATGGGAAAATGTTGTCATATCTCAGCTAATGGTATACACACCTCTAGGTGATCTCCTTTGGTTATAGTGGTGATAAACCACTATGCAATTACATGTCAGGTTTTGACTGCACCTGTTTGCAAACTCAGGTAATTATGCTCCGTTGTCTAATTGCTTATTTATGGGTATTTCACTCACATGTTTAAAGCAATGCTATTTGATTGCAACCCTAATGGTAGGGTTCCCTTCTCATTATCATACTTTAACATTTGATTTGTCTGATTGCTGCAGGTGGAAACAATAGGTGATGCATACTGTGTTGCAGCAGGGCTCCATAAGAAAAGCCTTAGTCATGCTAAAGCCATTGCCCTGATGGCACTGAAGATGATGGAGCTCTCAGAAGAGGTTCTCACTCCAGATGGAAGCCCTATTAAGGTAACTCCTTTGCATTTTATTCTCAGCTAGTCAGTGATACATGGACCTGATTCATTATATCGTGTTCTATCAGTAGAAATCTGTTTATTGCTTGGAGAACTTAAAATTGCATCAATATGACAGTCTTATTTGTGGAGATATATTTCACTGGTGCTCATTAGCTGTCATGTAAGCTTACTTTACTAAGGACAATAGATCACACAGACTAGCTGTTGCCTTGTTGTGTGCTTTAAATGCTTATTTGTGGCTGAAGGACACTCCTGGAGCCCTTTTTCCAAATTAGTATAGTGTGAGCAAAAGACAATTAATATGATTCAGGACTGTCTCATCCTACAAATGCTGGCAATGAAGAAATTCACTTCAGAAATAAGCACCTGTTCTTGGACTTCAGCAGTGGTGTAAAGGCACTCAGAGAGTTCTGCAGCTCTAAGGGGCCACATGGCTCTTTGCTTTAGTTGTAGATCTGCATAAAAAAAGAATGTCTAGACTGTCTGCCTTTTCTCAGTGTTAATGTGCTTCCTTCTCATGCTATTCCAGTTACTTCCCCTAAGTTTGGTGCAGAGGTAGCAGGAGGAGGAAAACCAGATGTCCTTTTATACCATTTTAAAGTTCCTCTGCTGTTCTGCTTCTTTTGATCCTATACCAACCTTGTAGCTGCTGGCATTTGGAATTGGTAACGTTTAGGCAAGGAGTTGGAGATCTAGCAAGGAAGAAAACCCATGCAGATAAGCATATGCCTTTCTTTTTCAAGGGTCAGATTACACATTGTTTTCATTATGTTTATTCACTCCTGTTTCTGGTTAAATTGTTCTTCCCATAATACAAACCTTTTGTTTTCCAAGAGAATGGGAGTATTGTGTAGAACCATTATTCAACACTGTCTAACGCCTCTAACAAAAGCTGTATGTGGCTGGATGAGAAGGCCAGACAGACTTCCCATGGGATGATTTATATCATGGTTGAAATTCAATTTGTGAACTGCAGTTCCTTTAGTCTGTTGAAAAATGGGGGTTATATCAAAAATGTGTCTTTTTTCCCCCCCATATAATGGAAAGGCTTTTTTGAAGGTTTAAAACTTAACAGAAAAGAGATAGGTTTTTTTAAAAATGTATTCAGAGATGTTAGATGCTTCTTGAACAATAAAATTGTGCACTTACAAGTTCCAGCTCTTCCGTATTTACTAGTTAGGTCATATTTTGAAATATATTCCTTGAACCCTTTGTGTGTGGTGACACAAGAGAGATTTAATCAAAATTACTTGTTCTGGCCAGAAAGGAGAGCATGGATGTAAGGCAACGAAGCTAACAAATTCCATCAAATGTGGCAACACAATATTCAAATGAAGAAGTATGGTGTTCTGAGTAGAATATTTTTAAGTATTAATGCTGCTTATGAATTTTTTAAATGTCAAAATAAAATATTAGAGTATTGAAAAACATCCACATATTCAAAAGAATAGCTTTCTGAAAAAATACATTGGACTATGGATCTTGTAGAAAATTTTTTTAAAACATCATGTGGACATTCATCGAACACAGAATAAGCATTAAAAGACAAATGTTTTCTGAAAATACCAGAAGACATAGCATTTTCAGTTTTGATATAAGTATTTCAAACAGGCATTAATTTAATCCTATTAAAATACATTTTCTGGATTGATAGGTTTTATTTTTCCGGTAACTATGGACGAGTAATTTGTGCTAGCTACACAGTCACGTGCTGGGAGAGAGGTCTTCCTGGTCCTCTTCATCTTTTCACTTTCTCTTGAGTCATTTCTGCAATTGTAGGGAAATTTTGAAGTTGTTTCACTCTGAGAATCACATTTTGTGACAGTTTTCATTACCACTCATTACTTTTCAGAAAATTCCTCATGTTTTCACCAGAGACTATAAAGACAATGCAGAGAAAAAATGCATGCATAGAATAAAATGCTAGGAATAATTAAATATTTTCAAAAAGTGCTAATAAGCCTCTGTTAGAATTCAGAAGAAAAAAGTCAGTTCATTCTACGTAAACTGAAAGTAGAGGTACTGAGAAGCTCATCAGCAGGTCTTGGTTGTCCTGTCTTCAGTTTTAGGTGTAAGGGATTTCACAGCAGGAGGGATGGTAGTATCATAGAATGTTGTTGTTGGCTTTGTATATAATCCAGAAATTGTGTTTAAAAATAAGGCTTAACTTTCACAGAGGCATTCTGATTTGATTTTAATTAAGATAAGAATGCCTATCGCATGGATATTGTGATAGGATGGATACATTTACCCTGTAAAACTACTGAAATAAGGAGTTTTGGAGAAGTCTAGTTTGCCCCAGTTTAGGTGTCTACTCTAGGATGCGATGAATCATGCCCTAAAAATGTGTATTTTTTCAGTTGTCTGTAAGGGAAATTTATGGACTTAGCCTAAATGTGGATATCTACTCTGTAAGCTTCTACGCTCCGTCAGATGAGTCCTCCTACAAATGGCAAAGAATACATAGTTTTTCCTAGTGGTTATATCAATGATCGAAACAGTAAAAAACTTATACATTATTTCTAAATTCAGTTTGTGTGACTTTTACTTTCCAGCCAATGTTAGATTGGCCAGACTGATCCCTGATTTTGTTAGCTGACAGTTTTTCATTAAAAAAACTGTGAAGGGGCCCATTGTGCCACAGATTCCTATTACATCAAACGTTGCATGTGCATGATAATGTCTTAAAGCAGTGTGGGGGAAGTTCAGATTGGACATAAAGAAAATGTGGTCATTTGAACAAGCTCCCCAGAAAAGTGGTCGTGGCCCCAAGCCTGTACATGTTCAAGCATTTGGACAACACTCTTACACGCATGGCTTAATTTTCAGGTTGTCCTGTGTGAAGTCAGGAGTTGGACTTACCCAAAGTTTAAGGAACCCCTAAGCATCTGTAAAAGTTACTGTGGACTCAGCTCAGAGCCATTAATAGGAAACTTACTGCGTGACACACTTTACAATTAAATTGTCACTAAAATATTGAAATACTCATTTACATTAAAAACAAAGGACACAATGTAGTCTATAAGATATTTATAAATGACTTGAGTTTTAAAGTGTATTGCATTGTAAAATAGTGTATTTAATTTGAGCTAGTCCTGTTGATACAGATGGCAAAACAAATGCAGGGGTTTTGACTATATTTTGACCTTAATTCTTATCTGTGATTCATGTTAACAAGTACTAGTCACATTTTCTGAGTCCTTGACGGGTGTGTTGGATAAAGAATCCTAATACAGCTTTTATTTTCTGATACTGAAAAACCTACATCAGTATTTGAATATTTGAAAAGAACTTGAAATCAGAGGGCAGTTTTCCTCATGCCCAATGCTTGATAACTTTGATAGCTTTCATGAGCTGCTGTGACTAAATTCTGACTTTATTCTTCAGGATAGTCTAGAAGCCATTTGAAAAAGTAAGGCAAGTGCTTCACTGAGACAATTTTTCAAAATATAATTCCTATAAATAAGGGACCTCCTGATCTCAGGAATAAACAACAGCGTTCTGTTCCATTACTGATGGTTACTCAATTAGATATGTCTAAATTTATGGTTTATGGAATATATGTATTTTCTAAAGTAGTTTGAAGAATATATTTTGTTGTCATCTCGGGACTGAATTCACCAGAATGCAAGTATTTCTTTTTTGTAGTGCTTAAAATGTTTTCCCATGTGATAGCAGTGGATATCCTATTCAGTGACACTTACAGTCTCAGAAACTTAGGGTGAAAAAGTAAATGATTTAATTAAAAACTGCCATATCAAATAAACAAGAATTTAGGATAAGATTTTCACCTATAAAGTGCATTAGTAGGTAATCAAATATAGGTTGTTATCTGTGTACACAGTTACCATATAAAAGTATTTATTGTAGTGATCACAGAAATAGCTTTTTTGTAAAACCATGTGCACTGTACAAAAAAATCTGCCCCTTAGAGGAATGCTTGTGTAGCCAGCAAACAGCGATGGCCATCAGGATGTGACCAGCTGTGTGAAACAGGCCTGGTTTCTATCCAGATGATGCTCCCGCCTCTGAGTCAGAGCTCACAGTGTGCTAATGAGAGCACCACGGTGTGCAGCTGACACATACTGAGGCATTCGGGCACTCCCAGCAGAGCAAAAGCAGCAGAAATGTATGAGCAGAATGGAGACCCCAAGTCTGCAATCCTTATACCTGTGTGAAAAGTCTGTGATTTGAAGGGTAGTGGAAAACTGGTTTTGCAGAAAGAGAGAGTGAGTTACATTATAGCAGCACCCACAAATCCTACCATCAGTGTTGTAAGAAAGAAATATCGGTAACAGAAAATTGGCTGATTATTCCCCTGTGGATGATGGAGGAGGCTTCAGGTCCCTGTATGACTTTTTTAAACCGAGTTCTACTTGAGGCAAAATCCCATTACTTTAGAATGAGCTAAAGCCTTAGTACAAAAGAAGGACTTTTGCCACAGATGCAGTGTGTAGAATTGGATATACATTTTTATCCTTTCAGCAAAACATTTTACTCTGGAAACACTCCTTTGCTTTAGGTTCTGTACAACTGATTATACGTAGTGCTGTATGAATGTAGTTTGAAAGTATTGATTTAAAATTGCCTCCTACATTTAAGTGAGTGTTACTTGGATTTAGGATATGCTTCGTATTTTACTACATTTTTTTTTTTAGATAAAGTGGAATTACATGAATTTTAATAGCTAGAGATAATGCGGTAAGAAGAATTCTCTACGGTATTGACCTTCAGTGAAAAGTTGCAATACAAGTCTAATTTGATGTGCTAAACCCCATGGAATATTATTACTGGGATCACTTTTTATCGTGCTTCAAATCTTGCCTGATTATTGAATTGTTAAAAGGGCTGCTCTAGCAGAACATACCTAGTTTTGACTAATGAGATTTCCCAAGAGAAGATTATCTGCTTATTTTTGTGGTGTATGAAGGTGGTCCTAATAGGGTTGTGAAGAGATACAGAACTGAGAACACACAGAGGAAAAATAATGATTTACATGAAGCTTATGAAATTAGCTACAATTATCGAGGTTTGTTTTGTACAGGTGTTCTTGTCTAAAGACATAAAGATGGGGCCCTATCACAGTAATTCAAAACACGTTTTAAAATGTTTTGCTACAGCAGAAGAATTTCCTGTATCTTTCAAATGATTTATGTTACAGTAACGTGAGAATTAGGCCTGTAAATACTGTAATCACAAATTGAAGCAAATACATACCCTCATCTTTCCTTTTGTTCACTTACTAATGACTAGTTCATGAAATGATCTAAATAGGGTAGTGCAGAAAATGTCTAGTTGGTGCTGCCTTCAATTCAATTAATTTATTCTCAGGTGAAGTAGATGGGACCTTGTATTTGCACAGCATAGTCTGGTCCTCGGCTCAGTTGTTCCCTTATTATCAAGTTACAGTATTTGATGCACTTGAAGCTTCTAACTCTCATATGTGCGTTGCCAAAGCTATTTTATTATTTGGTTTATAACCTGTGCTTCAAGAGTCTAGTCTGATATTACCACTATCAACTCAAGAGCCAGTCTTAATTTATCAGCTAGAGAAAGAACTGCCATGGGAGAAGGACTATTTCATGTGAAGGGTGGAATTAACATCATCTAATTCCAGGCATTGACAGCATGAACAGGTACAGCTAAACTTGTTACTGTAGCTCCCTCTCTAAATGAAGAGAGTAAAGCGATTTTAGTCTCTATTTTTCTGAGGTGCTTTCAGTGTCTACTTTATAGTGAAATATATGAATTAGTATTTGTCAGGTAAGTACTACCTCAGTGGTGAACAGGTTAATGACCTTGCAGGATAGATGATACCTCTAGAAGGAGCTGGACCAAAACACACGTTCACAACTTTGTTCAGTCACAGCCTTTTCATTTGAATTTTAGATGTGATCCAGACTTTCTATATTTCAACTTTCCATATATAGGTGATAAATAATGCTTGAAAAATAGAGCAGTTAGTCTAGCATGTCTAAGTTGTGTGTCTTTACAGCCATTACAGCTGCATCAGTTTTGGTTTATGTTGTCTATTTAAATACCTGTGATCATGATGATCGGAACAATGAAAGCCTGACTTTGATAAAATCTCTAATCTCTCCTTGCCGTGTGGTAGATCTTAATTCACATGAACTCTGCCTCATGAGTTAAGGGCACAGAAGAGTCAAAAGGGCTGTGTGAATTGTAATGACTCATAGCCACAGTGAGAGTGACACACTTTTCTAAGTAACATAGAAATGGGCAATGAATTTTAGCATGTGTAGCATCTTCTGCTGGCTCGTTAAATATTCCCCTTTGCATTTAGCTGATATGTCACTTGGGTCCAGAACACAAGTAGAAGGTGCCAACATTTGCATGTATGTATGGGATTTTTATTTTCTAAGTGAAGTGGCCATTCCCGAAACCAATGAGGGAGAGCAGTGAGTGTTGTTTGTGTAATCCTTTTCAGTGTTTGTTGCAATGCTTTTTATTCAGATTGTGGCATGCTAGTTTTGTAACAATTTAATGGTCCTCACACCAAGCGTGTGTCTTTATGTAAACAGTAAAAGGTTGTCTGGTTTGTTTTAAGTTGTGAAAGGCTGACTGCTGATGCAGGCGTTCTCATCAGCCCTGTGTGAAAAGCTGCCGGTTACTGCAATGCTCCTTGCTCCATCTGTGGTCTCCTAGCAACTTCACCATGTACCTAATGTCTACATCAGCCTCTAGAAGGTATATGATATCCTATTTCGGGCTGCATAATTTCAAATTAGAAATATTCTTGTGTTAAAAGAAAAAATCAGAAACGGTTCCACAAAAGAATCATTTACATAAAGACACTTTGTAGAGTTCTTAGTTTCACAAGCTTACCAGCATTCAGACAGCACAACAACTTTCGGGAGCATTCAGAGCCACATGTCTCAGGGAAGGTTTGTCCTTTTTCTTGAGAGCATGTTTGGGAGATGCTGACTCAAAGTCAGCCCTGGTGATGTTTCCATGGACTTAAGGAAAGTTCATGATTGCACTTCCTCAGTTCAGCCCGGTGTCTTTGGAAATGCAAAACGAGCGGAGTTCATTGAAGTACATCTGCCCAGGCATGTGGGAAATTGCCAATTTTTTTAGGGTACTCTAAGGGAAAATTCACTTTCCTCAGCCCTCCAGTCATTTTCACTAAGAGCTTCCTTTTTTTCTGATTTTAATAATTACCAACTGCTTTAAAAAACCAAAATCACACCAATTATTTGCAACTTCTTTTCCTTTGAAGGGACTTTGTCATAGCCAGACACATGTTACAACCACTGCAGGACAGTGTTACTGCATATGTCTTATTATAAGGTTAAGTGGGGTTTTATGTGACTAGTGGGTGCAGAGCAGCAGCTTTGTGGAACAATTTGATCTGAAAAATTAGATTGATATTTATTCTGCTGAAGAGGGACATTTCCCAAAAGATTGGTTGTTCTTTCATATGGCATGCATTTCAAGTACTCAGGTAAAGTCTTCAGCAGATGATAAAGGTAGATTTTCAAAGCTACTAGGGCTTGATCCTGTTAAACATAAGGGTCAGCGTGCCCAGGCAGAGGCATTATGTCAGGATTGGCAAAACAGTGTAAGCCCAACTTGAGTAAATTAGAAGGCTATGAAAATATTCTTTTTCTGACTTCTGGGAGAAAGAAACCTAAAAGATGAGCAAAGAGCTAATTAATAACGTGAGGATCACTGAGAAAAGGTTTTGTCTTTAGACCTGGCCATTTATGTTCTGACATTTACTCCCTGGCAAGTAGGGAGCACAAGAACCATTCTATCTATCCTTGTCTCTGTGGCAGAGATAAAGTGTGCTTGTAGAAATCAGGGTAGTTACTCAGGGCACCTTGTGAACTTTTCCATTGTTTATTATTCACAATGACTACTACATGTTCACAACTTTTTGTTACTCACAGTATTTAGATTTAGCTGAGTATAGAAATGCCTCTGTAATTAAGTCATATTTCCCGTCCTTAAAGGAGACAAAACCTTCTTTACGATGTCTTCACCTAGCTCGTAGTTTTGTCCTAGAGCCTCACAGTGAACAGATACTGTCATTTCCTTCTCCAGGTGCAATAAGTATGTGCACAGGGAAAACCAGCAAGGATTTAAAGGTTTAGATCTCTGCAGGGCATGTGTGGCCACAGGATGTGCAGATGAATTGTGGGGTTAACTTTAAGGTCATGGTGTGACATCTCCCACGGTTCAGCAGTCATTCCAGGCACAAACGCCTCCAACTAATACTCCAGATGTCTGGCTAGTAGTAGAGCTTGTTGGGAATTTTCCAGAGAAAACACTTTTGGCTGAGAACACTGAATGTTAAAAAACAAATCATCAGGCGATTTAATCAGATTTTGGTAAATTTCTGATCAAAACTTCCTTCAGAATGCTAAATACCCATAGTTACTAGGACAGTGACCTGGGGATGGGGGAGGTGGAGGGGGAAGAGACTTTTAAACAGAGTAAAGCATTGAAGTTGTGTTCTTTCTGAAGAAAAAACCCCCCTGTGTTCTTGATTTTCTAGAATGGAAGGTATCCTATGATACTATTTTGCCCCTGAGCTGGGGTTGGGACACATTGTGCAGCTGCCACATTCTGGCTTTGGCTGTTGCAGTCAGTGGAGGACTGTCATGCTGAAGCTGAAGTTTTCTACTGTTATTATTGTCATTGATTCCTTATTCAGACAGAAAGTAAGCAATAATAGCAACAGAAACACAACTCACTAGGTCAGTAAATAATTAATGTGGTGTGTATACAGGAGTTTCAGAAGATTGACATTGTTACATCTTTACGAAAGGAACAAGAGAGAAATCTCAAGTTAGAATTGCAGCATACACAATGATGTTATATGTTTATATATAATAGAGACATAAACCCATATAATTTGAAGTTATTCATGAATATTTAAATAATTGACCTAGGGAATCCAGGGTAGCTGAGTCCTGAAATTTTATTTGTCTGAAGTCCTAAATATATGTTCTTTTCTTTCATAAGTATGTCTTCCTGTCATATAAAAAATAAAAAGACATCTTTCCACTATTGACTACAAGACAATTTTTTCTTACCTCCTGAGATGGAGAAGAGATGAAAAACATTACACAAAAACTAAAAAAGTAGTGTTATAATATACAAACCTACAAGGACTCACAGAAGGTAAGCAGTAATACACTGAGAAACAAGCACAGACATAAAAATAGTGCTTTATTGGCTTTTATGCAGTGCAATGACTTAAGCATGATCAGAAAATGCTGCTAGGCTTGAACTGCTATCTCACTGGGTTAATAGGCACAGGTGATCCCAGAGGCCTCTGAGGGAGCTGTAGATATAAAAATGCCATGCCCTTTGCAGCTGTAGAGGTGGTTGTTACCTCAATGTCCGTGTTTCCAGCTGCTGAGATGCTGTCAGGCAGCTGCTGCCCTGCACTGTGACCAAGCTGCCTGCACTGATTTTTGTTCTGATTGCTTGAAAATAAGAAAGCCTCTTCTGTCCAGTGCTAGTGGCATTTATTTACTATTGTAATATCAACTATGTACATCTTCTTTTCTAAACTGGACAATATTTTTGTTTCAGAACCATCATTACATCATCGATACCTGTTTTCTGTCTCTCTTCTGAGGATTCAAGTAGTGAAGTCCCCTAATCCAAATGGTATACTTTATCTGGAATCATAGGCTACCATAAATTGCAGATTTTGGCAGTGAATAGGGAAAATCTACCTCCTCCTTTTGTCTGACTTCCCCATAGGCTAGGTGACAGTGCTAACATGGCTCCTTCTTCTTTCACCTGGATGCAGGCTGGAGAAAAAGATTTAAGAAAGGGCTTCATCACATCTACCCTTTCTCTCCTCTCCCTTGTCTGCCACTGCATGAATAGTTTTGGATAAGGTGCAGCTGGAAACAAAACAACAACAACAAAAAAAAAATGGAGCTGAGCTCTGTTTTATACTTCATTACTTCCTTTACACCTTTGAAGGGTACAGTTCTCCTCTCCATGACCTGTTAGTTCTCTTGTTCCTGTAATATAATTTTACTGGGAGGATTATGCTCACTGGAGGAAAGAGCCTGCTTGATGCAAAGATTTTTGTACTGCAAGGAATAGCAACTCAGAAGTCCTTGTCTTTTCTGACCCTGGATTGCAAGCAGAACCTTGCAGAGTCCCAGAGGAGCTGCCTGTGGGTTGTCTCATGGAGATCAGTGTCTTTCTCAGACCCACTGGGTAATCCCGTAGGCATGCTAACCTTTAAACAGATCTGGCTCAGTACTCTGATATCCACAGTTATGGGATTTTTGGAAGCAGCTGCCAGCATCTGCTCTGCAAGGTTAAGAAGAAAGTATAGTTGTTAATGGCAGTTCTCTAATTTCCCCGCCCCCCCCCCCAATCACTCCAACATGCACACTTCTGAGAAGTTAATGTCTGCAGTTTTAAGCACCAGTTAAAAACCTCTATCACATAACTGTTGCCATTATTCTGAGCTAAACAGTGAGTCATTACACTGTGCTATATTTGAGTGAACAGTTCAGATGGGGGATGGATGCTGGAGGATTATACTTGGCCTTCTGTTTGAAGCTGACAAGTTCGGCGACATTCAGAATAGTTTAGTTCCCTAAGGAAAATGCATTTCCTGTCATAAATAAAACCATAAGCTGAATGTTTAATGGTATTTCAACTTCCTTTCATCTGAGACATGGAGTATTTTGCTAAAAAATGCCAGTACTTCAGAGGAACTTGCAACAGCCTTTTCTGTTCAAATACCTCCCAATAAATCTAGACCAGGGTAAAAGTAATTCACTGTAAATAATCATCTTCGGAGACTTTATATTGAATAATCTGTACTTCTTTTTAAAAAACAATGCCCATATTTATATAGGATTTTGGTTTTGCTTTAATATTTGAAAAATAGAGAAGACAGGCCAAAATATTAGTTTGGAGTGGAGAAGGAGGGAAAACAAGGCACAAATAATCTGAGGATGTTCAGTCCTAGCATGTGACCTCTTTGATTGCGTCAATAAAAAGAAAGGGGAAAGTGTGGTATAAACAAAAGTGGATTAGGATGTGCAGGGATTTCTCCCACCTGGCAGAACTTGGAGGGGTCCAAGCAATGATTATCCTGAAGAAAGACTGGATTTTTGTCTAGCTTTGGAGCTACGTTCCAGGAAAAAGAATCAACCCTGAGGAGAAAGATGGGAAGAGATGTATTTCTGAGATCCCAGTTTTCCTTATTGCAAAATTCCCACACCATAAAACAAAAGGCCCTGGATAATTTCTTGCTGGGATATACTTTTACTAGAGTAAGCAAAATAATTCTTCACATTTAGCTAAATATTCTAATGCTGGTTAAAGCCTTCACCATTATTTTTATATCTAAACATTACAAAAACTGATTAAAACAAAGTTTATCAAAAGCCACAGAGTCGTAGAACAAACCTTTGATGTTGTAAGGGATCTCAGAAGATGGGAGAGGAAGCCCAGATGACCTTATTGAGCACACTGTTCAATTGCAGCTTCAACACCTGTTACAAGGCAGTCCAGAAGGCCCAGCCTTTACCAGGTGTTCACTTTAATTTCAGGCTTCAAGAGATTTGACCCACATGAACCCTTGTAATACCATTGGTTCTTTGGTACCTTGAATTCACATTGGGAGAAAAGCTGCACATTTTTCTCTACGAGATTTCTTTTTATTTAGTGAGAATATAGGCATTTTGGGTAAAGGGTTTTACAAAAATAGCATGGAACTTCACAGAAGCATTACAACAGATTACCAGGACTAGCAAGCATTGCAATAGTAAGGAACTTTTGTTACACCCAGCAAACACAAATTCCATGCCACCTAAGTGAAGTACCCACCTTTCAGAAAATAAGTTTTTAAGTTACCCACAACAGGAAGAAAAGAGTAAAGGAAGACAGATTAAGAGAAGTAAGAATAAAGAGAGAAAGAGAGGAGAGAAGAACATAATTACCACTTAGAAGGTCACACATTGACAGCTTTGAAGAGAGCAGGCCAGGGTCCATGAGAGAGACCTCATGCATGGCTGTTTATAGACTGGCTATTGTGGTCACTCCCTCCAGGCAGGACCTTTGGACCATTCACTGTTCCCTTAGCCAAGTGAGGGGTGTCACAGCCAGTCAGGGGATGGGGTGTGGGTGGGTTGACACCTTATTGACTGGCAGGTCACACACACACAGACCTACACACACAGACCTACCCCCAGAAGGTGGTTCTGACCAAGTAATCACCGATCCAGTGGTAACACCACCTCCAGTGATGGGGACTCCACCACGTCCTTGAAGAGGTTATTCCAGTGATTGATTGTGCTCACTGTAAAAAATTTCTTTCTTCTGCTGAAATGAAACATCTCCTGGTGCAAATTGTACCTTTCTCCCCTTCTCATCTCCTTGTGGCCTCTGAGAAGTTCTGTCCTGTTTGTAGCTGCCATTTAAGTACTGGAATACTGTGAGGAGTTTCCCCGCTTAGGCATCTCTTCCTTCTCCAGGGAGAAGAGACTGAACTCCTTCAGCCTTTCTCCATAGGGCAGGTTCCTCAGCTTCATGGTCACCTTCATGTCTTGCCTTTGGACACTCTCCAGTCTGTGTGTCTTGAACAGTGTGGGCCAGCACTGGCTGAGTGGAGTGTGATGATGGTGTCTCCGTCTCACTGAAGATGCCCCTGCAGATGCAGCTCAGGATCCCATGTGCCTCTGTAGCTGCATCAGTGCCCTGCTGAGCCCTGTCAGCTTGTGCACCAGGGCCCTGGGATCCTTTTCAGCAAGGCTACTTCCCAGACACACAGATCCAAACCCATACTGAGCTCCTTAGTTATGCTGTCCCAGGTAATGTGATGATATATTTATACTGTTAAAATTTGATGTTCATCTGGAGACATAACATGTTCTTTAAAACAGTGTAGCTTTTCACTTTTTTATGGAAGTAGTGACACCTCTTACATTAATTTTAATGGAAAGTGAGTAATTAAATCCCTATGTGCCTTTCTAAAAATTTATCTCTTCTGTCATCTCTCTGTAGAATACCTGTTTTTCTTTCTGTGACAGCTTACTTTGTAGTAGGTCCATTTGTGCTGCATTTTGAAAATGGGTGAAAAAAGTAGTAAAAACCTTTATCAGAAGAAAAAAAATTCTAAACATAGGGAGATTTTTTAACTACCATTCAGTTCTTTGGGCAAGGGACTAGCTGCTGTTGTTATTGCTTTACTACAGTTATTTTTGCATAGTGACGCCCACTCTGTAGCCACAAACAACACTTTGCAGAATTAAAGTTATCACTTCTTTTGGGAGCATCGTTATGATTTACTTATAAAAAGGAGACTGTTACAAAATGTTACCTTAAAGAAGTCTTTTCTTTTTTTCCTTTTGACTGATCTATGACAGTGACAACAAATATATATTTTTCCCTGTTATTCCAATAAGTATCTGAGTTTTTTTCAAAATAAATGCTGTGATTTTCAGGTGTTATGATTTTTGGAAAGTAATTGAGCTTTGTGGTCTGAAAATCGGGCATCTATGGGGCATCTCAAGTAGGACAATGAAAACTGCTACACGCTACAAACTTTAAAGCAGGTAGTATATTTAAAAAGTTGTGTTGATATTCCCTGGTTATAGGGCTTTGGTATTTTCTTTACTTGTGATTTCTGTTTGCATCCTGTGTGTGCCTTTTTATCTTTCTGAGTTTACAGAGCTGATTGTATAGGCCATCGTCACTACTTGGTTACTGTACCTTCTTTACAATATTATGAAAATGTGATCATCTCACAGCACCCTGGTTGCTTGAACTTAGAGAACAGCTTCATTATTCAGATGCCTTTTTGACCAGAACTCCTATTCATTTAATCAAAAATAGTCCATGGTTTATAGATAATTTCAAACTTTGTTCGCTAACTAGACATTTGTACATCTAAGTGGTTTGGGATCTGAGCTCAAGTCCTCTTATTTGAATAGCAAATCTTTTGTATTTAGCTACCTTTGTTCAGACTTTGATTTTCTGAGTGAAATTCAGGTGAAACCGTGATTTCTGACAGTTTATGGAGACTGGAAGGGATACATATATAGAAAAACTGAACATTTTCATCTCTATTTTGCAAGTCTTATTTGACTTCAAGAATTTGCTCAATGTAGTTCCACCGCACCAACTTGTAAAACCAAAGGCATGAGCAATGTCTCTGAGTCATTGAAATCAACACAAGATGTAATTGCTCAGCAGCTTCCAGAGTTATATATTTTACTTTCATGGAATGACTTTAGAAAATGAGGTAGGGTTCTGAAGGTCTAGTCAGATCCATGAGAGCTTTTGTTTATAGGACACTTGGCTTTCTGAAGTATTAAGTATGTTTTTAAAAAATAAATTGCATTTAATTATTGGCTGTATCTTAAATTATTAATGCGTGTAAGAAACTGGATCTACCTTAGTTGTGTTGAATCACAAAATGAAAGACTTAGACCTATAAAATTACTGCACACCTTCAAATTTCTGTGCATTTAGCTGATGCTTGCAAGCCCTAAATTGATCTGGTTTTGACCCTCTAGAAAACTGTATATTTCTGGACTTACTGAAATGAATGCTGACAGCTGTTCACTGTAGAAGATGACTTCATACCGAGTTCATGTCCCACAGACAATTATATTTAGGGTCAAGCAATAACAACAAAATTGCTGAATCATCAGAACTAACTGAAATCTCTCCTTCAAGTATATAAATTTACCATATGTGTGTGTGTGTGTATAACCATACATGTATCTTTATGAAAGGCCAGATTCAGCAAACCCATTTGTGACCTGCATAGATAAGTGGAGGGTAGCTTTATGGACTACTGTTATGACTAAAGGTAAGAATGATCACTGAACATGTAATTTTGGATTTTTTTCAATAGTTCAGGTGTTTTATCATGAAAAGATCATTATTTAAAAAGTCAACTTCAAAATATCTTAGTGCAGCTACTTTTTTTGAAAAATAAACCATTAACAGAAGTGTTCAAGAGAACTGAGTTTAGGGAGTAATTTTATTTTTTAACCCAGCTTTTGCACTAAGCACAACTTCAATGTTAAAGCCTGTGGAAGTCTGAGAAATGCAGTTTCTGTAAATGCATTGCTGGATATTTTCTAAGGATGTCACTTTAAATTCTTAGCTTATATGCACCAAATAAACAAAAAAATTAGCGACCAAGTCTTTTCCTTTTCCTATATAAACTCTTAAACACTAATTTAATTTCAATACATGCTAATTTTAACATAGACAATATATTGTAAGTTCTGATATTTTATAGTGGGTTTGAAGACAGTTCCACTATTTCTAACTGCAAAATAAGTCTGTATTTCACTGTGAATAAGAACTTTTTCAAAGGTAAAAGTTGAAGAAAATTATGTGGAATTCAAACTTAAGAGTTTTATATCTGTATGTTTACTGCAAAACCTTACATCTCTTAGGAAACTATTTGATATTCAAGTTTACAGTCTCACTTTTCTTAAACTTTCAGTGAGAACAAAGCTTAATTACATCCTGTTTGGCACTCTCTGAAACCTTTTTTCTATCATAATTACAGTAGAATTTTCACATGCTTCAGGGAGTCACCATTTGTCTCCAGGGTACCACCCACTGCATTCTTGGCTCTCTGTTCATGTGTTATGTCTTCCAAGGCCACAGTACTGGATTAGATGGTCTTTTGGTGTGGTACAATTCAGTTGTTCTTACATTCTTATCTAACTTTCTTATTGCCTGTTCCTAGTCACAGATCTCTGCAGATAAATGTCAGCTCCTTTTTCTGAAAAAATGATATATTTAATAGCTAGGATAGCTCATATAACAAAAGCAACAAAAGATAGTGCAAAAAAGAATTCTGGCTGCAATAGCTGAGTTCGTGGTATCTATTTCAGTCTGGTTACCCTACAACTTTTATAGAATAGAATCATTTAGCTTGGAAAAGACCTTTAAGATCATCAAGTCCAACCATTAGCCCAGCACTGCCAAGTCCCCACTAAACTATGTCCTCATGGTTTGCTTACATTCTGCCATTTGTTGCCCAGCAAACTCAGAGGAACCTTGTGAAATTGCTAGTTTTTAACATATTGAGGAGACTTGTCATCCTTGTATTTTCAGAGCTTTCATTACTTCTGAGCATTTGCCAGAGAATTTTTAGCCTTTTTGTTTTTTATGAGCTCTTCCTTGATTTTTACCATTTGTTGCATTGTGTGCACTGGTTACCTAAATTATGTGATATTCTTGCCCTCTGGACAGAACAAAAACTTACTGAGGCGTGAGAATGAATGGCAAATAGCTAAATAATAAAGCTTGTTCTTGTTCACACATGAAGACTATTGTTTATGGGAGATGAGATTAATTTTGCAAAGATATGTTCCCTAGTGAACACAGAGAGTAAGTTTTTTGGTCTGATTGTTGACTAGAAAGAAAGGAGCAGCCATTCGGAATCAAACGATTGTTTGCAAGCACATCTTTTGCAGAATGGAGAAAGGTTGTTCTTGTAGTAGAACTGTCTCTTGAGTTATGTCTTCACAAATATACGGAGCCATGCTCTACAAACTGCAGTCGATAACACTAGTGCAGAGTTTCCAGTCTAGTTTTCAGTGAGGCTGACCATTGCGTGCTGAATAGTGGTAGTATAGGGCTCCACCTACCTTACCTTGTAAGTGGGAATTAGACATATATTATGCTTGTAGCTTGTTTTGGCTGTTCTGTAAGTAGAGCCATCTGAAATTTCTTTCCTTGTTTTTGGTGATATGTTTTGCACATATTATACCAAGACTTACTGTAAAATGCATTAGTTTCAATGGTCTTTTAAAAGATTAGGATGACGTTTCCGGTAAGACAAAAGGGCATTAAGAGCAGCCAGTGTTTAAGAGGAGTGATGAAAACGAAGCTTAGCCTTCATAGGTTACATGATAAAAAGGTGAACATCCCACACTCCATATGAGGGAGTACCATTAAGCCCAAAATAGGATAATGGCTGATCTTGAGACAGTCATCGTTTTCTTATTTCTGTTTTGTTTCTCAGAAAAGATGTTTAAAATTGCAATGTATACAAAATTGAACATTTTTCTTGCTAACCTAATAGCAAGCATCATCATTGCACAGCCCACATAACACTAATATTAAAATGAAATCCAAGCTTTAAACAATGTTTTGCAAGAAGAATCAAAAATTTTTTTCAGGGAATTAGGAAGTGAGAAATGAGTGCATGTTTTAGAACTTTGTCTATGTTTAGTGGACATCTGAACCCCCCCAAAGTACTTTATAAATGCCTTTATTCAGAGCTATGACCAAATTGCATCAAGTGTCTGCTTTTGTTTTGGTCTTCTGAACACCAGAAAGCAGTATGGGACCCTGATGGCTTCCAGAAAGTTCTTCTCCATTCCCTACCCTTCTCCTCCCCGAAAAAAGGAGAAAGAGCAAAAAGCCCATAGGAAAAACTCTGTAGAGGTGGTTGTACACTTCTAAACAGCAAATCCATTTGCATAAGAACCAAACAGCAGGTTTATAGGCTGTAGAATGCAGTGAAATTTGTGGAAATTTCTGATAGGTCTATGATACCAGATTTCCTCTGATTCCTTTCCAAGGACACCAGCAAAGAGCAGATCTTTAACTGGAACTGTGGCTTCCTCAGCAGGATGTGGGGTTTTGCAGATGTGAATATAGGGGTTTTTTTGCCATCTAGATAAAGCATTAATTTTAGTTGATTCTGTTTGCAAACATGTCTAAGTCCGTCTCCTGATATTTTGCACTGTAATGACAATGTTATGAATAATGTCCTCACCTCTGGATGGAACTACTTCCTGAGCATATTGCCAATTTGTTGGACAAGCTTCCAAAATGAGAATATGACTCGTGTTCTCTCATTAGTTTGGGTTAACAGAAGATGAGACCTTTATAGCTCAATACTGTTACAGGAATTATAGTTCTCTCATGTTTGCTGTGACACTTCTGAAATTCTTACTGATGCATGAAAACCAGATGTGCATCTTTGTCTGTTGCTGGCATTTTTCAGTATGGGCCTAGCATACCAAAAGTTAACTTTCACTGGTCCCCTTTCTCCACACTCCTCTGACTCCTTTTTTTTGTCTTGTATTGGAATATTAAGTCATTTTCTGTAAGCAAGATTCTCATTTACTCCATATGGTTATGCTCAGTCATACTGGTTATATAGTCTTTAGGATTTGGTAGTTACAGCATTTTAAATCCCCATGGATTAATGTGGATAAACATGTATCATCGTCCTTCCCATGAGTGCTCTGAAAGAGGCCTGTGTTTCGTCTTATATCACACCCTTAACTGCCACAGCTCCCTGTCCCCTTCCCAGTGGTTATTCTCTTTAAACCCACGCATCCTATCCATCCCACACCACACTGCCCACTCATCGGCTTGCATTGCCCTCTGCTGTCCTACGCTGCTTTTGACCCAAACCCTTTTTCAGTTCATTAAAAAGGTTTGAACACTGCTTTGTGTGTAATGCAGATTTCCTGCAGTGTGCTGTCAGCTGTGGGTGTCAGCCCGGGGCTAACTGGGTGGGAAAGCTAAATCATCTTCTTTGATGCTACCTTACTCTTTAAACTCTCTTGGACTGGACTGAGATGACGTCAGAAGCACCACTTGTGACCTCCACAGAAATGGCACATTATCAAAACTGTTACTTTTTAAAAATCATTTATGGGAAAGGTTTCCAGATGTCTCCAGGCTAAGCAGAACTGACTCCATTCCTATGAAAAATATTTTCAAAAAATCATTGTGTACCACTTTTTTAAGGAATTACTTCATTTAAATAAAGTCAAGGATACATAGAGGGAAATGGGGACTTTTGCTGCTGAGTTAGAGGTCAGTTTTATCATTGCCTTTTCTTACAGCCAGGATGGCAGACAAAGGAATGAGCTGCGGTCAAGTAAGCTGCCATTAATTAGTGCTTGAGAGTTACAACAAAGCCTCCCTTCGGTCCAGTGAATGTTTGGGGGATCCACCCACTGCATAGCTTTGGAAAACATAGCAGAGAAAGAAGACCAGAAATATGCTGGCAATTAAGGGGCATGCAAATATTGAAGTTACCTGTTCAGGTTTGCAGCAGTTAGTATGAGCAGCCATAACAATCTAGTGAGGGCATCACAGAACGTGGAGCTCAGAAGCGGGTGATATATTTTCACCTCAGAAGACCCAGTCAGAACTGGTTGGAAGCAAGGAAGGCTGAAAAGTTATCATCTGCATTTGTCTTGTTCTGGCAGTGTTTTATGGGTGTTGACAAATGCCATGTCTTGTGGCAGAGCAGTAACCTTATGGCCCCTTGGGCTGACCCAGCAGCATTGCTGTGCTTCTATGGCTATATTGGGTCAGATCTGAACATGCATATCTTGACATAGATTGGAGTCTGTGTGCTTCACTGAAACATACAGGTAATAGCTTTAAAGATATTTCAAATTTTAAAATAGCCCTCCTTGATTTGGCAAAATTTAGAGATACAAAGAGACTTGTGTTTGCTTGACATTTCCTCATGATTAATGTGAAACTGTACTTCCTTGTTAGCAGGTTCTTCACACATAGGCATAATTTTTTAAAAAATCTGCATGCTTTTTGAGGTACACTGTCCTATGATTTAGACAGACATTAATTAAATGTAGACTTTAAAGTAAAAGATTTGCTTCTTTTTGCTCAAATTTGCATATTAAATTCAGCTTCATGAATTTGAATGGTTGCTGATATGAAGAAAACTCCTATTTTATTTTTATAGAAAACAATTAATTTACCTCAGAGAAAAGGAAGGGAGTTTTCATTATGCTTCCCACATTTCCCACATGTGTGGAACACATAGTCTGAACATTATTCATCTTTCCCATGGGGATTATTAGAAGTACATTAAGATTCTCTGAATTTGCTTGTAAACCAAGATCGATTTCTAAGTAAGACTAAATGAAGAAAAATTCTAGTGATTTATCAGACACAGTCCACTGTAGTAGCTGCTTTATAATGAGCTTTGAGACACGCCATAATGCAGTCTTTTGTTGGAGGTATCTTTTGTACACACACTGCCTACCTTTTGTGAAGTAATTGGAATTTAACATGCTACAGCTTCGAAATGTATGAAGCCAAACCCTTAATGTGGGAAGCTTCTGGGATTAAAACACTTTTACAATGAGAAATCTTAAACGTGTTTTGACTAATTTTATTCAAAGTTCATCTACAGTGTTTTTATATAAATGAATCTCTTAATTTTGTGGGCTTTACCAATCTAATTAAAGATGTCATTGTTTTCATTTTACATTTCAGTCCTGAACATTTATAATAGAGCCATGACATTTTTGCATAGTAATGAATTTATGGCTATAGAAAGTCAGTCACTGATTAGAATTTTTGCAACTAAATTTTGAAATGCATGATCACAGGTTTGGAATTTTAATGTAATGTAATTAGTTTTGCTTAGTCTTGACTCTGTCACTGATGATACAATAGCTGTGCCAGGTCCTCAATTAGATCAGTGGAACAGAAAAGGATCAATGGATTGATGGTCTGTGCTGAGACCATTGCATCTCATGTGCCTTGATATTTTTTACTTGTACTGATTTTGTTCCTCATACTTAATGACTCCACAAGATCCGAATGTCAATTTACACCCTGATATGCCCATAAGAGTTTGTCTTGACTTTGGTGTGCATCTTGAGAACAGCTATGGCTTTAATTTCCTCTAACAGGGATCTAGTTCATGCAGACCAAGCCATTTTGCGAAGTGAATCATTATAGAGCAAATAGGGATAATTGGGGCACGTGCTTCAAAACTGCTTTGTTTCTTTGAATCAAACCCACTGCAGAGCACAGCCTTGTTTTACATAGGAGGTTGCTGCCCTTTAGTGAGGTGATCCTTTTTCTCATCCTCATGGCGGCTGAATGTAAAACTGCCAAAGTATTTCCTGTGGAAGGGTTTGTTTTGATGAAGCTTAGCTGTGATCATCTGTGATGAGGAACAAACCGATGCCAAAATCACATGACTAGGTATGGTTGCAGTGTATTAACAGAACTGACAGTCCCATCCCTAAAGGATGACTGTCAAAGAAATTGTATTACATTTTCTGTCAAGATTACACTGATTTTCTATGCATGGTGTGTACTTGATACTGTGAAGTATGTTGTTGACATAGGTCATCATGTTATTATTAAGAAAAAGAGATTAAAAATTTGAGTTTATGGTGTAAGTAAAATTAGTCCAACATAATTGCTATACGCTTCTTTTTCTTTTTTTTTTTTAATTTTAGTGAAATTCTAAAGACAATGTGAACCGAGTTGCACTTAATTTAAAACTGAAATTCAAACTTCTGTTTCTTTAAGTGGCTTCAGGACATAAAAAAATATTTCTCCTACCCCATCTGTTCTTAAGGGTGATAGGAAAACAGACTTTACAGCAGTCATTTGAAACTCTCACATGTATCACCACTTTCTAATTAGTTGTCCTTAAATGCAGTAGGATGTTAGAGTTAAAAAAGACATATATATTCATGTATTCTGTCCATCTTCCTGTCAACATCCTTACAATGTGCTTACAAGTGTTTTGTTAGTGCTACAATGAAGACACTTATATGATGTAATTTAGCACACTTGCCTCAGAAGCCTGCCACTGCTGTTAATATAGTCTATTTAAGCCTAGGCAAGCTGGATGTTCACCTATGTCTTAATATAAATTTTATTATTTCTAGTTGTGTCCTTATCTGCCCTATGTCCCTCTTTGATATTAACACCTTGCAGACATTTGAGGATTATTATCATGCTTTTCCTATTGAGTAATCCTTACCCAAGGTGTGACTATTGGAACTGGAACTCAAAATTTACGGATTTTTAGTTTCCCCTAAACAAGTCCTTTCTGAGGAGATTCTTGATCTTCTCAGAAATCCCTCCTGTTGACAGTATTTAGATTTTAACTTAGTAGTCTTGGTGCGGTTGACTAGAAGACTGTAGGAAGGAACTATTGACTGTCAGGAAGGAACTATGACTGTCATATGATGTTCATAGCCCCAGATAATTTTTTTTATGTGACCAGATTGCATATTAACTCAAGCTCATTTTGATCTTCACTCAGAATTTTCTGGTTTTCACTCTTGAATTGTGTATTTTTAGTTTGGAGTGTATTTCTGCATGCATTCTGTTTGTGTGATCAGTTAACATCCACGGTGTGCTGTTTTTGTTTGTTTGTTTGTTTGTTTTTTGCAGATCATTAACAAATGCAGTAAATAAGAATAAACTATGCTGAATTTTATGTATTATGCACGTGTGAGATTTCTTCTACTTTATTTATCCAAAAATTTCACCTCAAGTTAAATGCAAACAAAAATTATTAAATTGTCATGACCTAATCTTCACACTCATCTTCCTCTCAAGGACGTACTGATAAAGAACAAGGCACCAGAAAATAAAGGGATTCTTTCCATGAAAACACATTTTGCATGCATTTGGGAGGAAAGGAATAAAGAATGGGATTAAGAGCTAAAGGATTTAAGCTAAAGGACCATAGGCTCTTTTCAGAAAAGGCTGCACCAAGAGAGTGCACTCACTTCTTGGGCAAAGTGCTTGGCTGGAAAAAATTCAAATAAAGCATAACCAGAGAGAAGCAACAGCAGGAAAAAAGCAAGTAATGATGATGCTAGATAAGCAAAATCCAGTGCTAAGCATCTGTGTCCTTCAGCTGCCAAATGCACCCAATTAGTGTCATTAAAGGTTGGCTGGGCAGCAGTGACAAACAAGGAAGTTATAGATATGCCCTACTATCATCTGCTGCTGCAACCAAAACTAGATGTGTTTAATTACTTAATTAGTGCTTAGTTTTCAAAAGAACATGCAAGGATATTTGAGATTTAAAGTCTCTTTGCCTTTTTTTTGTTTGGTCTTTCTCACACAAACAATAACACAAGTATGCTTCAATTTGTGTCTATATATGTGGATTGTAGAAATACAAATTAGTTTATAAAAGCTAGTGAAGATGGGCAGACATAATCTTGACTAAAAATGTTTGAATTTTTGAAGCTGTAAAATGCATAATATACATAAACGGAATGACTATAATATATGTATTAAGATTGCTATTTTTAACAGAATTTTCAAGCCAAAACCAAATGTATGTGTTCCCATGCTTTGTTCTTTATCAGCGTGTCTCTGAGGGGGGGATGAGTGTGAGACACAGGGGGAGAGATCACTGAATGAAGTGAAGGAAAGTCATTAGACTGAACATTGAAGTCTTTCCTTTCCATAAGTGATTCACCTTCATCTGAGAGCAATTTGTCTCTGTTTGGATTTTGTCATATTCTTGACATCATCAGGCCTTCATTTGCTAATTGCTTTGAAAATAAGGTCGAAATCTTTCTAGTCATGGAAACACTAGAACATTCAAAATTATCCTGAATCATCATCTTAAAATTGCAGAGCCAATAACAATTTTATCTCAAGCAATTGAAACAAACAGTAAAATAGTATCTCATTTCCATTCATGTCACATCTGACGTTCACTAATAATCAGATATTACCTGTAGATTTGCAGCTTAAATATAGGAATAG
This sequence comes from Anabacerthia variegaticeps, assembly GCA_035583185.1. Taxonomy (NCBI): domain Eukaryota; kingdom Metazoa; phylum Chordata; class Aves; order Passeriformes; family Furnariidae; genus Anabacerthia; species Anabacerthia variegaticeps. The sequence continues at coordinate 42,035,775 of JAWWEW010000001.1, read as the reverse complement.
AAAATGTTGCATTTGGTGTGATTTACAGCATGATTTTTCATTGATTTCATTAACCATTTTATTTACCAATTTCCTTTTTAACCTTGATTTTCAGTGAAGATAGCAGAGCTGTACAGAATACTCTCTGAGTTCTGATCCTAGCTTTTGTTATGTTTTGTTTTTTTGGTGTCAAGAAAGTTTGATGACTTGCTGAAGTGCTGTCTATACAGAACCAGGAGATTGTAAATGCTTTGCTACCATCCTCAGTTCAGTGCAAATCAGCAGCCTTTTATTCATGCTCATTCCCTTTGCTGTATGAAGTAGCTATTCTCAAATCAGTGGATTTGCCTGTCTGAAAGACTTGAAAAAAATCATTTTATGTGAATGTATGTTTTGAATTCACATAGGAGGAAATTCACTTTCCCTGCATAAATCTGAAGCTTTGTAGTGGTGAAGTACAAAGGCCAATAAGGAGGGTTAATAAACTGCTTTCCAATTATAGCCAAGGTGAGTCTTAGACTCTTGTTTATAGGATCCATGCAGTCACAGAGCCTCTTTTCTCTCCATTGCCTCTTAGGCTAATCATTGCCTGACAGCTGTGGAGACTTGCTCCAGAAACAGGAGTAGAGTAAGTTCTACAAAAATCATTGTCGTCATCTAGGTCTTACATTTTCTTGCATTCAGTCCATAGAACTTGAAGTTCTTAAAATCAAACTGGTGAACTAGGAAAAGAACACATCAGCATTATCATTTCAGAGTGAGATGTTGTGAGCTGTTCAAACATTGAAACATATATGGTATGAAGCGTCTGTATGCTCCAGCTGTCACGTGGAAACTTTCAATACTTTACAAGCTGATTTATCCTCTAGTGGAACATGAGAGAGAGTGATCATCTTGCACATTTAGTGTTCAAGTCTCTATGATGGTGGCAGTGCGCTAAATTTCTTTACAAGGAAGCAGACTGGTTTTTAGGTGTTATAACCTTTAACACTAAACATTCTTTGTGCACAGCTTGATATTTACTTAGCGTTTTACCTTTCCATGTGGTCATTCCTTGACTTATTCTATGTCAAGAGGTCATGTGTTTTTGGTGTTTGTCTGTATCTCAGTCACAGAATCACACAGAAATCACTGAGGTTAGATCATCGAGTCCAACCAACCTCTGACCAATCACCACCTTGTCGACTAGACCATAGCACTAAGTGCCATGTCCAGTTGTTTCTTGAACAACTGAATATATTGTTTGTTAGATTGAGAGGTGCTAAAGTAACTAGTCTCTCCACTTTTCTCAGCTTAAGGATAATTGTATTTGCAAAACCTGGTCCATTGATTTTTTATTTTTTTTTTTTTTTTAATAATGTCTACATTGTCCATATGGAGGAGGGAATTTAATAATTTTTTTATCTCGATTATGTTTGCCTTGGCGCTGATTGGAAGACGCTGGCGGATCCAGTGGAAACTTCACACTTGAAATGTATCTCCTCTTTGTGCAACAAGTATGAAAATACCTTGCAGTGGTAGAGGTTTAAATGGCATAGGCAACAATTTGGGTCTCATTAATAGTGTAGAAGCCTTTGGGAAGAATCTTGATACTGATACATTATTATTGTACATAGGCTAGATGAGGTTGCTTCTAGTAGTAAATCTGTAAGATACTTCTTGGTCAAGGGTTATATTTTAAAGCTGCTATGTAGCAGAACCTGGTTGATAAGTTCCAAGCTCTTCACAAAGCAGAAAAACCTGACTTTCATCTATGCATAAAAGCATGTTCTATGATCAAAAGACAAAGCATGACTTTTCTATTGAAAGGTCATTTTATTTTACAATTTAAAAGATTGTGGGCTAGATTCAAAGATCATTATGTGAAGATACCTGAAGAAATTTCTGCTGTTCTACAAACAGAATGATCTTCTGATGGGGTCCTATCCCTATCAACACCCGTTTCTTTGATAATTTATGCACAGGAGTGTAGCTCATTTTAAGCAAAGAAGATAAAAGTGTGTCAACTTTGCCTGTGCAAGAGCTAGATTCATCTCACCTTATCACAGTTGTCTGTGGATAAGGTGTCCAAGTTATACTTACCATTAAATGTCCCTGTCTGTTCAACCAGCAGTGTTAGACAGCTTCAGGAGTGATTGATTCAACCTCTCCTAGGTACCAATTTTAGAACATGAAGAATTTTAGCCTTTACCTCCTTAGTTTAGCAGGAGTCTAGAAATCTAACTTAAATGAGCTGACCAACTTCTAGATGGTTGAAATTATGTGAAATATACCTTAAATGGCTAAGTTAGCAAAAGTATTGAAGGTTGTTTCTTAAGGTTAAGACCCTTGGGTCAAACTTTTTTACTTATTTTTCCTCTTTTTTTTTTTTTTTTTTTTTTTTTTTTAATTTTTAAAATATTTT